>CM071689.1:32352500-32710000 GCA_036553675.1 Solanum okadae
ATAATATTTGAGAGAGTTCTTTGAACCTTTGTGACTTGTTCTTTGAGAATTTATCTTTAAACCTTTACTAGTTTCATAGTTTAAGGTATAAAGTAATTTCTTCTTGTGATATCTTTGGTTTCTTTTTGGTATTCTTTAGAAGGTGATTAGTTTCTACATACTAATTATTGTCTTTAGTTACTCATAAAGCGGTCAAGATCCGAATCTATCGTTTTGATTCGTTTTCTCAAGTAAAGGCGTTAGATTTCTTCCATAAATCTATACGTTGTTACTTGGATCTTTTCAAGGCCTTAGAACATCAAATCCTTGGAAATTCGTGAATCTTTCCTTCGAATTTCCCATATCTTTAGTTAGTTTTTTTTTATTTCTTTTCTTTGTGCTTCCGCATTCTAATATTCAATTCTCTATTTATGATCTCCCTTAACCTTGCTGTTATCATGTGTCATGGAGGCTTGATTATATATATGAATGTTTGGTTGGGCTATGACTTAGTAATGGAGCTCTTCCTATAAATGCTAAAAGAGGAATTCTAGGTCAAGACTCGAATTGGTAGACTTAAGCATAGTTCCTTTTTACGAGTCTAGATTTCCTAAAGAAATGTATAACCTTGAAGGATGGGCCTTAGGGCGATGTTCCCTTCTTGAGTGATGAAATGATAGACTTGGAGATGGATGGAGCCGGAACGGCATGAGAATCCTTATCTATGAAAGTCAAATGAGCTATCCTTATGAACCTAGATTGGCTATGACTAAGGAATGGAGCCTTTCTTGGGAAGAGGTACTATGAGTTGGTTGAACTAGAAAATGAACCTTCTCTAGTACATATGTGATTGAATACTCTATGGAAACCAAGGCTAAGCACCGAGTGGATGTGGTTAGGATGGTGGCCTAGTTGAGCATGAGATTTGGCACAATGAACATCCTTGGACATCTCTTAAACCATGTGCCAACATGGGTTGCTTTTAGTTCTACCCTTGGCAAGTAGAACAACCTCCACGGAGTAGGATAGACTCCGGATTCCATACCTTGCTAGTGTGGTCTATGTCAGTTAAGGCCTATTTCCATCATCTGGGATGTGCACTCTAGTATTGGATAGGTTCTACAACGTGTAGGTAGTAGTATGAGATGCTATTTACACTTGGCACGAGTAGGCTTAAACGATGCTAAAGTGAGTTCCCTAAATTGTCCCCTATATGCTTGTGTGTCTCTTAAATGGTTTTATAACGAATGTTGACTTAGTATGTTATAATGTAATGATAAAACCCCTGTCTTTGGAAACTCTTAGGAACACTTAGGTGTATATGAAGAGGTTGTATGGGCGGTCACTTCATTATTCACTTAAGTGTGGCTTAGGGTGACTTGAGATAGAGGCTTAAATGGTAATGAAGGAATTACTTTGCTATCTTGTTTAAGTGTTGTGCACTTGTATTAATTGAGTTGTAAATGATGTGAATATGGTCTTAATTGTGAATGGTGACTTGAAATGTGGGTTTATGCTTGTGGTTGTAAAGGTTTGTTAAAGAAGGTCTTAAAAGCATACATTCCTTGTAAATGTCCGTTGTGCATGTTTTCTTGCATGGTCATCATACTTAGTACTTATTGTACTAACTCCATATTTCTCTATTGTTACAAGTGTAGGTGGTGGGAAGTGAGGAGATCTTTTGAGGAAGCTTGGGATATTGACTCTTCTCAAGAAGCTTGGTATGTCCTCATATATTCGAGGACATAGTTGTTATCTTTCTAGTATTTCCACTTAAGCATTGTATAAGACTTTTACTTTCTATTGTTGTAAAGGGGCTGTGTCCCTAAGATGTTCTATTCGTGTCTAAGATGGTACAGGAGACCTAGCAATCCTACTTCTTTACATTTGAAGGATTTTTATGAGTATTATGGATTTGTTTTAAAAAGTGTTCTTATTCCTTACGGTTTTTATTACCGAATGCGATGAATGAATGCTAAGGCTTGTATAAGACCTCCGAGAGGTCGAATACGCATGTAACGGCTAGGGGGTGCTCCAGGGTCGTTACAAACTTGGTATCAGAGCATAAGGTTTTGGAAATTGTCCCTTAGGATTCAAAGTCTCATATGCCACGTCTAGTAGAGTCTTGTTCATCGGTGTGAGTCGCGACACATCTATGAGCGAGAGGCTATAGGACGGTAGAAGTTTCACTTCTTTCATTAATCTTGACGTCGTGCCTTAGAGTTTGGTCTATAAGTGTCATTTTCCTAATCCATCTATTGTGTTTATAGGAAATGAATACGAGGGCTAACCGAAGGAGAGCGGAAGAAGAGGTAGTTGATGAGGGAGTTCCTCTCCAAGGTGTGCAAGGTCTTCAAGGTGACCAAGTCCCCATAGGCAATCAAGAGAATGAGGTTCCGGTGGTTCCCCCGGCCATGACTAATGAAGAGATTAGGGCGGCTTTTCTAACTCTAGCCCGAGCCATGACGGCTCAAGCTAACCGAGATGTGGGGCCTAGGGTGAATGCTAATAAGAGTACGGCGGCCTCAAGGTTGAGAGACTTCGTGAGGATGAATCTTCCTATCTTTTTGGGCTCTAGAATTGGAGAAGATCCCCAAGGATTCTTGGATGAGATTTACAAAATTGTGGATGCTATGGGAGTATCTTCTAAAGAGAAAGCGGAATTGGCTTCATACCAATTGAAGGAGGTGGCCCAAATTTGGTACACTCAATGGAAGGCAAATATGCCGGAGGAAGCGGGTCCTATAGAATGGGAGGAGTTTAAGGAAGCATTCTTGGGTAAGTACTTTCCCCTAGAGAAGAGGGAGTGCAAAATTGAGGAGTTCATTAATCTTAGGCAAGGTAATATGAGTGTGGAGGAGTATTCTTTGAAGTTCTCTATGTTGTCTAGGTATGCTCCATCTTTGGTGTCTAACCCCACAGAGGAGATGAGTAGGTTTGTTACCGATGTACCCGACTTGGTGAAAGAAGAGTGTCGTACGGCAATGCTCCATGGTGACATGAACATCTCTAGGCTTGTTGTGTATGCTCAATCTATTGAGGAGTCCAAGATGACTAGGGTGAGGAAAGATTTAAAAAGGAGTAGGTATGAGGATCAAGGACAACCTAGGTTTAAGAAGAGGGCTCCAAATCAAGATTTATCAAGTGCTCCTAAGGTTAACCATGAAGGAGGTGGTGGTTCTCAAATTGCTAAGCCTACTTGTTCCACTTGTGGAAAGAAGCATTTTGGGAAGTGTGTATCCAGCACTAGTGGTTGCTATGGTTGTGGGAAAAATGATCACAAGGTGACAGATTGTCCTAATAATGTGTCTAAAGGAAGGAATGCTAGGCAAGATCCTTATAGTGGTCCTAGTGTTGATGGTCAAGCAAGGAATCGTTTCTATGCTCTCCAAGCTAACAAGGAAGCAAATCCGGATGAAGGTGCCGGTAAGTCATAATTTCTAGTTTTGTGTTGGTTTAGATGGATTTCTCCTAAGTGGGGGATGGTATGTTGAGGTGAGTTTGGATATTCTTGTCTCTTTCTTCTATTCCTAATCAAGCTTGAGTAATAGAATTGTAGAAGCATGATGCATGGTTGTTGGAGTCTTGTGTGGAAAAGAATGAGTTTCTATATTCTCCTTATAATGATGCATGCTTTAAATTGAGTTCTTGATTTAAATAAGAAAATGAGGTTTATGATTGTTGTTCTCCTTATATGCACAAAACGGTGAGTTGCTAAAAGTTGTTAGAGTTGATTAGTTGAGCATGCTTAAGTGTATCCTTGATGTGGCATGATTGTGTTTTAATGAGATAATTGCATATTGTGTTATTTGATGTTGTTATGAGCATGAGGTGCTATGGAGAAGGAAGTTCCTCCAAATAAATGAGAAATGGAAGAGGTTAGAGGCATGTTGAGTTATAGGTATGATTCCTACTTCCATAAAATTTAAATGAAGTGGTGTTGTAATTGCTTGTGGTGTGGAGTTGATGTTTTCTCCTGGATGAGTGCTTTCATATTGATATTGTATGATTGTTGTGGGCTGCTGGTCTTGAGTCATTACCCTTAATGTTTTAAAGTGTCATTTGAGGACGAATATTCCCAAGTGGGGGATATTGTAACGCCCCTCAAAATGAAGTAGGAAGAACTAGAGCTTCACATGTGTTTTGATGGAGTATGGTTGTCCCGAGTCTTGTTTAAAAGAGTTTCATGAGTCAACGTCAAGGCACGTGCTAGACTCTATGTTAAAAAGGTGTTTTTAAATGATGGTTTAGGGAGGAGGCATGTGCCAAGCCAAGGGGACAAGGTTTGCTCAACCTTGGCCAAGCTACTACCCCATGACCACGGACCACTTCACGGCCAGTGGTCATGACCATGGCTCGTGAAAGTGGCCGTGAAGGTCACTTGGTGGCAAAGCTTGCAAGGCCATTTAGCCAAGGCACTGCCTCCAAGTTAACGAGCATCACCACGACTCGTGGTGTTGACCACGGATCATGGGAGTTTCCGTGAACTTGACTTGGCCTTGGAGGGCTTGGCAAGTGAAGGAGGCTCACTGCCTCAAGGACCACGGGCACCACCACGAGCCGTGGTTCCCCTCACGACCCGTTTAGTTGGGCGTGGTCCCTGACGGGCTGCCTCAAGAGAAGGGTTTTTAAGTAATTTCATTTTAATTGTTTATTATGTTGTGTTGATTTTAAATGGTTTATATGATAAATATATAAGGTTTTAAGTCTTTTAACAAGTCATTTACTCTCTTTTCCCAAATCAAATCCCAAAGTTCTTCTCTCTCAATATTTCTCTCTCAACTCAAGGAAGAAGGAGAAGTGGAACCTAGGGTTTTAGATTTCAAGCTTTCTTCATCAAATTTTCGTGGGAATCATCAAGTCTAAGGTATGGTGACCCTTGATCCTTGATTATCCTTTTATTTCAAGGAGTCCATTCAAAAGGGTTTCAAAAATCTTCAAAGGACAAAAAGCCTAATTTCTATTCTATGCATGGGTTCATTGATAAATTGTTTTCAAAAGCATTATGTTGGTGAATGAAAGTATAATTGATGATTTTATATGAACTTTCTTCAAGAATCCATGTTTTCACTAAAACCCTAAATTTGCTATGAAGTGGGTCTATTTCTATAAATTCAAAGTTGATGGAAGTATATGTAAAGTGAATTGTATTGACATCTCTTGTGTTGTTTAATGTTTAATTATGATTAATTGTTGATAATGGATGAATTAAGGGTGGTAAGCCTTATGGGTGAAGTATTGATGATTTTGGCTATGGCTTTGGATTATGATAAGAAAGCTTGAACTCTCTTAATGGAATTGATTGTAGTTGGTAGGTTGAATCCACCTTTGATGGAAGTGTTATATCTTATTCTTGTGTGGTATTATTGGGAATTGAGGCCATGAAGGGCAATATATGAATGTTGTTATATCGTTGTATTTTTATACATATATGAGGCTATATGTAAAGTCCTATATGAAGCTATATGGAAAGTTTGTGTGAAGCTATAATGTGAAGATGTTCTAATGGTGTTAATGTGATAATGTATGAAGTGTTATTATGCTAATGTGAAAGCATGTCTCTCTTGAAATGGTGATATGTGGTGATGATGGACTATGATGAGTTTTCATAACATGATGCTGTAGATCATATGCTAGACTTGAGTATCTTGTCTTGTGTCATGGAGGCTTGATTATATATATGAATGTTTGGTTGGGCTATGACTTAGTAATGGAGCTCTTCCTATAAATGCTAAAAGAGGAATTCTAGGTCAAGACTCGAATTGGTAGACTTAAGCATAGTTCCTTTTTACGAGTCTAGATTTCCTAAAGAAATGTATAACCTTGAAGGATGGGCCTTAGGGCGATGTTCCCTTCTTGAGTGATGAAATGATAGACTTGGAGATGGATGGAGCCGGAACGGCATGAGAATCCTTATCTATGAAAGTCAAATGAGCTATCCTTATGAACCTAGATTGGCTATGACTAAGGAATGGAGCCTTTCTTGGGAAGAGGTACTATGAGTTGGTTGAACTAGAAAAGGAACCTTATCTAGTACATATGTGATTGAATACTCTATGGAAACCAAGGCTAAGCACCGAGTGGATGTGGTTAGGATGGTGGCCTAGTTGAGCATGAGATTTGGCACAATGAACATCCTTGGACATCTCTTAAACCATGTGCCAACATGGGTTGCTTTTAGTTCTACCCTTGGCAAGTAGAACAACCTCCACGGAGTAGGATAGACTCCGGATTCCATACCTTGCTAGTGTGGTCTATGTCAGTTAAGGCCTATTTCCATCATCTGGGATGTGCACTCTAGTATTGGATAGGTTCTACAACGTGTAGGTAGTAGTATGAGATGCTATTTACACTTGGCACGAGTAGGCTTAAACGATGCTAAAGTGAGTTCCCTAAATTGTCCCCTATATGCTTGTGTGTCTCTTAAATGGTTTTATAACGAATGTTGACTTAGTATGTTATAATGTAATGATAAAACCCCTGTCTTTGGTAACTCTTAGGAACACTTAGGTGTATATGAAGAGGTTGTATGGGCGGTCACTTCATTATTCACTTAAGTGTGGCTTAGGGTGACTTGAGATAGAGGCTTAAATGGTAATGAAGGAGTTACTTTGCTATCTTGTTTAAGTGTTGTGCACTTGTATTAATTGAGTTGTAAATGATGTGAATATGGTCTTAATTGTGAATGGTGACTTCTTTTATACATTCCAGTATATATTCTATATATTGTATATCGTGAGTTTGTTGAAATGTTTCTATATTTTCTTTTATTAGATTACTTAGTAGAGTAATATCTGTTATAGTTCGTTGCCATCTTTCTAAGTATTCTTGGTTTATCATTAATCTGAATATTGAATTTCTAAATCACTTAAATTAAAGTCTATAATTTCATTATTTATTCTATTTATTTCATCTATTTCATACCATATTTGGTCTATTAATTTCATTTCTTCTTCTTCATGTATCTTCTCCCATATTCTTCTTCTTATTTCTACTGTTATGTTCTTAAGTATATACAGGATCAATATCTTATTTTCTAGTATCATTTCATTATGTAAATAAGACATAATAATTGAATGCAATAACAGTTTAATACAATTCCTTCATATCATAGTCCTGACGAATATTATTCATATTAGATTACTATAAACTAGATTATTCTCAAACATTTTCCTGTCACTGTTAACATCGTACTTTCAAAAGTACTCCCTTTCTACAGCGCCTCAACTATGTTTACTCCCCTTACGGCTTCTCATGCCTATGGTTTCAACTTTAGGATGGCGTAGCTGGAAGTTTTCCATTCTTTCCTCATGTTAACAAACTAGAAAACATTCGATAATAATTCTAGTATATAATAACTAATATAAATTTATTCTATCATTATTATGATATTCAGGAATCAACAGTTTTAGCTATGCATAATCATAAATATATGTACCTGTGTAGTATCTGCATTTTGATCCATAGCTTAACTGAAAGTTTAGATTTTTATTTGAGAGAATATTTTTGTTTACAAAAGGGCTTGCTTTCCGTGTAGAAAGTCTTGCCTATCTATGCCATAATGGCGTTCTATTTATACAAATATAAGTAACTCTACTATAGTTACTTTATTCTATACTATGGTTACTTTACATCTAACTATAGGTTACTTTACATCTTTAATACTTTTCATACTTTTGTACATATTACTACTAATCTAACACGTTGCTACTACTACTTTATCTAAAGTCTTCCACTAGCTCTTTACTTTACATAAAGTTCCACTATCTCTTCTTTTACATTCCACTTAGTTTGTCCGCATAGCTTTTTCTTTTTATCTTGTCAGTCTGTTGCTTCTTGTTTTTACTCCAGCTGTACGTCTGGGATCACGTTATCTTCTCCTTGGCATTTAGAACATTGATGATCCGAATATTTGTGCCCAATAGTTTTGCAATATCTTGTCATTATTTCTGATGAGATAAAGTTTTTCCTTATAGCTCTTATAGTTGGCTGTTGCTCAGGTTTTAGTAGACTTAGCGTCCATTGCCAGAGTTCTTCCATATCTGCTTCTATGAATTCTCTACAATTCGAATATATCATTGTTCGTTCCCTTGAATAATAACTCCATATCGAATTTTTGTTTAGATAATTAGATGTTAACTCATTTAGGATAGTAGCTAATCCAATAATTCGTTTTCCGGCATAGAATGCTGGTATCTCTACTTTTTGTATTTCATCTTGTTCTTCTATTTTTTCTAGTATGATCATATCTCTGGTTAATCCAATTTTTATAACTTGTATGATCGGTTTAATTTCATCATAAAGTATCTCGGATGGTGCTGAATAGAATTTTATATAAAACAGAGTTCCCTTAGTTATTCTTTTGTAGTTCATGAATGCTTTGTGTAGTTCCGATATTGTAGCTATTTCATCTCCTGTCTGGGTATATACTGTGTTCAGTAGTCCATAGTTATAGCAAGTTGCCACTAGATTTGCGTTTGTCTTAGGTAAAGCAATTAATTTATTGTATCATTGTAGAGTTTGGGTAATATAGTCTTCGTGTGGATTTTGGGTAGTTTTAGATCTGGGGTTTTTGTTCAAAAAGGTTTGTATTTTGTAAATGTTCTCTATATAAGCTCTGGTTATGTGATTATATATCTTCTTGTCTTGTCCCAAGCTGTCTTTGTAGGTATTCATTTGTGGTGGTACGAATAAGGGGTTTTGATTTCTGGGTATGAATGGTTTTTCAAATATCTTGTTCATATTTATATTAACATATCTTTTTTCTTCTTTTGTAGATGATGTGCTACCTGCAGCTGTATGTAACAAATTGTTAGATTGGGTTTTTCGGTGTTTCCCATCGTCACCTTCTAGTTCTGGAATTTTCAAGTCTCCCGTTCGACTTAGCTCCGCATGTTTACCGTCATGCTGCTGACTTTTCATTTTTTGTATTTCTTTGTCCATGCTATCTAATTTTGTACAAAGTAATGTCATAGCATCGAATATTTTCTCAAGAGTAATTTCTTTGTTTAGATCCGTCTGAGTAGCTCTGTCTTGAGATGTAATCTGCAATAACATTTTTGTTAGTACTTATTAATTCTATTGTAAATGTGAAATTTTGTATATTTAATACTAGTCTGCTTATTTCTTTAGTTGTTACCGAATCTTGTATCTTCTGTGTAATCCACCATTTTACCTGCGTATTATCTGTTCTTACAATAAACTTATTATATACGATGTATGGTTCAAAAGCTAATAAACACTTATATAATGCATATAACTCTTTTCTATTTATTTCCCATTTTATTTCGGGATTTGTAAATGTTCCTGAATAATATCTACAATGATGTTCTATTTTTTCTTCATCGTATTTGTATTTTAATACTCCTCCATAGCTTATTTCACTGGCATCTGATTCTACTATATATATAAATTTTTTATTTTCGTCCGGAAAGTATAATTTTGGTAAGTTTTTGCATAATAATTTTTTTTTTTTGTATTTGTTGTTGGTCTTTTTTGTCAAAATAATATTCTACATCATTCTTTAGTTTTTTATGCAACGGTTTAAGATTTTCTGCTAAATTAGGTATATATTCTCTTACCTGGTTTACCAATCCTAAAAATGATTGTAATTTCTTTTTTGTATCTATCTGTTCTTCAGAATTTATTATTTTTTGTATTATATGATTTTGCATTTTTATACCATTTTTATCTATTTGTATTCCTAAAAATTCTATTTGGTTTTTCATTATTTCTGCTTTTTTTCTTACTTAGAATTATTCCAGAGTGTATTATGATATGTATAAATTTTTCTAGTAATCTTATATGTTCTTCTGTTCGTGAATATAATAATATATCATCTATGTATACTATACAATTTTCTAGTTGATTAAAATAATTATCCATGAAATGTTGATATCTTCCTGGTGCATTTTTATATCCAAAAGGTAGTACGTTCCATTCATAAAATCCTTGTGGTACTGTTCAAAGCTGTTAATTTTTTGGATTCTTCTTCTAATTTTAGATGATAAAATCCTGATTTACAATCAAATTTACTAAAATAGTTGTAACCTTGTATTTGTCTTACCTTTAATACTTTGTTTGGTATGGGGTAATTATATGTTTTTGTTTTTGCATTTAGATTTCTATAATCAATAACCATACGGCTTTTACCTCTTTTTTGTTCACTATGTTTATTTACTATAAATGCTGGACTTGTATGTTTGCTGTTACTTTCTTGGATATATTTATTATCTAATAATTCTTTTATATGCATTTTAAATTCTTCTAAATCTGCAAAATTATATTTTAATGGTTTTTGAGGTATTATACTATTTTCATCAATTAGTTCAATTTTTACCTTTGTTTTATGTTTTTCCCATCCTTTCAAAGGATCTTCTCTGTATAACATATCTAGTTTTTCTTGAATTATTTTTATCTTATCGATTGAAAATATTATTAATTCTATATTATGAGTGCTTTCTTTAATATTTTCTAGTTTTTGGGTTATTTTTTCACTCCCTTTAATCCATGGTGTGGGTTTTCTATTTTTATTGTTTACTCTTTTTGCTCCTATCTTTTGTTTGCATGGTGTAGTAAACCACCAATGTGTTTTTGTTATTACGTGTGGATATAATTTTTCTAAAAACGGCATTCCTAAGAGCATATAAGGTTTATGAACTCATAACTATATATGTCTTCGATAGTTAATATTTTATCCCATATTTGTAATTTTATATTTTTTGTTTTATATGTTATCATGCTTCCTTCATTATTAAATCCTGTTACTACTATAGGTGTTTTTAATTTCTCCCATTTTTCGTCTGGTAGACAATTATGTTTGCACATATTTGCTTCTGCTCCTGTGTCTAACATTGGGGTGTAGTATCTATTGTAATAATTTTCTACTATTATTTTGGCAAGTATATAGATTTTCATATTGCTCTTTTAATTATGACTTTTTTACTTTTATAAGTTATGGTTAATTGTGTATTTTCTAGATTATATGGTTTCATTTCTTCTAACCATTTTATTCCTAATGTTATATTGTCTTCTTGGTATATTTTGAAGTTTATTAGTATGATTATTCCTCCTATAATTATTTCTTTTTGAGTTGTTTCTTCTATATATGATAATTCTTTTGGTAATTCTGGACATATTTATTCTTTAGAGATTATTTCTTCTTCAGATACTAATTCTTTTGGTATATAATTTTCTTCTTGTCCAGTGTTTATTACAATAATATGCTTTCTTTGTTCTATTATTCCGGTTATATAGTAATGATATGGTTCAATTTCTTTTATCCTTTGGTATTCTACTGATTTTCTTGTGGGTTGAGATATCTCATTGTCTTTATCTAGGTTTTTTAATCTTTTTTGATGTGCTTATTCTATCACTTACTATTTCTAAATCTTCTTCTATGTCTATTTCTTTGTAACTATAATCATTGTTATCTATTACCGTAACTATTTTCTCAAAAGGATTTTCTATTTTTATTTTATTAATCTTATTTTTTGCTGTTATCTTATGTTTTGTTGTTAATACATATAGGTTTTTACAGCGGGCTGTAAATATTTTACTTCCTGGGGCTAACTCTATTCCTGACATTTTCCAATATAGTACTAATGATTTGTCGATATTCTTATCATTTATTGCTATTGAATAATTAGCACTTATTATGAATTTAAATTTTTGATATATCAAATTTCCTTTTACTGCACTTATTATGCTTCTTTCTATTGGTTCTATTATTTTGTCATCTGCTAAATATATTTCTATTGGTGTATCTATTCCTTCTCTAAAACAAGCTTTTATTAATATTTCTGTTCCACCTAAGTGTACGTATTTTATAGGGTCTTTAGCTTTAATTTCTTGTATTTCTTTATTTATTATCCGTTTATTTATTATAGGTATTCTTGCTTTTCCTTGAGTATATTTACAATCTATTATATGTTCTTTCTGACTTACTACATAGTACTCTTCTTTTTGTCTTTTAAATATATTTCTTATTAATGGTATCTGGAATATTTTTTCTACACTAAGATCTAATTCTTTTCCTTTTATTTGTTCAAATATATTGACATCAAATATTACTTTTTGTTCTGTAGATTCTTCATCTGTATATTCGTCTTTATTTATTATTTTCACTTCTCTTTCAGTCATTATTATCCTCTTCTATTTCATTTTCAGATAGGTTGTTTTCAATTTCAAATTCGTATATGCTGTCATCACTGTCTGGTTCATAATCTATATGATCTATTTGTGTATATATTTCTTCATTGATTATTATTTCAGATATTTGTTTTCTTTTGGATCCTTAGGTAATTTACAATCTTTAGCTAAATGTCCTAATTTTCCGCAATTATAACATGTACATTCTGATAGTTTTTTCTTTGGTCTATAAGGTCTTTTTGCTTTAGTATTTTTTATATAATATCTCCTTCTTGGTCTTTTATACTTGTATTGGGATTTATATTTTTTATACTTTCCTGGTTTTCTATATTTCTTTTTATAATAGTTATCATTACATCCTAATTGGGGTGCTATCTTATCTTTGCAGCATGCTAAATTTTTTATTATTGTTCTTTCCATTTTCATTTCTTCTCTATATTTTTCACATATTTCTGAATACCATTTTTGTAAATATCGCATTCTTGCTCCAAGTGTATCTTGCAATCCTGCTTCATTCCAGTCTTTTATTATTTTAGAACTAAATGGTTCTGGTAATTTTGTAAAATATAATTTTCTTATTTCTTTTGCTTCATCTGCACTATATGTTCCTTTGTAATAATATTCCCTAAATACGCATGTATATTCGTCTATATAACACATATTACATATGGCTAATTTTAACATTAAATTTCTATTTAACCGTTTTTCCCTATTCTGTTCTTCTACTTCTGTAGTTGTACTGCTGAATTCATTTCTTATAGCTATTTCATATTTATTTAATATATCAATTGGTGTAGTTGCAATTTCTCCACCTATTTTCTTATTGTTCCTTAATGTTTTTATACTTTCTTCTACTAAATTTTGTAACCATAATTTTACTGTTCCTATAAATGTTCTTTCTATATATCCTGGTACTTCTGTCATTCCAATTTTATTATCTATTAATTGTTTTGATATATATCCTACCCATAGTTGTATTGTTTTATTTATATCTGCTACGCAATCTAAATCTAGAAAACCATTATTTTTAGATGTTGTGGATGGTGTCCATTTTTTGTTTAAATTTTTGTTTAGCCGTTTATTCCATAAATTGTCATATCTATCAGATTCTTCATAGCTAACTGTGTAATATTCAGGACTTAATGTTTTTGGATTTTTTACTGCTGTGCTTGTACTTGCTTTATTTTTTATTTCTTATGTATTTACTTCTATTGTATTGTCTTCGCTTATTTTTTCTAGTATTTCTGTATATGTTTCACTTATATCTGAGCCTTGTTCTGAGCAATTTTCTTCTTCTATATCAACATTATCAATACTTATATCTGGGTTTAATTTTTCTTTAAATTTTTCTATTTCTAGTTTTAATTCTGTTTCTTTTTCTTTTTCTTTTTGTTTGGCTGCATATAATTCTTTAAGCATAGTTAGTTCTTTTTCTAATGCAATTATCTTATCATTTTTTACTTCTTCAATCTGTTGTATTTCTAATTTTGCCTGTTGTCATATCATTTCTATTTCTTTTTTCTTATCTATTTCTTCATTTTCTTTTGTTATTCTGACCATGACAGTTAGACTATCTTCTAATTTTACTGTTTCTTTTTCTATCATTAAATATAAATTGTCACCTATTTTTTTATATCTTCTTCCTAAGTTTGAAAATATTATTTTTATTTTTAATCCTTCGAGATTTTCGTAGGTTTTTTCTTCTATAGCAAATTCTCCCTTATTCATCTTAAATTATGTTTTAAGTATATACAAGATCAATATCTTATTTTCTAGTATCATTTCATTATGTAAATAAGACATAATAATTGAATGCAATAACAGTTTAATACAATTCCTTCATATCATAGTCCTGACGAATATTATTCATATTAGATTACTATAAACTAGATTATTCTCAAACATTTTCCTGTCACTGTTAACATCGTACTTTCAAAAGTACTCCCTTCCTACAGCGCCTCAACTATGTTTACTCCCCTTACGGCTTCTCATGCCTATGGTTTCAACTTTAGGATGGCATAACTGGTATCTTTGGACGGGTATCATTTTTTTAACAAGCTCATGCCATCAGGCTTATGCTATCATTCTTTCTCATGCTTCTACACATACAATCCTATACATGCCGGTTGAACAACAGTTAAAAAGTCATTTGGGGAAAAAGAGCATAGTCAAGAAAACCCCGAGAGAGGATTATGAGTTACGTTACTCATACTTCACCTTATCACTCACAATATATTTACCCCACCCCTAACGAAAATAGGTGCAATTGTCCTCAATGCACACAAAAAGCACTAAAATTTAATGGATTTGGTTGAAGCAAACATGTTAGGCTTAGCGCCGAAGAATCATCAACAAGCGGGTGGGTCCGGTCAAGATAGGGTTCGACCTACGAGACAACGCTTACGGTCCGTAGATGGGGACCGTAGATCACCTTCACACTTTGTAAAATTCCAGACACTTACCTGGGATCTATGGACACCATTTATGGTCCGTAGATTGAACTACGGACCGTTGATGGGGATCGTAGACCTTTGCACCAAAGCATTTTCTACAGATTTTGCCTTGCACACCTGCATATCTAGCAACCATTAGGCCATTCGTTTTACATTTTCTGGACTCTTTTTAGACATAGGCCCTATGCTATCTCTAGCCAACACTAACAAAGAAATTAAACCACCTATCTAATTGAGTACAAAGACGTAATTAAACAAAGAAAGTACTAGACGCAAAACAAAACCTATCGTTGGCTAGATTGTACATGTTGGGTTGCCTCCCAAGTAGCGCTTGATTTAACGTCGCGACAGGCCTCTACCACTGTATTTACATTCTTAGAATTTCCCATGTAGCTTTTTATCCTCTGTTGGTCGGTTTTGAACCTTGTCCCATTCCTTTTCTCAAGCTCAACCACTCCATGTGGAGACACTTGGGTCACTCTAAATGATCCAGTCCACTGGGACTTAGATCTACCCGGAAAACAGCACAACCTTGATGTATACAACAACATCAGATCACCAGGAGCTAGTTTGCGCTTTTTTGTCTTTTGAGCCTGGATCTTCTTCTCCGTGTACAAGGCTACACCTAACTTCTCCTTACTAAACACTTCAGCACCTCTTCCAAAAGTGTGACTCACCACCGATACCGATTTAAGATCACTTGCCTGCTTCATAGACGTACAGACGTTTAAGGTCACCTCCTCCTTATTTAGTAAGAACTTCATATGCCCTCTCTCCATATCGACTAAGGCACGCCTAGTAGCAAGGAACGGTCTCCCTAAGAGGATGGGGACCTCAAAGCCAACCTCGCACTCAAGTATAACAAAGTCTGCCGGAAAAATGAATGGCACCACTTTCACAAGGGTATCTTGAAGCACTCCAGTGGGCTTCTTCACAGTTCTATCAACCATAAGTAAACGTATCGTAGTTGGTTTTGGAGCTCCTAAACCCAACTTTTTATAAATCGACAATGGCATTAAGTTAATGCTGGCACCCAAATCACACTAAGCTTTTGAAAAGTGCATCTTACCGATGATGGATGGAATAGTGAAAGCTCCAGGATCCTCTTTCTTTTGTACCAGTGACCTCGTAGAAATGCCACTACAATGCTGCAACCTCTCACCACTCAAAACTGACAACCCGTTTTTTGGTCACGAAGTCTTTCATGAACTTTGCTTACCCAGGCATTTTCTCCAAAGCTTCTATTAAAGGGACATTGATGGGAAGTTGTTTCAACATAGTTATGAACCTGCGGTACTTTCCTTCTTTAGCCTTCTGCACTAACCTCTATGAGAAAGGACGTGGAGGTCTAGGCATGGGGACGACCTTTTGGGTCTTCTCCGCTTCTTTCTCTGTAGCATTCTTGGACTCTCTAGTCACCTCAATCTCATCATCACCATTTTCTACCACCTCAATAGTCTGCTTTCCTCTGCGAGTCGTGATTTCCATACAATGCCCATCATTATTCAGATTCTGGATGGTATTGCTGGACAATGTGCCTGACTGGCGTGCATTCCCATTAGCAGACAACTGACTAAAGTACTACTCAAGCTGCTTTATCGACACTGCATGGGCATCAACTTTCTGGACAATTCTGGAAAATTTCGGACAACTCATTACACATCTCCTTCACATTCTCATCAGTCGCTTCAAACCTCCTCATAATTTTCTACATTGTATCCTCAATACGTGACATATTACCTCCAACTTCCCTAGAATAAGAATTCCAATTTTGAAGAAGAACATAAGGTCCAGCCCGATCGTTTCTGTTGCCGTAGATGTTCCAGTTGTAATTGTTGTCGCGATTTTTGTTCCCATCCCGAACATATTGTGTCACGCCCAAAATTCAAGGGGTGCAACTGGCTCCTAATGCCAAAACTCAGGCTCGAGCCGACCCTGCTAAACCATTTGCTACTAGCGCATGGCAGTGACACGCAATCAAGAAAACAAACAAGTATATCTCGGCTTAAAACTAAGCCCTCGGCCGGTAATTCCCCTATCAACTGATCTATAAAAGAAACAACTACTCCTAGGAGATCATATAAATAAATAGCCAACTAGCACAGAAGTCCTGATTGAGCCGTCGAGGCCACCATGATATCTATACCAAAATTAAAAGCATGTATATATCAATACAACACATTAAACAGCACACAAGCTTCAACAAACCAACAACATAGGCCAATATAGCCATAACGTAGCTATACACCGCACACAATAGTTTGCAAGCCTCTAAGAGTAGTAAAGATTAGTGGGACAGGGCCCCAGCCTACCCATAAATATACATACAACAAAAGGAAATAAACCTCCCAACTCTGGCACCTTCGAAGGAAAGGGGCTAGCCAACCAGATAAAAGTCAATCCTGCTGCTGAGGAGGTCTACTCGGTCGTCTGTAAGGACCTGCATGCCTGAATGTAGCTCCCCCAAGGCAATGGGGCGTCAGTACAAAATAATATACAGAGTATGAAAGGCAATAGACTATGAGGAGGTGTCCTAATATACTGGAATAATTTGATAAATAAATCAAGGATAAGATAAGTGTATTGACCTGCTCCTAAATCTAAACTTATCAAATATAATAAAACAACAACCTAACCAAGACCTCATTAGCTCATCAGGTACAAACAGCACAAAAGACAACCTACTTACGCCTCCATAAGCCCGGAAGGTGCCAATCACCCTGTATACCTCTATCGGTAGTACCCTAGCCCCGTAGGCAGTCACATAGTCCTATTAGGCATTAATATATTCCCATAGGCAGGACATAGGTCTCTTAGGTATCAACATAACTTATAGACAACTCATAGTCCTCTTAGGCAACAACATTGCCCTGTAGGAAGCACATAGCCTTCTTAGGAATCAATATAACCCTATAGACAACTCATATCCCTTTTAGGCATCCATATAGCCCTATAGGCAGAACATAGCCCTTCTAGGCATAGATCACATTCCTGCAGTTAACCATAATAGCCCCAAGGGCAACAATAACAATCCAATCGCTAAAAGTGAGCAATTTAGTTAAAAGCAACCTATACAAATAGCCTCTAAGTCATATCCAACATAGGGACACTACTAACTGAATAAGAATCTCGACAAGGGAGGATTATATCAACTCGAGCAGCCAAGAATCAATAATAATGGCTACAAGTGTATACCCAATTACATTGCTTATAAGCTTTCAGGAAGCATGCCATATGTATGGAATAGCCTTATTATACCTTTCCAATGAACGCTCGAAAGATTGTAGTTCCTTCACTAAAGTTGTTCCTTATGTCCTAAGCTTCACAAAAAGTATTTATACACAATTGGTACGCACCTATAAACAGTTCATAATTAATCATAAATCGACCGTTTCATATAATCATAGGAGAAACTACCTTCTCCTGACAATAATAAACTCACCAACTGGTGTAGACACAATAAAAGGTCAATTTACTGACTCTGCTACTATACATAACTTCCCTGCATTAAATTGAGTAACATAAGACAGAGTAGATCCAAGATCTATCAAAGCATAAATACAATGGGAGCAAACAATCAATGTACCTGTCACAACATATGGTGATGACTCTGAGTCTTGTCGGCCGGTTAATGAATATGTACGGTTCTGTCCACTACAAGAACTAGATGCTCCCTCTCTGCCTCTACCTCTACCTATACGTGCTAAGTCTGGGGTTCACTCCCTGTAGATTGTGCTAATGAGGAGGAACCTACTACTGACCTATACCACCTTGACCTATGGTAGGGCAGTTTCTCCACCCATACCCCTCATGTCCACAAGAATAACAACTTGTGGAACCCTATCTGTACCTCCCAAAATGCATCCTACCACAAGTAGCGCAACGCGGTGGGGCAGTCCTAGCCTGGCCTGAACCCCTCTGCTGCTAGGTGCCTGATGCTCGTGAACCCTCACCTGGGCCTGACTGTTCCTGACGATCAAATCTACTACCCTAGAACTTTTGAAGTGGAGGTCTAGGTGGCCTAATAGAATATCTGGGTTTGGGACCACCCTGAAAATCTCCCTGCGAAACAGCGGGCCTAGCCGTCTTCTGTCTATCTATGTCGACCCTCTCACTCATATACTATAAATGTCGGCGATCCTCTTCCTCTATGCCTTGTGAAAATGCCTGAATTCGCAAGATATCCATATTATCATTTAGTGAAGCGGTAGAACAAGCATCGATATAGTCTGAGCCGAGCCCTCCTACAAATCTACGCACCCTATCATGCATTGTATCAACAAATGCTACTGCATATTTAGCCAATGAATCAAATCTCAGCCCATACTCTCGGACGCTCATGCTGCCCTGTCGGAGGTTCCAAAACTAGTCCACCCGGCCATCCCTAATCTCTCGAGCCAAATAGTGATCTATGAAAGCATCTGTAAAGTTATCCCAAATGGGTTGGGATGCATCTTTTCCCCTAGATCTCTCCCAACTCTTGTACCACAATACTGCAACATCGCGCAATCGAAATGCTACTAACTCAACTGACTCAGTCGCTGAGGCATGCATGACTATAAGATCATATGAAGCTGATCAATAATGTGTTGAGGGTCTTCTCTGCAATCAATTCCTGTAAACTGTGGAGGATTCAAGGTATGATAGTCACGAACTCTCGAACTTCTGGGCCCTTCAGAAGGTCTGGCAATATCTGGCGCAACTGGTTGGCAATGTGCAACTACTAACTGTGCTAACATACATACTGGACTCTTAAAATCCTGATCAGATGAAATAGGAGAAACTAGAGGTTGTACTGCTGGTGGAGCCGACAGTCCGGTAGCCCTCGGAGGCTCCTGAAGCGGTGGAGAAGCTATAGGGGAAAAAAAGATATCTCCCCCTAGGTCTCACAATGGGCTACCTCCACCTGTGGTAACTTGCCAATACCCTCGCTTGCAGTTGCATCTAGCCCTTGGCTAGTTGTGGTGTGTCTAGTGTCAGTTGTCTCTATCTGCATACAGGTATCAATTATAAGCCAGAAACCTCAACACTTAAGACACAGCTCTGCAGCACGAGGTGAGCAAAAGAAAGATAGTCATTCTAACATGCCCGGTAGATTCTTGCTTATTGGATGTGGTGCACAACACATTTATGAACAAGACTTTACTAGACATGGCTTGCAAACTCCTTAGAATACAATGTTGCTCTGATACCAAGTTTGTCAAGCCCCAAACTCGACGGGTGCAACTCGCTCCTAATGCCAAGGCTCTGGCCTGAGCCGACCCTGCTGAACCATTTGCTACTACCGCATGGCAGCCACACGCAATCAAGAAAATAAAAGAGTATATCTCGAGTTAAAACTAATCCCTCGGTCGGCAAGGTCCCTGTAAACTGATCTATAAAAGAAACAGTTACTCCCAGGAGATCATATAAATAAATAGCCAACTAGCACAGAAGTCCTGATGGGGCCGTCGACGCAACCATGATATCTATACCAAAACTAAAATTAGGTATATATCAATACAATACATCAAATAAATCACAAGCTTCAGCAAACCAACAATATAGGCTAGTATGGTCATAACGTAGCTATACACCCCACACACTAGTCTGCAAGCCTTTAAGCGTAGTAAAGATTAGCGGGACAGGGACCAGCCTACCCATAAATATATTTACAACAAAAGGTAATAAACTTGCCAACTATGGCAGCTCCGGATGAAATGGGCTAGCCAACCAGATAAAAGTCAATCCTGCTGCTGAGGAGGTCTACTCGATCGTTTGTCAGGACCTGCATGCATGAATGCAGCGCCCCCAAGGCAATGGGGCGTCAGTACAAAATAATTTACAGAGTATGAAGTAATAGACTATGAGGAGGTATTCTGATATACTGGAATAATCTGATAAATAAATCAAGGATAAGATAAGTGTACTGACCTACTCCTAAATCTAAACATATCAAAAATAATAAAAGAACAACCTAACCAGGCCCCCATAAGCTCGACAGGTACAAACAACACACAAGACCACCTACTCAGGCCCCCATAAGCCAGGAACGTGCCAATCAACCTATATACCCCTATCGGTAGTCCCATAGCCCTGTAGACTGTCACATAGCCCTATTAGACATTAATATAGTCCTGTAGGCAGCACATAGCTCTCTTAGGCATAAACATAACTTATAGACAACTCATAGCCCTCTTAGGAAACAACATGGCCCTGGAGGAAGCATATAGCCTTCTTAGGCATCAATATAGCCCTGTAGGCAACTTATAACCCTTTTAGGCGTCCATATAGCCCTGTACGCAAAACATAACCCTTCTATGGGTATATTACATTCCTGCAGCTAACCACAATAGCCCCAAGGGCAACAATAACAATCCAATCGCTAAAAGTGAGCAATTTAGTTATAAGCAACCTATACAAATAGCCTCTAAGTCGTGTGCAACATAGGGACACTACTACCTAAATAAGAATCGGGACAAGGGAGGATTATATCAACTTGAGCAGCCAACAATCAACAATAATGGCTACAAGTGTAACAAGGATAACAACCCAATTTCATTGCTCCTAAGCTTTAAGGAAACATGTCGTAAGTAGGGAATAGTCTTAACATGCCTTTTCAATGAACTCTCGAAAGACCGTAGTTCCTTCACGAAAATTGTTCCTTATCTCATAAGCTTCACAAACACTTTATATACACAGCTGGTACGCACATATAAACAGTTCATAATTAATCTTAAATTAGCAGATTTGCCATATTGCCCCAACTTGTCGAAACGTTCGTAGAAATTCATAAAAACAACCATAAAAGGGTCCCGAAAAGATTACCTTAATTGACCAAGTATAAACCTTGAAGAAACACCAATAACTACAAATTTATATCTTCAAAAACCAGATCCAAACGCAGCTAATAGAAAGGAAAAATGATTGTCACGTGTAGAGATTATGTTTCTAGGCACGGGGGCAATGTTTAATGGTAGAAATCGTCAAAAACGTTTCATCATGCTAGAAATACATTGGAACCCTCTCTTAAGCTTTCTATGTGGTTTGGAACTGAACTGAAATGTTTTCATGGCTTAAAACGTTAAATTAGCCGACATACCATATTTTTGACCTGAGCCGGATTCTGCCCCGGCAGTCCCTAGTAAAACCCTCATAACTTTTTACTCTATTGACGATTTAATACGGGGTTTTCTGCGTTGCAAACTAGACTCGTAGGTCTTCGATTTAATGGGTGATAGGCCTTCTAACCCTTTACATATTGGGAGAAAACATACATGACATTTGACCCAAATTTTAGAGAAATCATTAAAAGGAAATTTACGATAACTTTCGCCAACTTTTATTTCGCCACTTGCTTAACTTCAAAATATGATATACAACCCTTGAACAGTTAAAATATGACATACCACATCATTTTTAATTTATTACTCAGCCTCCATGTCTTTCGACGAAGATACGAGTTAATGTAGACGTTTTGAAAAGTTGGTGTGTTACATATTGACCTTCGCGGTTGTAATTACCATAGTTCCGACCTTGGTTTCCTTAACCTTGGCGCTAATTATCCGTGTTGGAACCTTGGGCGTTTGGTTGGAAACCGCATCCGTCAGCTCATTCACCGCATAAGCATCCTCTTCAAAATAATACTCCTCTGCCAATGGTGGAGTTCTAGTAAAATAGTTCACATCATTTACCTTCTCCGCTCCTCCAGTCACATGCTTTAACACCAACCCTAGTTCAGTTGTTATCTATTCCATCTCCTCGCGAATATCATCTGTGCGATGGTTGTTTGTAGCTTGAACGACAAATGTGCTCCTCCCAGTGTTTGACTTTCTATTGCTCCAAGCTTTATTATTTCGAGATATCTTCTGCATTTTCTTTGTAATTTGTGCAACGGTACATTCACCGTACGAACCTCCCGCAATAGTATCAAGCACTGCCTTACCACTATCATCCTTTCCTCGGTAGAAGTACTCATTCAGTGACTCATCATCAATACGGTGATTTGGGACACCCCTCATGAAGGCAGTGAACCTATCCCGAGAACTACTCACAAACTCTTCAGGTAATGCTACAAAGTTGTTGCGTTTATCCTTCTTGTTCAACTTCTTGGACATTGGAAAGAATCTTGCTAAAAATACCTCTGTCAACTACTCCCATGTATAGTTTGAGTTTTCTGGTAAATGAAAGGGGGAATACACGCAACCCAATGGTATTCATATCCCAATCCGATCGACATATACAACTTTTGCACACATGATCAAGTTTGGCTATGTGAGCATGTGGATCATTCGCTGGAAACCCCACAAACAAGACCCTCACTATAAGCATCTGCATCAAGGTATTGGCTGGTCACTACAAATGTATGCCCCTGAGGTAGAGGCAGTAGGACAAGAGGTCCATCAGAATCGATAATATTAAGGTTGACCTTGAAATTTTCATGCAGACATGGTCCTTGTGGTTCCTGTACCCTCAGTGCATCTCCCAATCTATTCTCAAGTGGAGCCTAATTATTCGCATCACCCTCAGAGGTTGCAATCCAACACCTTCACGTAACTCTCCCCAAATAGGTGTACTTGGCATATTTGGTAGGTGTACTTGGCATACACTAGAGTAAGACCCTGAGAGAGACAAAAGTAAAAGAAAAAGTAAAATTAGGAAATATTTGACTAAATTTGAATAATACAATTAAACTTAATCTAAAATCCTTATTCCCTGGCAGCGACGCCAAATTTGATAAGCTCAAATTACACCTCTTTTAAGAAGCATAAGTGATCGTTATCACATAAAGAACCCAACCTGTAGGTTGGGGTCGATCCCACGAGGAATATGTTTTAGACTTAAGTTTAATAACGATTATATTCGTTTACCCAATGTATTTCCCAGACAAATAAGTAAAAGGGGGGGATTTGTGTAACAAATTTTGGAAATTATGACAGTAATTAGTAAGCAAGATTCAAACTTTTGGAGTTATCGAATTGAGAAGGAAACTAGGGCGTACCTGTTCCCCATAAGTTCATAACTCCATAATCCTAGTAATAGCAATCCCTTCCTAGTGTATTACATGCAAAGCGATAAGTTACGTATCTCTAAATCCTTGGTCCGACATCTAGAGAATTTGACCCCGCACCTTGGTCCGGCTACCTGTGTATAATTTACTAACCCTTACCATTACCTCATATTAGACGTCACATCGATATATGGCTTAGTTTTCACCCTCACACCTATCGACATTAATTCTATTAGATAGTATCACACTAAATCTATGTTGATAATTCTTTTCTTATTAACTACCTCCTTGGCCCGACAATTAGCAACAAGGCGAGTTCTTATA
This sequence comes from Solanum okadae, assembly GCA_036553675.1. NCBI lineage: Eukaryota > Viridiplantae > Streptophyta > Magnoliopsida > Solanales > Solanaceae > Solanum > Solanum okadae. The sequence goes on from CM071689.1 coordinate 32,376,396, forward strand.
TTGCACACCGTTAAAAAGACCTCTAGACGAAAGAATTATCAATGCAAGCATAACACTATTCGAGAATTACTTAGTTACTATTCATACTTCGTTAATCGCTCATGGTTCCCACAACCCTAGTTGTGGATTAGTTACCCATATTAGCAAGAAACTAATTAATAATGTTTGAAGAATAAATCATGAACTTATGTAGTAGAGTAGAATAATCCCATAATTTCATATTGAATTTTAAAGTAAAAATTACCAAAACGTGCTTAGCAAATTAAGAATTGCTAGCGTTACAAGTTAATCTCTCAAGCCAAAAACTAGAACAAAAATAATAATCTCCAACCCCTAAAAATGAGGTTTACATACCCTATATATAGAAAAAAAGTCCTAACTAAAAAGGAAACGAAATAAGGAAATAAAGTGGTAGGACGCATCTTCATTCTATAAGACTGACCTACGATCCGTAGGTCCCTTCCGTGGCTCAGGACTTTGGTATTTTTTCTTTCTTCAAAATCTGTGAAATCCCTATCGCTATCGACGATTCAACGTAAGTCTATCTATGATCTATAACTCTTCTCTGTAATGCCACACTTAGATTTTTTTAGCATTAGGTACTGGAACCAATCTCTGAATGATTCGACGGAGCAACAATAGGGTCCGTAGATCAATCTACTGTCCGTAAGTCACAACCGTGGTCCCACACTTGGTCAAGAATTCCCTGATCTTCAGCAATGCATTTCCTGCCCTTCTACGACTATCATCTATGGGGCGTAATTGGACCTACGGTCCGTAAGTTGCCTCAGTAGATGCCCTTTTCTGCACTTCTTTCAGTTGTGTCCTCAAGTTTTCGCACCTGAACGTATTCCCTTCAAACATGAGAAAAACAAATATAAAATAATACAAATTACCTTACACACACACAACTCTCAAGTGAATTGTATCAAAAATACCGTAAACTCACGGTACATCACACACCACCAGCCGTGGTGGTGGTCGTGGTTGGTGGGGCAGTGTCTATGGGAGAGTGGCCTTCCCTAGTCCTCTCCCATTGTCACGACCCAGGGTTACCCCCTAGATGTAACACGGTGTACTCGACCCTGAAGGGGTCTTATACAAGCCCTTATCATATCATAAATATAAGTAATAGAAATGATGCAGAATTAAAAAGTTTCTACAAGCGAAGTCCTTCATAAAACTAAAATGGATCTCTAGACATTGTCTCAATAACCATCTAATGCAATCGAGAATCAATAAGGGCTGCAGCCCTTTACAACATAGTCTCAAAAGAGAAAGTAAGAAACAAACTAGAATTGAACAACTCTTGTCCTCGAACCATGAGTAGAGCTCATTGAGAAGTCATAAGTATAGTTCATTTTCATGTCGTAGTTCATATTCTTGTCAAGGGAATGGAACCAATACTGCCCATGAGATGGGGGACATTGGCATGAGACTCATGGACATCGTTGAGGTTTCTGATGCCGTCTTGATGGCCTACTTGGCTGCCAATGCTGTCGTTTACACTCATACTTCATGTTTCCAACGCAATCAAGCAAAACAAAACCAGAAATTAAGCAAGTAGCACTATAACTAAGAAGAATTTTTTTTTTACTGAACTAAAAATTCTCAATGAACAACACTTCCTGACAGTGGTGCCATTTTGAAGGTTTTGACGTAATCAAAGATACGACTTCCAATTCAAGCGTCAATGATCGCGTGCAGTAATATAACCTAACCGAATGGGTTAGCATGGGACAATATCTCATCATATGACAGCTCTTCCCACAACTAGAGCAACCATTCGTGCCAACAAGGCACTTACCATCATGCTTCTTGCCGCACTTGGAACAAGTAGGCCTCACCCTAAAAGATCCACCACTATTGCCTCCTTGATGCTTAGGGTTAGGGACCCTACCTTTATTGACCCTTGTAGCACTAGAGGAGCCTAAGTTAGAGAACCTTCGCTTGAACCTTGGTTTCCCTTGATCCTCATATTTACCCTTGGAAGAATTCCCATCATCATACCTTGGTCTCTTCACTTCCCTATTCTTCTTCCTAAGTCTTGACTCCTCAACTTTGTGAGCATACACCATTATACGTGAGATATCCATATTATCATGGAGCATTGCCGCACATCATTCCTCTTCAATCAAATCGGACAACCCCGTCAAGAACCTACCCATTTCATCCCTCAAATTTGACACCAAAGATGGAGCATACTTGGACAATTGAGTGAATTTAAGTGAGTAGTCTTTCACACTCATGTTCCCTTGATAAAGGTTGATGAATTCCTCAACCCTAGCTTCCCTCAATCCCCGGGGAAAGTATCTAGCAAGAAACTCAGATTTGAACCCTTACCACTCTATGGGACCCGTTCCTACTAGCCTATTGTCTTTCCATTGTTTATACAAAACTTGACCAACACCCTTTAATTGGTAGGGGCTAGTTCCACTTTCTCCACCAACATTACTCCCATAATGTCAAGTATCTTGCAAACCTCTTCCACAAACTCGTGAGGATCCTCTCCCCCTTTGAAACCATGAAACTTCGGGGGGGGGGGGGGCGGTTCATCCTAGCAATGCTCCTAATGCTTAGAGCGGCCGCATTCGAATTTAGATTAGTCGGAGAAACAACCTCCCTATTAGCTTAGGTCGTCATGGCTTGGTCTTGAGTTGTCAAGGGTTGAGCCAATATTTTGAAAGCTGACCTTATTTCCACAGTTGTCATAGCCCCCACATCAATAGGAGCTTGAAGAACTTTAGGATCTTGGGGACGTTGGGGAGGAACTCCCTCATTCACATTCTCCTCTTTTATCCTTATTGCATTCGCCCTTCTTGTATTCATATCCTATAGACAGAAGAGAAGGGTTAGGAAAAGTACTTCGTCGAGTTAAAACTCTAAGGCATGACTAAAGAGTGACGAAAGAAGTGAAATATCCTAAACATCCTATAGCCTCTCATTAATAAATGTGGCACACTTCACACTCATGAACAATACTCTACTAGATGTGGTTTATCAGACATCATCCTAGAATCATTCTAAACCTTGTTCTCTGATTACCAAGTTTGTCACGACCAGGGGTACCCCCTAGAGGTAACACGGTGTACTCGACCCCGAACGGGTCTTATACAAGCTCTTAGCATATCGTAAAAATAAGTAATAGAAATGATGCAGAATTAAAAAAAATTACAATCGAAGTCTTTCATAAAACTCAAATGCAAGTCTAGACATTGTCTCAATAACCATCTAATGCAATCGAGAATCACTAAGGGTCACAACCCTTTACAACATAATCTCAAAAGAAAATGTAAGAAAGAAACTAGAATTGAATAACTCTTTTCCTCGAACCATGAGGACTAACTGAAAGCGTGAAGAATAGTCAATGCAAACTTTGATCAAGAAGGAAGCAAACCTCAACAATCGGGCCCTACAGTTATAGAAAAATGTAGAAAATATGGGTTAGTACAAAAATGCACCAAGTATGGAAGCCATGCACAAAAATCCTTAAAACATGCAAAAAGGTACAATTTAGTTGAAATCATGCATTTTATCAACTTGAAGAGTCATCATGAACATTAGTGTAAATAGATAAGCCAAACCATTTTATAAGCAACCCTAAGCTAGACTTGTGCAATGCATAGACAAGATCACATAATCCTATCTAATACTAAGTACCACCTTTAGGCCAGCATAATCATGAATATCATACCTTGACCTCATCCATAGCCAATACTCATAGACAAGGAAATATTCATGTTCATTAACTTGTAATAATGAAAGCCACTCATAGCAACAATCCATATCACACATGCATAAATACATATATCTTCATAGCATAAGGAGGCCACACTATAAACCCTTTCAAAGCGTACATGTGCAATGTATAAGTGAACTCCCATACCCCCACTCACACTAAGTAGAGCTCATTGAGAAGTCATAAGCATAGTTCTTGTTCATGTTCATGTCATAGTTCATATTCTTGTCATGTAGGGAAATAGCCTTAACCGACATAGACCATGTGAGCTACATGGAATCATTAATATGTGAGTAAACCTTTCACATCATTTTCATAGTGTGTTCATGAGAATATCCTTTCAATCAACACAACAAGATTATCATAGTCATAGAAATTTTATGCATAGTCATGTGTAAGGGTATGGTGAGAATGATCTTTCAACAATACCACAATTACAACATAATCATATGATCTTCACTCTCTAAGTGCATCATAAGCTCATACACAATTTTCATAAACATGTACAAACCCTCATAATTTTCCCTTCAAAGACCATGAATCACATTCAACCCAAACATCTAGAATTACTACATTAGATATGGAGAATATCATGATTCTATAAACTCAATCAATATACATATAATCAAATAACATGCTTCTATAATCAATGAATCCACATCATGAAATCAGAATTTAGTAATATGGGGGATTCATGGGTTCTTGGGGGGATTTCATCATAAATCATCAATTCAATCATAATCCATTATAAATCATCCATTGAGAACATTTTTTAAGAGAACCCATGACTTAGATTGAAACCCTAACTTTTGGGGAAATTGAAAGCTTGGAAATCAAGCTTTGAAGGGACTCTATGGGTGAAAGCTACCCATTGATGAAAAGCCACCATACCTTATAAAGATTCCTCACGAATTTGTGTGGAAACTATGAGTCCTTGTACCCTAGACTTCAACCTCTTCTTCTTTTTGTTCAATGGAGTTTTAGTGAGAGAAATATTGGTGAGGGAGTTGGTTGACTTTGGGTATTTGGTTAGTTATGATTTTGTGACATAGTTTAGGGCTTAAAACACTTATATACTTGGTCTAAAATAATACAAAACGACGTCACTTAATAGTTAATTAAAATGGAAAACCCTAAACTACTAATCAAGAAATCCCCAAAAGCTGCTTTCCAGGAATGACCCACGACCCCCTCCCCTAAATACCGTAATTGGGCCCACGGCCCATTCTGGTCAAGCGTGGGCCGAGGGACTGGGACACAAATTTTGGGGCTCGACCTACGAATATAAGCTAAGTGGTGTAGATCCATCTACGAGGCGTGGGTCCTGCCCGTGACTACTGCCGTAGGCAGATTCCAAAAATGCCTTACCCACACTGCCCCTTCTACGGGATGTGGGTTGACCCACGAGGTGTAGGTGCCTTTCGTGGGTCTGACCTGACAGTCCTGTAGGTCCTTTCCTCAAGGAATCAAAGTTGGTCCTTGGGGTTTAGGCCTTGACGTTCTAACACGAACACATGATTTTTAAGGTACAGGAAGGTGCTTTCAAGGCTCTAACCCTAACGTCAATCTCTTGCTTAGTCTACTAGTTCCGTAGTGTTACACCCTTGACTCTTGCCCTCTTCCTTGGCTCTAATCCTCACACTTATCCCCAGTTTAGCCTACTAGTTTCCGAGGTGTTGCATTATCTTCCCCATGGGAACATTCGTCCTCGAATGACGCTCTAGACTCCTTACGGAAGTAAAGACTCAAGACTAGCAGCCCATCATGCATACAATATCATTACAATGCACAAAACAAAGGAGGAAACATCGACTCCAAACTAAACATATTCAATGCATCACAAGGAAGTAGGAACTAAAGGTAACAAACCATTATGCAATAAATTTCAATTTTTTTCCCCTTTAAGGAGGAACTACCTTCTCCAAGGTCAAAAGTATGCTCAACACAATCTCATGGAGCCAAGGTACATTTTACTCTCAAAAAGCATAACTAAAGCATGTTCAATAATTAATCTCATGAAGCATACATGAAACTCATACTTAATGCACAAAAACATGATGAAACATCAATCATATAACTCATTTTCTTTCAAAACGTAGGCTTCCATGAACATGTATAACTTAAGGAGATCATGGGACACATAAAACACATATGACTCCAAAACATAAAACAAACCAAGAGGAACTCATTACCTCAAGCAAGATTAGGGGTAGAATGAAAGAGATGAGGATATCAGGACATCATATCGGCCCCGACCTTCCAAGTAGTACCCTCAACTAAATGAGTCATCCACAACACTTTTATAGAAGCAACTTCCTTATTTCTGAACTTCATAACTTGCCATTCTAAAATCTCAATCCGAACATCCTCAGAAGAAATACTTTCATCAACTCCCAATGCTTGTAAGGGGACTATGGATGTCGGATCTCCAACACACTACTTACGCATAGAGACATGGAAAATTGGATGCACCGATGCCAACTCATTTGACAAATCTAACTCATAGGCAACCTTATTAACGCGTCTCAAAATTTGATATGGGCATATATACTGGGGACTAAGGTTCCCTCTCTTACCGAACCTCATTACACCTTTCATAGGTGAGATTTTCAAGTAAAACCAATCATGAACATCAACTCAAAATCCCTTCTTCTAACAACGCCATACCACTTTTGTCAACTTTAGGCCTTTCACAACCTTTCTCTAATAAGTCAAACTTTCTCAATGGACTCAAGAACTACTCGGGACCTCTTAAAGCAACTTCACCCACCTCAAACCAACCTATAGGAGATATACACCTCTTACCATAAATAGCCTCAAATTGAGCCATACCAATAATCGAGTGATAACTATTATAAGCAAATTAAATCAATGGGAAATGGTCATCCCAATTACCCTTAAAATCAATCACACAATCCCTCAACATATCCTCTAAAATTTTGATAGTAAGCTCCGCTTGCCCATGTGTTTGAGGATGAAAAGTTGTGATAGGATTAACCTTGGTACCAAGACCCTTTTGGAATGACTTCCAAATTTGAGAAGTGAATTGGGTACCACGATAAAAAATGATAAATAAAGGCACACCATGCAACTTTAACACATCTCTCAAATACGTTTTGGCATAGTCCTCCACATAATAAGAGACCTTGACAGGAAGGAAATGAGACAATTTCGTCATCCGATCTACTAACACGCAAATCAAATCAAAATGTCGTCGGGTGCGAGGAAAACAAACTATAAATTCCATATTTAAGTCTTCCCACTTCCAAGTAGTAATAACAATGTCTTGGGACAAACCTTTTCGTCTTTGTTGCCCAACTTTCACTTTTTGACAATTACGACACTTGACCACAAATTCCGCAATATCCTTCTTCATCCCATTCAACTAATCAACCTCCCATAAATCATGGTACATCTTGTTGGTTGTTGAATGAATAGAATATCGGGAACTATGGGCTTCTACTAGGATTTGTTCCCTCAAGTTATCAACATTTGGAACACATAAACGACCTTGATACCTAAGCCCATCTCCTCCTTGGTAGAAAGCCTCAATCAATTTCTTAAGCACTGCCTCTTTCAACTCAACAAAAATTGGATCAAGACATTGCTTAGCCTACACTTCCATCACAAAGGATGATTCGGACCCATTACTGGCCATGACACCACCCTTGGTGGAATCTACTAATTTGGCACTTAAGCCGACAAAACTAAGAACATCTTGAACAAAGTCTTTCAACCTTAGAATCATCATTATGCGAGAAAACCTTATACAACATCTTCATTATGTTCATGAGAATGTGCTTTAAATCAACACAACAACATTAATATAATCATTGACACTTCACTCTCAATTGTCCTTAAAGCATACACATAGACTGCATGAAAATATGCAAGATCTCATAGAAATTACCCTTTCAAGGGTCATAACCTACTCTCCATTATCACATCAATAATTTAATCATTAAACATAATTTTCATTATAATTCACGTGACTCTATCAAATAATGCATAAATTCATAAAATTCATCTTTCATTAACAAAGACCCACATTATTAAATCACAATTGAGAAATATAAGGATTTTATAGGTTCTTGCGGGATACATCATACAAACCATAGGACATCATAAATTCATGCTTACAATAACATAATTGAACCATTATAATCAACTTGGAAAGGAACCCATGACATTGGAATCAAACCCTAACAAATGGAGATTTCTATCTTTTGAAATTGGAGATTTTGAGAGGGAGCCATGGATGAAAACTACAATACCTTAACAACAAGGCCCAATGCTAAGCTCCACTTGACGAATTGAACCTTGACCTTGAAACCCTAGGTGAAACCTTCTTCTTCATGTTTTAGAGTGAGAATATATGACATAAGCTGGTTTTCTTTTGGGAATTTGGTAGAATGAATTAAATGAGTCTAATTTGGGGGGGGGGGGGGGGGAAAGATTTATATAGGGGGTTCCAACTATAGGAATAACGACATATTATAGGAATTAATTAATTAGGAAATGACCCAACTAACCCTTAAAAAAATTGCCAGGTGACCATTCACGAACCCCAGTGGATGGACCGTGGTCTGACCAACGTCCCGTCCTGGTTGACCATCGTTTAGGGGATCAGAGACCTGGTCTTTGGGGTCTGGAACCAGGGACCTCCAACAAGGGACCATGGTCTCACCAACGGTCTGTTGGTCAGGTCGTGGTCCTGGACACTTAGGACCTACTTGGGCAGGCCAATGACGGACCACACCTACAGTGTGTGGTCCACTCCACGGTCCGTGGGTGGCTGGCATGGGCTAGGACGTACAACTTTTCTGGGAATCTAATATTCTAGTCTTTTTGAATATGGGGTGTTACTATATCTCCCTCTTGGGATCATTCGTCCTCGAATGACTCTCTAGACACCTAACGGGAGTCAAGACTCAAAACTGGAAACCCATTATGGATGCAACATCATAACAATGCACAAAGCAAAGGAGAAAATATCAACTCCATACTAGACACATTCAACATCACAAGGGTTTAGGAACCACATCTAATAACTCATTGTGCATGAAACATTTAAACATTTCTCATGTTCTAGGAGGAAGTACCTTCTCCAAACTCAAAACGATGCTCAACACAAACTCATGAAACCTTCATGGAATTTATTCTCCAAAAGCATAGCTAATGCATGTTCAACAATCATCTCAAGAAGTATATAGGCACTTCATACTTGATGCACAACAACATGAGGAAAATCAACATAATTCATTTTCTTTCAAAACATAAACATTTATGAACATGCATAACTTAGGAAGACCATGAGACATATAAAAACACACATGACTACAAAACATAAGACAAACTAAGAGGAACTCATTACCTGAAGCTAGAGTGGGACAAGAAGGAAGGAGATGAGGATATCGGGACATCATATTGGCCTCGGCCTCCCAAGTAGCACCCTCAACTAAATGATTCCTCCCCAACACTTTATGGAAGTAAGTTCCTTATTCCTTAACATCATAACTTGCCAGTCCAAAATCCCAACCGGAAATTCCTCATAAGAGAGACTTTTATCAACTCCCAACTCTTCTAGTGAAATTATGGATGTCGGATCTCCAATACACTTCTTAAGCATAGAGAAATGGAAAATCGGATGCACCGATGCCAACTCATATGGAAAATCTAATTCATAGGCAACCTTACGAACACGTCTCAAAATTTGATAAAGGTCTATATACTGGGGACTAAGCTTCTCTTTCTTTCCAAACCTCATTACATCCTTCATAGGTGAGATTTTAAAGTAAACCCAATATTTAACATCGAACTGAAGATCCCTTCTTCTAATATCGACATAAGACTTTTATCATCTTTGAGCCGTTTTCAACCTTTCTCTAATAAGCTGAACTTTCTCAATACCTTCATAAACTAGTTCGGGACCTATCAAAGCAACTTCACCCAACTCAAAAAAACCTATAGGAGATCTACACCTGCTACCATAAAGAGCCTCAAATGGAGACATACCAATACTCGAGTGACAACTATTTTTATAGGCAAATTCAATCAATGGAAAATGGTCATCCCAATCACCCTTAAATTCAATCACAGAAGCCCTTAACATGTCTGATATGTCCAAACATACACTTCAATTAAGAAGTATAAACAATTGAAGATAATTCATAGAACTCAACGTGAGTTGAGGTCGATCCCACAAAGAATTTCTTCACAAAAATGATTTCACTGTCGCGTTTACCCAAATGTTGTTATTATTTTCTAAAGAAAACAATTATAGAATGTAAATTGGGTTTAGCTATAAAGTTTTAGTAACTAAGATTGTTAAACAAGATTTGTATTAATAATTAACAGTGTTGATTCTAAATTTGTTTTGATAAATAAATAAAACCAGGCTTGTGCTTCCCATGACATTACATCCATTGTTAATCTGTAACTGAGTTTCAGGTAATTTAGTCGTTGCAAATTATAAGCGAGTTGACTATATCTAACACTTCTTGGTCTAGTTAGATAATTTTAACTCAATTCCTCTCTGTCCTTGAGCATTAACAAATTCTACCCTCGCGTACAATACTGTTATAGTTCTCTTATCTTAAAGTCGACCTTTAACACAATTTTATCACATGAACTCGGCTTTTTCCCAACTATCTTTTTTTTCTAGAACAATTGATAAATATATGCTGACTTTAATGCGTGTACTCATTAGAACAAATGAATAACTAAAGTTGAGTTAAATATTGCAAATGCAATTCACCTTCTACTTGTGTTACGAATTCACGTTTAAATTTCTGTCACAGTTCCCACAACCCAAGTTGTACTGTTTAGCCACTCATTATTTCTACTAAATGAACAAATATTAGTAAGGAAAACATTTAGAAAGTTTACTTACGAAAATCTGCAAATTCAATGAACGCTTGATATTGAGAAAATTAAAATCCAACTTCAAAGATCGATTAAATGTTAATCGATAAAAACCAAAGTCAAGAGCCTTTCAAACTTAGTCGCTCGTTCCAGATATCACGAGATAAAAATAAAACCGACCTAATTATTTCAAATAAAGTGTCTAAAAATATTCCTACAGAAAGTAGGACTGATTTGTCGTGCTGCTTCTGACTACTTCGACGGTCCATTAAGGGCTTCACGGTCCGTGAAACCTTTTGTGTTCCTTTCTTGGCACTTATCCAAACTTGGGTCTTCAAGGCCTGCACACCAGAAAAGGACCACGTACAACTCCACAGATCGTCATAGGGATCACGGTCCGTCGGGGTGCCCGTGGTCTTCACTTGGCCAAATCAAACTTTCACTCTGCAAGACTTTCTCAATGGATATTTTTCACGGGCTCCTTGATGATTTGGGACTTGGACCACGACCCATCAAAGGCGTCATGGTCTTTACTTCAATTTAGTCTGCAATCTTAAAACTCAATACCCACTACTTCATCACCACGAGCATTTTCACGGCTCATCAGGAGGACCCCAACCTGTCTAGGACCCCGTGGTCTTCATTGTTTATTTACAAGAAGTTGGTTTTAGGGGATCCAAAACCGACTGCAATGCGATTGGCTCATGGCTGATAGAACTGTGAAGAGGCCCATTGGAGTGCTCCATGATGTACTAGTGAAAGTGGAGTGGTTTATCTTTCTGGTGGATTTTGTGATACTTGAATGTGAGGTTGATTTTGAGGTTCCCATTATCCTTAGGAGACCATTCCTTGGCACTGGACATGTCTTGGTCGATATGGAGAAAGGGCAGATGAAGTTTCGATTGAACAATGAAGAGGTAACTTTCAACATATGTAGGTCTATGAAGCAGGTAGTGAGATCGAGTATCACTGGTGAATCATATTGCAAAGAGTGGTGATGAGGTGCCTATTGAAGAGAGGTTGGGTGTTGATGCACTAGCAGCGGTAATGATGAATTTTGAGAATGATGGTATTGAAGACTATGATGAATTGGTCACCACACTTGACAGGTTTGAATTCCGTTCAAAACCAAAGAGATTGGAGTTAGATATGAAGAATCACGACTCTCCACCCGCAAAACCGTCTGTTGAAGAGGCTCTGAAATTGGAGCTTAAAGCTCTACCATCACATTTGAGGTTTGTATTCTTGGGGAGAGATGGTACTTTACCGGTCATCATTGTGGCAGATTTGAATGTGACACAAGTTGAGGCATTGGTTTCCGTGTTGAATAGGTTGAAGTGGGCTATTGGGTGGACGATTGCGGACATTATTGGGATCCCTCCTAGCATTTGTTATCATAAAATCCAACTCATGCCTGATCACAAGCCTAGTATTGAGCACCAGAGAAGACTAAATCCGCGTAAACAAGAGGTAGTGAAAAAAAGAAACCATTAAGTGGTTGGATGCTGGAGTTATTTATCCCGTTGCAGATAGTAGTTGGGCGTGTCCTGTTCAGTGTGTGCCAAAGAAAGGTGGGATGACCATGGTTCCAAATATGAAAAATGAGCTTCTTTCGATGCGTCCCATGACTTGATGGAGAGTCTGCATGGATTACTGGATGTTGGACAGAAAATGACCACTTCATTATGCCGTTCATGGATCAGATGTTGGACCGACTTGATGGTGAGGTTTGGTATTGCTTTCTTGATGGTTATTCGGGCTACAATCAGATTTCCATAGCACTGGAAGACCAAGATAATGCCACCTTCACTTGCCCTTATGGGACTTTCGCCTTCAAACATATGCCATTTGGGTTGTGTAATGCTCCAACGACCCTCAAACATTGTATGATGTCGATATTTTTTGATATGGTGGAGGATACTATTGAGGTATTTATGGATGATTTCTCTGTGGTAGGTGACTATTTTATCGTTCTTTGGACCATCTAGGCGAATTACTTAAACGGTGTGAAAAGTGCAATGTTGTGCTAAATTGGGAAAAGTGCCACTTCATGGTGAAAGAGGGGATAGTTCTGGGTAATCGGATTTCTTAGAAGTTTTCTTGGGCATGCAAGTTTCTACAGGAGGTTCATCAAGGATTTCTCCAAAAATACACATCCATTATGCAAATTGCTCGAAAAGGAGTGTAGGTTTGAGTTTGATGATGCTTGTTTGAGAGCATTTGGAGAGTTGAAAGAAAACCTAGTTTCCGGTAGCATTATTTCACCGGATTGGGGGCAAATGTTTGAGATAATGTGTGATGCGAGTGGAGTGACGCTTGGTGTGTTATTGGGACAAAGGCGAGAAAAGATTCTTCATCCTATTTAATATGCCAATAAAGCTATAAATGTGGCTCAAAAGAACTATACTATAACTGAACAAGGAATTTTTGCGGTGGTTTTCATATTCGAGAAATTTTGACCCTACTTGCTTAGTACTAAGGTCATAGTGCATACGGACCATTCTGCATTGAAGTATTTTATGGCTAAAAAGGATGCAAAATTGAGGTTTGTTAGATGGGTGTTGTTGCTGCAAGAGTTCGACTTTGAGGTGAAAGATAGAAAGGGGATAGAAAATCAGGTGGCTAATCACTTGTCCAGATTGGAGGAGGAAGTTATGCTCAATCTAGGAGATGGGGCTGAAATTAATGATGTTTTTCCGGATGAACAATTATTGGCTACTTTTCATGATCTGATTCCTTGGTTCGCGGACTTTGCTAACTACTTGGTCTGTTATCTGGTACCATCGAATTTGTCATTTCACGGAAGGGAAACATTTATGCATGATGTGAAGAAGTTTTTTTCCGATGAGCCTTATTTGTACCGTAGTTGTGCTGATGGGATTATTCGTCACTGTGTGCTCGAGGTTGAGATGTTGAGTATACTAGAGGTGTGTCACTCATCACCTGTTGGTGGGCAACATAGTGGTATTCGGACTGCGCATAATATTTTGCAATGTGGGTATTTTCTAGCCTACCATCCACCAAGATGCTCATGGATTCGCCAAGTCTTGTGACCGTTGCGAAAGAGAAGGAGGAATTTCAAAGAGGCAAGAGCTTCCTATGAATCCGATATTGGTGATAAAGTTATTTTATGTATGGGGCGTTGATTTTATGTGTCCATTTGTGAGTTCAAATGGGATGAAGTATATTCTTGTTGCGGTAGAATATGTGACGAACTGAGGCGAAGCAATTGTGCTTTTCAACAATGAAGGTAAAAGTGTCACTGCATTCCTGAAAAATATATCTTCTCTATATTTGGTACACCTAGGACGATTATCAACATTGATAACAGCAAGGTTAAGGAATATCACAAATAGAGAATTGAATATTAGAATGCGGAAGCACAAAGAAAAGAAACAAAAAAACTAACTAAAGATATGGGAAATTCGAAGGAAAGATCCACGAATTTCCAAGGATTAGATGTTCTAAGGCCTTGAAAAGATCCAAGTAACAACGTATAGATTTATGGAAGAAATCTAACGCCTTTACTTGAGAAAACGAATCAAAACGATAGATTCGGATCTTGACCGCTTTATGAGTAACTAAAGACAATAATTAGTATGTAGAAACTAATCACCTTCTAAAGAATACCAAAAAGAAACCAAAGATATCACAAGAAGAAATTACTTTATACCTTAAACTATGAAACTAGTAAAGGTTTAAAGATAAATTCTCAAAGAACAAGTCACAAAGGTTCAAAGAACTCTCTCAAATATTATTAATATCAATCTAAATTGTCTTTAATGAATGAAAAGGACTCCTATATATAGGAGAAGGGGAAAAAACGTCCAAGGACCCTAGAAAGACATACAAGGAATCCTACTCTAGAAAGGAAATAAAGTAACCTAACTAGGAACAAATTTAGTACTTCTAGGAAAGCATTAAATGGTACTTAGGAGACCATAAATAGACTAAGGAAAATATTAATAACCTATATATAAATAAATAAATAAGGTAAATCCCAACTAGGAAAAGAATCTTGACAATCTTGGAAAGTTTGACTAGTCTTCTTTCAAAACTTGGGCAGAAAGCAACTCTTGTTGTGGCTGATTCTTGGACTCTTCTTGACCTTATTTGCACGAAAATGGTCCTTAAAATTCCTCATCTTGGGCTTGAATTTGGGCCACCAAATAATTGTAGCATTTGGACAATTCCTCTCCCTTGGGCTTGAGCTCTTCTTCCCCAATAAGACACCTTTGGATCAGCGATTGAAGCCCATTGAGCTTATCATTGAACTCCTTGGTTTGAGATCTTGTTATGGGCCTCCTTGGAGTTTCTAAAGCTTCATCCTTGTCCTTCAATGGAGTAGAACTTCCTTGGATGCTATCATTCCCCTCTTCTTGAAAAGAATTCGTCCTCGAATTCAAATCTGCATCAAAATGGGAAAGATCAGAAACATTAAAAGTAGCACTAACTTGGAACTCACCAGGAAGATCAAGTTTATAAGCATTGTCTCCAATCCTTTCAAGGACTTTGTATGGCCCACTTCCTCTAGGATCTAGTTTGGTCTTTCTTTTGGAAGGAAATCTTTCCTTTCTCATATGCACCCAAACCAAGTCACCAGGTTTAAAAACAACATATTTTCTGCCCTTATTCCTTCGCAATGCAACTTCCTTGTTCTTCTTTTCAATTGCAAGCCTTGTTTGTTCATGAATTTTCTTCATCATATCAGCCTTCGTCTTACCATCAAGATTAGCAAAATCATTAGTAGGCAAAGGCAATAAATCAAGGGCGGTAAGGGGGTTGAATCCATATACAACTTCAAAAGGAGTCTTACCAGTAGAAGAATGGAAGGTCCTATTATAAGCAAATTCTACAATAGGTAAGTAATCTTCCCAAGAAGTTAACTTTCCTTTCAAAACAGCCCTCAACATGTTCCCTAAAGTTCTATTAACCACTTCCGTTTGCCCGTCCGTTTGTGGGTGACAAGATGTAGAAAATAGCAATTTAGTTCCCAACTTTCCCCAAAGAATTCTCCAAAAGTGACTTAAGAACTTGGCATCCCTATCACTAACAATAGTTCTAGGTATTCCATGCAATTTAACTACTTCCTTTACAAATAAGTCAGCCACATGAGATGCATCATTAGTCTTTTTACATGGGATAAAACGAGCCATTTTAGAAAATCTATCTACTACCACAAATATACTATCCTTACCATACTTAGTCCTTGGCAGCCCCAATATGAAATCCATAGAAATATCAATCCAAGGGCAATTAGAAACAGGTAAAGGAGTATAAAGACCATGCGGCAATGTTCTAGACTTAGCCTGTTTACATTCAAGACAATAAGAACACACTTTTTCAACATCCTTTCTCATGCTAGGCCAATAAAAATGTTCAGAAAGTATTTCCAATGTTTTGGGTACACCAAAATGTCCCATTAGCCCTCCACAATGTGCTTCCCTAACAAATAGTTCACGCAACGAGCAGTTAGGAACACATAATTTATTTTCCTTGAATAGAAATTCATCTTGAAGATTAAATTTCTCAAAAGGACCTAACTTACATTCAGCAAAAATCTCACCAAAATCAGAATCATTAGCATAGAGGAACTTGATTTGATCAAAACCCAATAACTTTGAAGTAAGAGTAGAGATCAAAACATACCTTCTTGAGAGTGCATCAGCAACCACATTCTCCTTTCCTTGTTTGTAAGCAATTACATAAGGAAAAGTTTCAATAAACTCTACCCATTTAGCATGCCTACGACTAAGTTTACCTTGGCTCTTCAAGTATTTTAATGACTCATGATCAGTCTTGACCACAAATTCTCGAGGCCACAAGTAGTGCTGCCATGTAGCTAACGCCCTCACCAAGGCATATAGCTCCTTATCATAAGTTGAGTAGTTCAATGTTGCTCCACGTAGCTTTTCACTAAAGTAGGCAATTGGCTTGGAGTCTTGCATCAAAACTGCACATATGCCCTTACCAGAGGCATCACACTCAACTTCAAAAGACTTAGAAAAATCAGGCAATTGCAAAAGAGGAGCAGAACACAATTTATCCTTCAGCAAGTTAAATGCATCATCTTGTTCCTTTCCCCATGTAAAAACCTTTTTATTTCCCATTATGCCTACTGCATCGTCTATTTTTATTTTAAACCTTGAACTGCTGTTTGTGGCTAACTTGCCTATAAAGCCAACACAAACTAAAAGATTATTTCCACAGTTCATTTCTTCATACCCTTTGGTCTGTATGCCTATTTTTATGTGGTTACCAAATTCTTTTGAATTTATCATGAAATCTGGACTACAGTAAAATATTCCTCCATTATTACTCATGTCTACTTCAGTTAAACCTATTATTGCTCTTTTAGATTCTGACCATCTACTATCATATAAGGTAATTAGTACTTTGGTACCCAAATTTTTTCTCTTTTTTAATAACTTCAGTTAAAGGAGCAGCAATGGTGCTAAAGTCTCGCACAAACCTCCTATAAAAACTAGCAAGTCCATGAAAACTCCTAACTTCAGTTACACTATTAGGTTTAGGCCATTCTTTTATTGCCTTGATTTTCTCATCATCTACTTCAACTCCCTTAGAACTGACCACAAAACCTAAGAAAACCACACGATCCACACAGAAAGTACACTTTTTGAGGTTAGCAAATAAGCGCTGATTTCTAAGAACTTCAAAAACTTGTTTTAAGTGCTCTAGGTGTTCATCCAGATTTTGAGAAAAGATCAAGATGTCATCAAAATACACCACAATAAATTTTCCATGGAAATCTTTAAAAACATGATTCATTAGTCTCATAAAAGTGCTTGGTGCATTAGTCAAGCCAAAGGGCATAACTAACCACTCATAAAGTCCATATTTGGTCTTAAAAGCAGTTTTCCATTCATCTCCAGGATTCATACGAATCTGATGGTAACCACTCTTTAGATCAATTTTAGAAAAGATTTTGGAACCATACAGTTGGTCCAACATGTCATCAAGACGAGGGATAGGATGGCGATACTTTACCGTTATCTTGTTGATGGCTCGACAATCTACACACATCCTCCATGTTCCATCCTTTTTGGGGACCAATAGGACTGGAACAGAGCATGGGCTCATACTCTCTCGAACAAATCCCTTTTCAAGCAATTCTTCAACTTGCCTTTGTAATTCTTTGGTCTCTTCAGGATTGCTCCTATAGGCAGGCCTATTAGGAAGTTGAGACCCAGGCACAAAGTCTATTTGGTGCTCAATCCCTCTCAAAGGTGGCAATCCCTTTGGAGTGTCATCAGGAAAAACATCTTCAAAATTCTGCAAAAGAGAAGAAACACTATTTGGCAAAGAAGGAGTTAGTTGTTCAAAATTAATCAATACTTCTTTGTAAGTAAGTAGTATTATGGGCAGTCCCTCTCTCCTAGCATTCAAACACTCTTTGGCTTTTATATAAAGGCTCTCATTTTTCTTTTCCTTAGCCTCTTTCCTCTCACCAAAACATTTTATTTTTTTACTCACACCCTCTTTTACCTCTTTACTTAGATCGCTGCCCTCTCTCTCTTTCTCTCGGCCATCTCTCTTTTTTTCTATCTCTTGGCCTTTTTCTTTTCCCTCAAGCTCACTTTTTACCTCTCCCTTTTGTTTTCCCATTGTTTCCCTCAATCGTTTTTGATCTTCAAACACTTGAGAAGGAGATAATGGTGCAAGAGTATACTTCTTACCATTATGCAGAAGACTATACCTATTCTTTCTCCCATGATGAGTAGTATCCCTATCATACTGCCAAGGTCGGCCAAGTAAAACATGACATGCTTGCATTGGAACTACATCACAAAGAATCTCATCTTCATACCTACCAACATTGAATGAAATCATGCATTGTTTGTTTACTTTTACTTCTCCACAATCATTTAACCATTGGAGCCTATATGGGGTAGAGCGCTTCATGCATGCAATTCCTAGTTTATCCACCAAGTATGAACTCACCACATTTGCACAACTTCCCCCATCAATAATCATAGAATAAGTCTTCCCTTTTATCCCACACCTAGTATGAAACAAATTCTCTCTCTGCCCTTCATCAACACTACCCAAATTGATAGTCATAATTCTCCTAACCACCCCAATTATACCATCATTAGGCAATTCCAAATCAACTTCCTCACTTACACCTTCTCCCTCTTCTTCTTCCCCCTCACTTTTTTCACTCTCATATTCTCCATTCTCTCTAAGTAGGATGTTTCTTCTACTTGGACATTCATGCATCATATGCCCCCTTCCATGACATTTGTGACATTGAATAGAACTTGAAGGTTTAGAAGATTTAGGATTAAAGGTTTTACCTCCCTCCTCAACTTTACTTTTACCTCTATCATCTTGAGGTTTGGAAGGAGCTTTCCCCTCTTGAGTTGACCATGGCTTCTTAGAGATAGTGTTTGGTCGACTTCTCCATAAGTTATTTTGCTGCTTTTTCTCAATTTGTTTTTCAACTTTTACAGACAAATCAACTAACTCATCTAAAGTTACATATTGTTGTATCTCTACTACATTAGCTATTTCTGTATTTAAACCATTTAAAAATCTAGCTATTGTAGCCTCTTCTTCCTCCATGCAGTTAGCTTGGATCATAGCCATATCCATGCTTTTGAAGTACTCATCCACCGACGTGGAGCCTTGCTTCAAGCGTTGAAGGCGAGATTGTAGATCTCTTTGGAAGTATGATGGAATAAATCGCTTCCTCATTACCCTCTTCATCTCTGCCCACGTAGCAATAGGTGGTAACTCCTCTTGCAATCTGTCCCTAGCAAGCTTTTTCCACCAAGAAGCAGCATAATCAGAAAACTCAACAACAGCAAGTTTAACTTTCTTACCCTCAGAGTAGTTATGGCAATCAAAGATGGCTTCAACTCGTCTCTCCCAATCAAGGTACAAGTCTGGATCCCTTGTCCCCTTGAAAGATGGCATCTTCATCTTTATACTATTTATATTATCATCTTCTACTCTACCTCTTTGTCCCCTCCTATCTCTTCTTTCTAGATTAAATTCAACATCAAAATCATCATTATCATATTCAGGATTTACAAAAGGGATATGGGGTACATTCCTTCTAACTTGGGGTCTAACATTATTTGGGGGTACAACATTATTCTCCCTCCTAATTGCAGCTATGGCGTCATTCTGCTCGATAATCATATCCCTCATCTCTTGAAATTGAAGGGTCCATCTCTCAAATTGTTGGTGCATAGCTTGAAGGGTGAAGTCGTTCCTTCCTTTGACCTCGGCTTCTAAACGAGCCCTTTCCTCATCACCACCTGAATGAGACATCTAAAAAAAAAAGGAATAAATGAGCAAGTATCACACTTTTAATATGGCTTTTACCCTCTTTTAAACACACCCACACTTGCCTTTTTCCACTCAAAATAACCTTTGAACGAGAATACTTTGTAGATTTATAATTAAACCAAAACGTGTATCAAGTTCGTAGTAATAAAGTATGGAATGTTGGGGTACAAAAGAAAGTAAAGAACTAGTCCTAGAACAAGTAGGATTTAGTTGAAACAAAACACGAATAAAAAGGAACTTATTTTAGAATTATAAGAAAAAGAAAAAAAAAAAAAAAAAAAAAAATTCCTCTTATTCTTAAAGGTCTAGAATCCCTTCTTCTTGCTTGGAAACAAATTAATGCAAAACTTGGAGAGCAAGTAATAAGATTTCTTGAATAGCAAGTAATAAACTTTCTTGGGTATCAAGTAATCAAATTTCTTGGAGGACAAGTAATCAGATTTCTTAGAGAGCAAGTTATAACTTTTTTTTTTTTTTTTTTTTTCTGTTCACGCTAATGTAATATTTTTTTTATGACGTTACTGTTCACGCTACCGTTTTTTTTTTTTTTTTTTTTTTTTGCTCTAAGAAGAAATTCCAAGATTTATCAAGAACGGAATCTTGATAGAACCGCTCTGATACCACTTGATAACAGCAAGGTTAAGGAATATCACAAATAGAGAATTGAATATTAGAATGCGGAAGCACAAAGAAAAGAAACAAAAAAACTAACTAAAGATATGGGAAATTCGAAGGAAAGATCCACGAATTTCCAAGGATTAGATGTTCTAAGGCCTTGAAAAGATCCAAGTAACAACGTATAGATTTATGGAAGAAATCTAACGCCTTTACTTGAGAAAACGAATCAAAACGATAGATTCGGATCTTGACCGCTTTATGAGTAACTAAAGACAATAATTAGTATGTAGAAACTAATCACCTTCTAAAGAATACCAAAAAGAAACCAAAGATATCACAAGAAGAAATTACTTTATACCTTAAACTATGAAACTAGTAAAGGTTTAAAGATAAATTCTCAAAGAACAAGTCACAAAGGTTCAAAGAACTCTCTCAAATATTATTAATATCAATCTAAATTGTCTTTAATGAATGAAAAGGACTCCTATATATAGGAGAAGGGGAAAAAACGTCCAAGGACCCTAGAAAGACATACAAGGAATCCTACTCTAGAAAGGAAATAAAGTAACCTAACTAGGAACAAATTTAGTACTTCTAGGAAAGCATTAAATGGTACTTAGGAGACCATAAATAGACTAAGGAAAATATTAATAACCTATATATAAATAAATAAATAAGGTAAATCCCAACTAGGAAAAGAATCTTGACAATCTTGGAAAGTTTGACTAGTCTTCTCTCAAAACTTGGGCAGAAAGCAACTCTTGTTGTGGCTGATTCTTGGACTCTTCTTGACCTTATTTGCACGAAAATGGTCCTTAAAATTCCTCATCTTGGGCTTGAATTTGGGCCACCAAATAATTGTAGCATTTGGACAATTCCTCTCCCTTGGGCTTGAGCTCTTCTTCCCCAATAAGACACCTTTGGATCAGCGATTGAAGCCCATTGAGCTTATCATTGAACTCCTTGGTTTGAGATCTTGTTATGGGCCTCCTTGGAGTTTCTAAAGCTTCATCCTTGTCCTTCAATGGAGTAGAGCTTCCTTGGATGCTATCAAACATGGAGGTTCCCGTTTCAGTAATAAGTTGTTCAAGGAGCTACTTAAGAAATATGGTGTTAGCCACAGTGTATCCACTCCTTACCATCCGTAGTCTAGTGGGCAAGTTGAAGTGTCCAACAGAGAGATCAAGCAGATTCTGGCAAAGACTTTGACTGCGAATATAACCGATTGGTCAAGGAAGCTTGATGATGCTCTATGGGCCTATCACACCACATTCAAGTCTCTCATAGTTATGTCCCCCTACCAACTTGTCAATGGGAAGTCTTACCATTTGACGGTAGCGCTAGAGCCTAAAGCTATGTGGGCACTAAAAAAGCTGCATTTCGATTGGGGTGCCGCATCAAATCAGAGAGTAAGTGACATAAATGTGCTTGATGAGTTCCGCTTAAGAGGTTATCAAAGTTCAGTGTTGTACAAAGAGAAGATAAAGAAGTATCATGGTGAAAAGATCGAAAAGCATGACTTTGTTGTGGGTGATCTAGTGTTTCTATTCAACTCTAGGTTGCACTTGTTTCCTGGCAAGTTCAAGTCCAACTGGACCGGGCCATTCATAGTCACTCAAGTGTTCCAACATGGAGCTGTTGAGCTCGAAAACAATGAGGAAACAAGGTTCAAGGTGAATGGAAAAATATCAAGATCTGCATGGGAAATTAGAAGAATGTGCAAGAGGTGGTTGAGGCCTACTATCTTGAAGATGTCTGAGTAATCAAGAGGCCTGCATCGTGCCGCGATGTTAAATCCAGCACAGTTTGGGAAGCAACCCAAGATGTACAATCTAGCCAACTATAGGTTTTTCTTTTCGATTTAGGAGTTTTGTTTGTTTATTTGATTTCCTGTATTTCTTTAGATTGCAATTTTATTTTTGTTTTAGTGTTGGATATATATAGAATAGGGTCCGTGTCTAAAAAGTGTCAAGAAAATGTAAAAAGAAAGGCCGAACTGTTGCTACATGTGCAGGGATGAAAAGCAAAATCTGCAGAAAAAGGTCTATTGCTGAGGTCTACGAACCCCATCGACGTTCTGTGGTTACATCCACGGACCGTGAATTGTGTCCGTAGACCCCTAGGTATGTTTTCAAAAATTTTAAGTTTTGAGTGACATACGGACCCAACCCACGATCCGTAGGTCGACCCACTACCCGTAGACGGGGTTTTGTGGGTCCAAAGTTAGGGTTTGGTCGACCCGACCCGGACCCCTTTCGAATAATACTCTTCATTTTTAAATTCTTCCCCCATTTCCAATATTCCCTCCTAACCATTTCTAATGCCTCCAAATCCCATAACTCCCTCATTATATCCCCAAATCACTCCCATCTCCCTTACATATAATCAACGCTTCCATATTTCCATTTCTCTCTCTCCCAAAATATGTTCACTACCATTTTTCATCCCCAAGAAGAGTTCAAGGTACAGGTTCGGTGTCACAAAGGTCTAAAGAGTTTTAGCATCACACAATCACCCACTTGCATTGCTTGTAAGGTAAACGATTTCAACTTAACTTTGAATTTTCACATACATTGTTCAATATATGAAGTCATGAAGTGGATCTTGACATTGGCTTGTTTATGTATGAAATTGCATGTTGAACTAAATTTAGAAACACCCTTGGGACGATAGAATGTGATTGTGTTTCCTTTGTAGAAAAAATAACTCAGAAAAAAAAATAGTCTGAATGAATGTTTCGACTTAGGGTTCTTAATTTTGTATGCAATACATGTTAAATAATTAGTAATCGGAGCCCTAGGGATGACAAACTATCATAAATTGTGTTAAAATGTATGATTAGACTTGCGTTGAATGTTTGAAATTTTTGAAAAATAGTTTAAATATGAGGCATGTCTGATACCTGCCACAGACTTGACTCACGATACCATGTCTACGGACTGTAGGTCAATCTACGGACAGTAGTTCAGGTCTGTGGGTCTGGTGTACATAAGAAATCCACTAAGTGTGGAACCACGGAGGTGAACTACGGTCTGTAGGTCAGTCTACTAACCGTTCTGCACATCGGTGGTTACCATCAGAACCTAACTTTTTGGGACCTCTGACCTACGGAGGGGACCTACGGGCCATAGGTACCCATCGTAGGTGGCCACTGAAGCTATTTTCTCATATTTTTTTTGGTTCGTTCTTTGTTCTAAAAAAATTTTCGAGTACGTTATTGGTTTATTATGGTACTAATTAAGCCTCCCAGGTACCATGGCTCCCAAGAAAGCTCCGACCTTCACACCAAGGAGAAAATACAAATCAGTTGCACCTGGCTCCCGACTGATTGATAAAGACACAGATGCAGAGATTGGTCTCACATCTGTTCCACCTTCCACAAAGATATCCACCAAAACACCTCCCACTACCTGGAATCAATCCCGACAGGTGATTTCCGATGTAGTCACTGCCTCCCAGTCTGATCAGGAGGATACATTGATCGGTTCACCGACTAGTTCTACTTCCGGCACTGAGTCGGCCTTTGCTTACGGTTCTGCTTCCTGTTCTACTTTACATGGGAGGACTGCCTCATCTGATGAGGCTACTAGTGCAGAGAACATTCCAGTTCCACCGAACAACGAGCCTGCACTAGTCGCGAAGGAGCGAAGAAGGTGGTGTGTAGATGGTTAGTAGCAAATATACCAGACTCCAGACTGATAAATAAGAACCAGTTGATGGCTCAATTGATTACAGAGGAGCGCCGGGCTCTCACAGGAAGCCTTCATACTATGCCTGACATCCAGGCACTATTCCAGAGGTACCGGTGTGAGTGGATGGCCCGTAGCCCAGAGTCATACAGTGAGGAGATCGTGATGGAGTTATAATCTTCCTACGCAGCCACCTTCTGAGGTTCGATTGAAAAACAGGCCAAGCCTGCTACCCAACCTCCACCCAAGGCTACACTAGTTGACATATCTGAGGATACTATTCTCAGATTCCTTTGTGGGTAAAGCCATAATCTAGCTATTAATATAGCCAAGTTTTATTATCATTGGGACATAATGAGGAATGGGGCATTCCAGAGGAATGCAGAATAGTGGGATAGTTAATTACACTAGTTGGCCCATCATAATGCTACAGACAGAAAAAACGCAGATTGGGTCAGCACCCCGGGCTTAAGCATCAATAAGGCTACATTGAATTTTGTGTCTCCCATGCAGCCTTATAATGTACTCACTTGGGGCCGCGCAGTCATGGTGGCAACCCTTATTGCTGGTTTGAGATAGATTTTGCCCGCATGATTATTGCAGAGATTCACGAGAGGGCCTTCAAGGCCACTACTACCTATCCATTTCCATGGTTCATCTTTTAGTTGTGAAGGGATTCTAGAGTGCCGGTCCGGCATTGTGATAAATTGATCCAGGCGACCAAGACCTTGGATATAGGCCTGATTCTAGATGGGGCGAATGTGGCGGCACCACACAGAGAGCCGCATTTTGAGGTACCTCCATTGGGAGCAGACTTAGTTGCCGATGTGGAGAAGATATATAATTATGAGGCTGCCCCTCCAGCCCCCATTGAGGATGCTCCGACCTCCCATTCTCCGGCCGTCCGTCAGGCCCATAGCTCCTCCAAAGCCAGCCCCTCTTCATGGTATGTTGTCGTGCTCTTGGCTCAAGTCGAGATGTTTGAGGCCCAGATGGCCTCATCACTCCAGATTATTAGGCCAGGGATGCAGCGCACGATAGATGAGTCTCCGACTACGGTGAAGCAGTGGTTGGAGAAGATGATGGTCCGTAAGGTTCAAGTCGTGCACCATTACCTTGACACATTTGAGCTACGAGTCGTAGAGAGTCCACCACCACCAGAAATGTCTCTCCTTTCCAGCCAGAGTTGACTAGTCTTCGGGAAGATCTTGATGCCCTCCTTGGCCCATCTGAGACTGAGCCTGAATCAGCCCCCACAACACCATTTGATAATACGGTGTTAGATGAACTATCTTGGGATGAGATGCCACCACCTAATTCTTCTTGTAGTGTTGGGAAGCATCCCCACTCCAATGGAGGTTCTGAGGACACTGAGGCTGAGAGGGTCCGCAGGAGGGAGCGCCAACAACTTGTGGAAGCTCGGAGGGCGTCTATAGTTTATGAGGAGACACGCCAACAATATGATAGGGAGGTAGGTGTTGGTGCCTCAAGCAGTGTGAGCACTACATATGGTGCGGTGAGAGTGGTTGATAGCACTATTGATGGTGCTATGACAGTTGATGCGGGCACTACTGAGGGTGACCCAAGTGTTGATCCAGCGGGCTTTAGGAAATCAGACTCACCCGCTTGTTCATAGGTCTTCGGTGCTATGCGCCACAGGTTTGCTTCACCCAATCCTTTATGTTTTAGTTTTTGTGCATTGGGGACAATTGCACTCTATTTTGTTGAGAGTGGGATAAAGGATTGTGAGTGATAGGGTGAAGTCTGAGTAACCCCACTCATAATCCTCTCTTGGGGTTTTCTTGCGTGTGTCCTTTTCCCCCAAGATATTCTGTTAATTTATGTTGAACCGGCATGTGTTAGGATTGTATGTGTAGAAGCATGATGGCATAATTAAGAATGAAAAATGATACCCGTCCAAAACTTATGATATGTGCTAAATTTGTAGGCTAGAATGAGTTGAATGTGTTGGCTCTAAATGTGACATGATAAGAACCGATTTTACCTCATGACTTAAGCTAAAAGCTTGAACTAGGAAATTTGATAATCTGTTAATGAAACAAGGTGCCAAGAGTGTGTGAGGCATTGTTGAATGTTCAAACAGTTTTGTGCCAATCTAGAACTTGCCCCATTGGTCCTTCTAGGATAATATAGGCTAGAAATTAGGAAGTGATCATAGGCCATTGTTCAAATTAGACCACTTAAGGCTAAAATGATCTAACCAAATGGTAGCATTATTCCCTTTTGATCAAAATGTTTGAGCTAAAAATTGACCATTTCATTTGATTCACCTAACTCACCTTTCATTAAAATATTGTCTTGGCCGCGGTCCGTACTTCGACATGTGCACATTGACTTAGGTCAAAAGCCTATGTTTAGGGTGGCTAAGTCAAAAGTTACCTCGATCTTGGCACTGGTCCGACATCGGACATTTTGCACCTCAAGTAATGCAAAATGCGAAAGTTGAGGGTGGCTATGAAAGAGGAAACCCAATGAAAAAATGGTATGAAAAGAGTTGTATTATGAAAAGAGAAAAATAAAGAGGATGTGACTTTTTGCAAAAAGAAGGAAAAGAAAAGTGTTGAAAGCAATCAAAGAAAAATGAATTGAAAAAAAAAGAATAAAGTGATAAATAAGATCCATAAAGTCAAAGGTCACATCCATGTTGCAAAGAGTTAAGGGAAAGAAATTAAAATGAAAAGATGCCAAAAATAGGTCAAAGAAGAGGTAAATAGACAATGTAATGTCAAGGAGGGAAGAAAGTCACTAAAAAATACCCAAATGTACCACACCTTACCCTGAGCATACATTACTAGCTAAGAAAGTCCTATAGTGATCCTAGCAACTAGTTTGGAGAGTCTAAGCAGTGAAAATGAGGGAAAACCTATGGCATTAAGCACTAACTGTACTTGAACTTATTTCTGAGCATGGGTGTTGAATGAATCCTCGTACTTAAAATCATTTTCATTGTGTGAAAAAAAGGGATTTCGTTTGAAGTAAGGGCACTAGTTACATTGTCGGAAAGTTGGTACCTTGGAAATAGAGAAAAAGTGTATGTTTTGGGTCTATTGGTCGGTCTTTGTCACATCTTGATCCACATGAGTTAGCTTGTTCAGTCTAAGAAAAATGATTTGCATTCAGAAAGGGAGTCGCGATATAAAGCCATGTGATTGCTTGTGTTTGAATGTCTTGTTCTGTACAAGTGTCATTTATAGTCTTAGTGCGTCTCTTGAGGAAAAACAACCAATTTAAGTTGTGGGCGTTGATATACCATGATTTTACGGTATTTTTAATACATTTCACTTAAGAGTTGTGTGTGTCTAGGGCCATTTTGTATTAGAATTGATGTTTCTATGTTATACTAGTTTTGACGCACGTGCGTTGCACGTGAATATTAAATCAAGTACTACACTATTTTAAAAAAATAATGTTAATATAAATAATTAAAAAATTCAAGTAAACAATTACAAAATGAATGATAAAGTATAAGTTTCTATGAATAGTTGACGAGTCCACAAATTGGACTCATTTACGGCTTTGTTTTGATAGAATTAGTGTCCTCAAATGCATATTTTGTCTCAATATCTAATGAAAACCCTTAAGTTTTAAGTATTTGAGGTTTGAGGGAAAGCATGGACACTACTTAGCAAAAAGTAACAAAGGCAGCTGAAAGAACGAAGAAATGAAAATTTGAGAATTGCCGAACCCGTTCAGCGAGTCGCCAAAAGGTCTTATGCTCGCCCTTTGTTCTAGTGTGCTTATCCTTCAAAGGAAGGATCAAACCGGTGGTGAAAAGGAACAGTTGGGGTGTCACCGAGCAATTCCGTAAAGTAGTACTATGTCGCCCAATGATCCAAAACCCGACGATGCTGAAGGATAGAGCAAGACAGCGATGCAACCTACCAAAGGGTATATCGATGAGTTGATTGGCGATCTCGACTAACGACGCCGAATGATCTACTGGAGCACAGATTTTTGAAAACTATAAATACTCGTTAAGACTTGTAGCTGAATATCATATTTTGAATATAAAAAATTTTAACATGGAATTTTGAGTTCTAAGTTTGGAGAGGGTTTTGAAGAACTTGAAGATTCAAAGTGTTTCAACTCCAAGAATTTGGACTTGGGTCTTGTGGATTCTTCACTCTTTGCATGTTTTGAGACTTAAATCTTCATACCCATTTGAATGCAAACTCATATTCGTATAAATTTCTATCTCTTTTACATGTCTAGCTAAAACCCGAATCCTTGGGGTGTGATTTTGTGAATATGATTTAGATTATCTGTTGGGTCTTGCTTGTTGATAATTTATTTGTTGTTTAGATGTGATTTCGTTAAGTAGTTGTCGTGGAAATTAATGAAATTGTAGCTGCTAATACGATTTCACCTTTCTGTTTTCTGCTTTCTCGAGAGAGAAGTCGTAAAACTAAGACTAATAAATTGATCGTCGGTGTGACTGGGTGATAGCATCCAAGGAAGCTCTACTCCATTGAAGGACAAGTATGAAGCTTTAGAAACTCCAAGGAGGCCCATAACAAGATCTCAAACCAAGGAGTTCAATGATAAGCTCAATGGGCTTCAATCGCTGATCCAAAGGTTTCTTATTGGGGAAGAAGAGCTCAAGCCCAAGGGAGAGGAATTGTCCAAATGCTACAATTATTTGGTGGCCCAAATTCAAGCCCAAGATGAGAAATTTTAAGGTCCAATTTCGTGCAAATAAGGTCAAGAAAAGTCCAAGAATCAGCCACAACAAGAGTTGCTTTCTGCCCAAGTTTTGAGAGAAGACTAGTCAAACTTTCCAAGATTGTCAAGATTCTTTTCCTAGTTGGGATTTACCTTATTTGTTTATTTATATATAGGTTATTAATATTTTCCTTAGTCTATTTATGGTCTCCTAAGTACCATTTAATGCTTTCCTAGAAGTACCAAATTGGTTCCTAGTTAGGTTACTTTATTTCCTTTCTAGAGTAGGATTCCTTGTAATTGTCTTTTTAGGGTTTGGCATAAGGGGTCTTGGACGTTTTTCCCCCCTTCTCCTATATATAGGAGTCCTTTTTATTCATTAAAGACAATTTAGATTGATATTAATAATATTTGAGAGAGTTCTTTGAACCTTTGTGACTTGTTCTTTGAGAATTTATCTTTAAACCTTTACTAGTTTCATAGTTTAAGGTATAAAGTAATTTCTTCTTGTGATATCTTTGGTTTCTTTTTGGTATTCTTTAGAAGGTGATTAGTTTCTACATACTAATTATTGTCTTTAGTTACTCATAAAGCGGTCAAGATCCGAATCTATCGATTTGATTTGTTTTCTCAAGTAAAGGCGTTAGATTTCTTCCATAAATCTATACGTTGTTACTTGGATCTTTTCAAGGCCTTAGAACATCTAATCCTTGGAAATTCGTGGATCTTTCCTTCGAATTTCCCATATCTTTAGTTAGTTTTTTTGTTTCTTTTCTTTGTGCTTCCGCATTCTAATATTCAATTCTCTATTTGTGATCTTCCATAACCTTGCGGTTATCACTGGGTCGACATGAAGTTCAACTCAAGAGAGTGAACCCTAGTCCTTCTTCCACACTCTTAGGTCGAGAGAGTGAGCCGAGGCTATTCTTCATGCGGCAACTCGGTGTTCGAGAGAAACTAAGTTGTTTCGGGGTAAGTTGCTCGAGAGAGAGAATTTACCCCACTATAGTCTAGCCTAGTCACAAACATTCAATGGATTTATTATTAAAAACATGTACCCAATAGTTTAGTTTATCTCTTATTCCCTTGACATCCCAAGAATCCCATCTCCATGATTACTACTCTTTGCATTTTTGTTGTTTTTGTTTACTTGTGACAAATTGATGTTTATCGTGACCAACGACACTAACCTACGATTCGAGTGTCTACGATCGTTGATAGTATAGTAAACAAACTAAAGGTTGGGGTCATGTCCCAAGGGAGTGGTTTTGAGAATTTATAGAAAAATAAAATTTAGCTCAAATTAGTCGTAGCTAAAGAGATTTACGAACAAAAACATAGTAAATTAAAGTGGGTGACACAAAAGTGTCAATTATCAAATGAGGGGTTTTGTCAGAAGTAGTAAACATAGCAAAAATTAACAAGAAAATCAACTATGGGGAAATGTTCTTCGGGTGTGACCGCATTGCAAGTTGAGATAAATCGTTGCGTACATGCTTTCAATAGGAAATTTGCAAGATAATAGTGACTAGGCTAAGCTGTTTATGGAAATAAGTTCCCTTTCAGACAACTTACGCCGTTTCAATTAGGTTTCTCTTGGACATCCATTAGCCGCATGAAGACCAGCCTATGCCTTACCTCACTCACTCTCTCGAGCTGAGTGTTAGGATATGGGACTAGGGCTCACCATCTTGGGCTGAACCTTATGTCGACCCACTCCTTAAGCCATCAGTCTAGTGGTCTTGGTTTCACAACCTCCCTCTTGGGCAAGCCGAAAACACATGGGTGGTTTTATATTTGCAACTACAAACCCTTTAAATTAAACCACAACCACTAGGTTAAATCACCATTAAAATACATCAATCATATCAACAAGCAAGACCCAACAACAATATCAACACATATTTGCCAAATCACACCCCAAGAATGGGGGGTTTTAGCCACTTATCAAGAAATAAAAAAATACACCTAAAATGATATTAAAATCAAATGGGTATAAGAATTTAAACCTTGATTTAATCAAAGGAAGAAGAATGGAGAAGACCCACTTCAAACTTGGGGAAGATGAAATCCTTCTCTGTTCAAGTCTCCCACAAAACCCTCTCCAAACATGAGAGAAAAATGTCCAAAAAAGTACTATTCTATTCTGAAAATAATAATAATGGTTCTAAACTTCTAAAAATTAATAAGAAGTTTTTTATTTATAGCCATCAGAAATTAGTGCTGGGCAAGCCGAAAACACATGGGTGGTTTTATATTTGCAACTACAAACCCTTTAAATTAAACCACAACCACTAGGTTAAATCACCATTAAAATACATCAATCATATCAACAAGCAAGACCCAACAACAATATCAACACATATTTGCCAAATCACACCCCAAGAATGAGGGTTTTTAGCCACTCATCAAGAAATAAAAAAATACACCAAAAATGATACTAAAATCAAATGGGTATAAGAATTTAAACCTTGATTTAATCAAAGGAAGAAGAATGGAGAAGACCCACTTCCAACTTGGGGAAGATGAAATCCTTCTCTGTTCAAGTCTCCCACAAAACCCTCTCCAAACATGAGAGAAAAATGTCCAAAAAGGTACTATTCTATTCTGAAAATAATAATAATGGTTCTAAACTTCTAAAAATTAATAAAAAGTTTTTTATTTATAGCCATCAGAAATTAGTGCTGGCGGATAGTTCGGCGAGGTTAGTTGAGTCCACCGAATGACTCAGCGACTTCCCTTTCTTCTGTCTCATCGCCGTTTAGTGCTTGCCTTCAGCATCTTCACGTTCTGGACATGGGTGGTATAGTACTGCTTCGCGGAACTATTCAGTGAAGCACCGACTGCTCCTTTCATCGCCTTTTTGACCCTCTTCCTTTAGGGCTTGGCATATTGGAACAAAGGGCGGAGTCTGTCCTTTTGGCAAATCGTCAAAGGTGCTTGGTGATGCTCAGGCTTCAGCTTCTTCGTTCTTTTCAGCCTTTTTGTTCCTGTTTGCGCCTAAGTGTCCATGCTTCCACTAGAACTTCAAATACCTGAAACTTAAGAGTTTTCATCAGATATTGAGACAAAACAACCATTCGAGGACACTATTTCTATTAAAATAAATTCCTAAATGAGTCCAATTTGTGGACTCTTCACAAACCCCCACTGTTAATTGACACTATTGTGTCACCTCTTAGATTTCACATGTTTATATTCGATAATGTTTCTTTAGCTATGACTAATTAGAACTTAATTTTATTTTCTATTAATTTTCAAAACCACTCCCTTGGCACTTGACCCCAACCTTTGGTTGGGTTACTTTTTTATTCAATGATCGTAGACACTTGCATTGGAAGTTGTGTCTTGATTACGCAAACATTTGTCACGATCCGAGAGCACCCCCTAGTCGTAACCGGCGTACTCGACCTCTTGGAGGTATAATACAAGCCTCTTAGCATTCATTCCTCGCATAGATACTAAAAACCAAAAAAGAATTAAAAACTTTCTTCACACACGAAGATACTATCATTAAATAACAAGCGGAAGACTTTGTAGACTTTATACATGATTTCTCAAAACCATCTAATACTTTAATACAACATTGGGACTAAGCCCACTCAAAACTATAAAAAAAACTACAAGACATAAAGAAACATGTTGGGTATTGTCCTTGAATATATGAGGACTCACCAAGTCTTCATCTTCAACATCTTAAAAACCTATCCATCAACCATGGAATATCAACATATCCCAATCCCTACACTTTAGTCAAAAGGGAAAGAAAGGGTTTAACACAATTAAGTACTAACTATGGAAACCATGCAAAAACATGCTAAAAAGGACATTTGCTTTAAAGTCATGCCTTATGCCATTTTAGTGAAACTTCATGAACGTTGACATATTAGGAATATTATAGAACATAACCAACATACATTTACCACATTATAGACATGCTCAACATTTTCACCAAGTAAACTCATTTCATCATCCAAGGACCCTTTTCTAAAATTACCCTAAGACACACTTAAGTGAGACATGAAGTGGACGCCCATACAACCTCTTCATACACACCTAAGGGTTCCTCAAGGCTACTATAGACAAGAACCATCATGCTTAAAGGTAACATACTAAATAACTCACTTCATTGACATAAACTATTCAATCAACAAATCATTTAGCCAATAAGTAAACATTCTTTTTTAAACTCATTAAGGACACATTCATGCATTTAGGGGACTTTCATAAATTAGACATTAAGGCTTAAGTAACTCACTTTAGTATCTTCAAAGCCTACTTGTGCAATGTGTAGATAGCATCCCATACTACTACCTATACATTGTAGAACCTATCCAATAACTAGAGTGCACATCCCACATGATGGGAATATGCATTAACCGACATAGACCATGAGAGCTAGAAATGGAATCCGGTGTTCTACTCCCACACCGGAAAGAGGTGTTCTACTTGCCTAAGGTAGAACTAGATGATATTATTACGTTGATGTAGACCACTAGCTAATATATCTTTTATGTGGGGTACATAGTTCTGGGGTAGGAAAATGTTTATTGGAACTGTAGCCTATCATTAGGAGAGTTTCCATCTAACCCTATCCACTCGGTGCTTAGCCTCCATTCCCATATAGTATTTCATTCATATTTATTGTACTTGAGAGGGCTAACAATACTAGGTCTACCGACCCAAAGTACCTTACACTAGAAATGGTCCTTTAACTAGGTCTTCCGATTCAAAGTACATTGAGGCTAGCTCATGACTTTCCAAGAAGGGTACCTTCTACATTAGGTCTACCGATTCAAGGTACACTAAGGCTAGCTCATGACTTTCCAAGAAGGGTACCTTGTACATTGGGTCTACCAATTCAAGTTCATTACTCATTCATTCATGAAAGGGCACCTATACTAGGTCTACCAATTCAAGACATCAATCACACTTCATGGAGGGGATACCACATCTGGTCTACTGGTCCTAATTTACTTTCATCACATAATATTCAATTACACAAGGAGGAGGATGCCCTCGGCCTACCAAATAAATGTACAAGATTACATTACAATACTAGGAGGACCTTTCAAATTAGATCAACCTGATACATGATCATTAAGAGAGAACATACTTTCAATCACAATATAATAATACTACACACAAGATCATCATTGAGATCAGATAAACACCATAACATTATACGACCATCTATACAATAACATGATAGCACTTCAATTCACCAAATAATACCTTCATGTCCATAATCACAACATATTCAACATATAACCACCTCCACCTTTCAAGTGGATCAATCCATACAAGAACAATTCTACTATAACATGAGGTTAGGTCAACTTACCATTCTCCAAAGCCATAATCACCACTACTCAATTCCCCAAAAATTCACCATAATTAGGAATAGACAACAATAGAAATCAATAATACAATTCAATCTAAGAACAATTCCATCATCATCCAATCATAACCATAAAACCCACTTCATAAGCCAAATTTAGGAGTTTAGTGAAATCATGGGTTCATATAGTTTTTCATCTTAAAATCATCAATTAAACATCAACATAATCATATCTTATCAATTCAAATCGTTTGATGCAAGAACCCATGAGTTTGAGTAAGAATTAGGGTTTTTCATAAACATTGGAAACTTGAAAACTATTTTGAAATTGAGACTAGGGTGAAGCTTTCCCTAGATAAAGGATCACCATACCTTAACCTTCATGAATCCCATGAATTTTGAGAAGAAACACTTGAAAATCCACAACCCTAGCTTGAACTTGACCTTGACCTTCAATGTAATTCTAGAGAGAACTTTTTTAGGAGAGAAGGGTTTTGATTTGGTGAAATATGAAGAATGAATTCTAAGTGAGGGTTTTAATGTTTTAATACTCTTAAAATACCTTAATACACTTAAAATAGTGACGCACATGCTTAATATAATTAATTAACAAATTACTAAAAGAACCCCACTTGGCCGAGTCCCTTGGACAACAACTAGGTTCGAACCACGCCCACCAGACCACAGACCATGGTCTGGTCCACTCCCCGTCAATGGGGTCCATGGTTTGGGACTAAGAGTTAGCCTGCAGGGCTTGCAACTACGGACCAAGACTACTGGCCGTATTTTGACCCACGAGCCGTAGGTCATGGCCGTAGTTTGGCTACTTTTGGCCAACCATGGTTTTTCCTTGGGGTTTCGGGGTTAGACTTAGGGTCTTCCTCAAGGACCCTTAGGGTGGTCTTTGGGGAGTCGAAACTTGATGTCTAACCCCAAAACAACTCAACCATGGCTCAGGATAATAGTAAACCACATCAAAACTCAAGACGAACACAAACGAACACACGACAAGCTCTAATTTAACTAATTTGTTTTTAGGGTCGTTACATTATCCCCCACTTAGGAGCATTCGTCCTCTAATGACACTTTAAAACACATTAAGGTGTAACAACTCAAGACTAGCATCCCACAATCAAGCATACAACATCAATACAAATGCATAAACATAGGAGGAAACATCAACTCCACATCAATAGGCTCAAAATACAACAAGAAGGTAGGAACTACATCTACAACCTGATTATGCATCAAAACTTCACATTTCTCATTAAATTGAAGGAACTTCCTTCTCCAAATCACATCATGTTCATTATTACATCATTAAGCACATTATGCAATTTTTCTCATAAAAGCACAATTATGCAACATTTTCAAAAACACATTTAAGAATGCTCAATAAGTCAACTAATGCAACATTTAAGCATGTTCACTATTTATCCTCATGAAACAAATAGAAAACTCATACTAGATGCATATTAACATGAGGAATACAATTTATGAAAACTCATTTTCTCATTAAACAAGAATTCAACTAGAACATGCATAACATAAGGAGAACATGGAAACTCAACTTCCCACATGATTCCAAAACATAAAACAAACTACTAGAAACTTATTATATAAGTCTTGAATAGGGACATATAGAAAGAGGTAAGGCTAACAACACTTCTCAAAAACCTTACTACTCAACGTACCATCCCCCACTTAAGGGTAAACCCAACTAAGGTCAACAGGCTGCAACATAGGAACCTCAATCAAGAAATGATCAACATACCGGAGCCTTTAAACTAGGACGGTTCTCATTAAGCAACCCTTTCTTTCATCAACCTTACCACCTCACTCCAAGGTCTCATATAAGTCTACCTTACCTAGTCTAAACTCCTCAAACTCACAACACCTTTTAAGATGGAAACATTAATCAAGCCTAACTCATGAACATCAAAGACTCTCAAAAGCCTTACCATCTAGCCACTATATCCACCACTTAAGAGAAAAATCATTCTAGCTCTTTCAAACCTCAATCCTTCCCATTCTAAGGTCGGAGAAAGACACAATAAACACTCATACTCACCACACCTATATATTTCTAAAACACCGCATTTCATCATGTATTTCAACATACCCCAAAACTCAACATATCTAAGTCGGGTTCTACCGACAAACCACATAATCGTAAGGCAACTCATTCAACCTAAATTCATCATCACAATCTTGCACTTCACAACTATCAAGTCAAAAAGCCATAGTTGGCATCACAACCAACCTTTTCTCTCCCTCACCCTTGTAACACAAACCTCTCAAGGGGGGTCACACTCTAAGGACCATCACATAAGGAACAAGGGAAATATATTATAGAGCGAAACTCTATGGCACGACTTGAAGAATAAAGAAGTGAAACATTCTTAGCACCCAATAGCCTTAATACCTTAATACACTTAAAATAATGACTCACATGTTTAAAATAATTAATTAACAAATTACTAAAAGAACCCCACTTGGCCGAGTCCATTGGACAGCAACCAGGTTCGAACCACGCCTACCACAGCAGGGACCATGGTCTGGTCAACGCCTTATCAATGGGGTTCGTGGTTTGGGACTGAGAGTCAGCCTGCAGGGCCTACAACTATGGACCTAGATTACTGGCCGTGGTTTAACCCACGAGCCGTAGGTCATGGCCGTAGTTGGGATACTTTTAGCCAACCATGGATTTTACTTGGGGAATTGGGGTTTAGACTTAGGTTCCTCCTCAAGGACCCTTATGGTGGTCTTTTGTAACACCCGTAAATACCTAGTAAGACCTAGCTAAGGCTTGACTAAATTTAGTAGGTTGAACTAGAGCCTCACAGGTTAGTTTTATAGTTGGAAATTTTTTTAAATGATGAAAAATAGCTATTGAAGTTAATTTGGTGATTTTAGAGGTCAAACGTCAAGAAACGACCATGACGTTCGGAAACTAGTCATTTGAACTAGTGAGTTGTAAGGGTCTTGTCGTTGAAGTTTTGAGTGTTGTTTGAAGGTGAAAACTTGTAGAAGTGACTCTCACACTTATAAATACATGTTTGGGGTCCAAACTTCTGGGTACGACCCCCGAAGTACCACCCAAGGGGTCCTTGAGGAGGACCCAACCTTGGAGCCAAAAGCTGTCAAAGATAGCAGGACCTACGAGGCCCATCTACGGCCAGTAGATTGGTCTACGGACTGTAGGTCTAGGTCGTAGGTGTGGCCTTAGTCTTGGGAGGCTTGGCTCCCAAAAAGGGAGCCTCTGAACCAAACGACGAGAGCACAGAACGGGCCGTAACTCCACCTACGGTCCGTAGGTGGGTGGCCGTAAGTGCTGCCAATTTCCAGCCTTCTAGTCTTAAGTTGGTGATTACGGATTAAGTTACTAAATTTACTAAGGGCATAAGGGGTTGTTTAGATAGTTGATTAATCACCTTCACAAGCTATCAAGACCTTAAGCTAAGTCATGAAATCATGTAGAACCAAGACCCTCAAAACTGTCCCTTAAAAACAGTTTTTAGTTTTAAGTTAGGAGTGAGGGCTAACTTTAAATGGTCATATCTCATATCTCAATACGATTTAGGTGGGCCATTACCTATCCAATGAAAGGTCTCTGAGTCCTCTTTCCAACGCCATGGAGTATTCCCTATTCCGATCTCAGAGTAAAACGTTATGGCCAAAATAGTGAAGCACTGTCAGTCGTAGGTCCAATCGACGGACCCAAATTACGGATAGTAGATCAAACTACGGTCCGTAGATGGGGCTCTGTAGATGCTGCCAGTTTTGGCAGTTTATAATTAATTTAAGGATTAGTGGGTTGGTTAGTTAATTAAGTGGGGGTTAAAGGAGGTCGATTAGGAGATTAATTAATGACTTATATAGGCTTATAAGTCCCTTAACTAATCCATTAATTCACCACAAGTCAACACCCCAAATCAAAACACTATTTCCCTTTCTCTCCCGAAGTCTTCTCTCCAAGAACACCATTGAAGACCAATGAAGAAACCAATCTAGGGTCTTGATGATGGAGGCTTTATCTTAGGATTTTCGTGGGGTTATACACCTAAGGTATGTTGGTTTTCATCCTCGGGTAGATATCACCCAAGGAGCCCTCTCAAAGTCTTTTTAACTCAAATTCTAGAAATCTTCAAAAGCTTGGGTTTCAACTCATCCCCATGGATTCCTTTCAAAGTTGTTCTAAAAGATTGATTTACATTTGTTATGGATTATATTATTGATTTAAGATGATTTTAACTTGAATTCCAAAGAATCCATGAGTTTTCCCCCAACCCTAGCTATGGCTTTTCTTTACAATATGAATGTGATTAGAAGTTGATTCAATTGAATGAATAAAAGTTGATTTATGATGTAATTACATGATCTAAGTATGATTCGACATGTATTCTTGATTAACTTATGTATCTAAGATGAAATTGACATGATCTAGGTTTATTTCATAAAGAGGCAAATTGAGGGGTTAGATGTGATCTTTTAGGATTGATGATCTTCTTAATTAATTGTCTTAGATTAGGTACACATGAATTGATAATGATGAATCTTGTAGACCTAGACTGACTTGATTATGATCATATTGGTTATATTGTTGGTTTATGATGTTCTACTGCTTAAAGTCCCAAGTCTAAGATGATAGACTTGATCTTTACTCTTGTCTTTGATGGAGAATCTATGGAGGTATGTTATGATGAAGTTATATTATATGAATTGTTGATCCCCTTATGGTGGAGGTGTTTACTTATCATGTATTCCTTGTATGAACGGATTGATTCACTTATGGTGAAGGTGCTTACTTGTCAATGTGTTTGTGGTGTGGAGATAAGGTCCCTCTTTCCTACAACCCTAGATAAGATTAAGTATGATACGTTATGAATACGAATGATATGTTAGAAACATGGTAGTATTGGTATGTTGAATCGTATGTGGTGCTATTGTGGAAGAACCCTACCCACATATCCCCCTATATGATTATATGATTCTCTACATTCTATGAATGACCTACTTGAATGATGAATGCATCCATGTCTATTAAATGACTGTTAGATATGTGATTTACATGGTCGAAGATCTTTAAATGCAATATATGTGAATTGTGCATGTCTTGGGATATTGTGTACATGTTGTGACCACCTTGAGAAGGGAGGTGTCTATGATGTTAATGTTGTTGTTGTTGTGCCATTGTGAGGACAATCATGCACACACACACTCCAAGCATTAATATGAATATGATGTGTCTAGGTGTCAATTGAAAGGCTAGTTCTCATATGAACCTTTACATAATATTTATGCATGAAATGTACATGACCATGATGATATGACAAAGTACGATATGTTATGACTACACATGATAGGTTGATATTATGGTAGTATTATATGTTGCATGAAAGGCTTTTCCCATGAACATACTATGCATATAATATGAAAGGTTTTCTTATACTATGATATATGTTGATTTTAAGGTTTAAAGGACATTCTCACCTAAAGAATCTATGAGCTATTATGATATATATTCGTTTGAGTGCCTAGCTCATTCTTCCATAAATATGACTTAAGTAAAGACTAAATGCTACTTCAAAGAGGGGAGTTTTGGCTTAGCACCGAGAGGATATGTATATTAGATAGGATTTCTTCACAAAGGCGGAAGGTTTCCATTAAAGAGGTCTCATGAGATGGAAACTACAATACTATTAACTATAAAGAGGGTTTATAGGAGCAATATCCTTATCCCTTAACTATGTGCCAACATAGGATTATTAGCTTGGGGATCCAACTAGATGCTATAATATATGCATGTTCTACCTTGGCAAGTAGGACACTCTCTTTTCGGTGTGGGAGGAAGACACCGGATTCCATGTAGCTCGCATGGTCTATGTCAGTTATGGCAAAATCTCCCAATGTTGTAAGAATGAGCTACGATATGAAAATGACTTAAGAACGAGGACATGGGCACTAACTAGTGTTTCTTGAGAGATACTACTTAGTATAGGTAAGGGTATGGGACTTTACCTATACATTGCACATGTTAGTCTTAAGAAGAGTTCTTGTGTGAGTCCTATACGTATGACAACTTATGAATGTATGGCATATAAGAATGTTAATAATGACTTTACTTAATCAACTATGCATGTGAACTACACTTATGACTTCTTGATGGGTTTGCTTAGTATATGTGGAGGTATGGGACTTCATATGTTAATTGCACAAGTGAACTTGTGAAGTGGTTATCAGGGTGGTTTACTTATGATATGAAGTATATGAAATATGACTAAGATGTATGAACTACGAATATGATGCATGAACTATGACTAATGACTTCTTAAGAGGAACTACTTTGAGTGAGGGGTAGTATGGAATGCCACTCATAGATGATGAGTATCCTTGAGAGTAGACATGGTATAGTTCAACTATATGTTGAGGATTTATGAGTTGGTGCATGTCCTACTTGGGTATATGTTGTGATCTACATTCTTGACATGAATTGAGTGATTATGAATGCCTCAGAATTATATGTATTAGCTATGCATGAGACTAATGTGTTATAAGTATGAGCTTGGTGGCCTAAAAGTGATACTTAGTGTAGATAGGACTATGGACCCTATCTATGCATTGCACAAGTAGAGCTTAGGGTTACCTATGTTGTTGTTTTGCTATGATGTAATTACCTTGATATTTGACTATGCATGAGTATTATGTCTTATGATAGATGATATGTGCATTATGCCTATGATTGGAGACTATGCTTATGGTAGTGTTGTTATCCTTGTGATTTGATGAATTATATGTGAGTTGTTTATGACTTGTGTTCTCCAACTCTTTTAACAAATATGTTCAAACGTGCATAACATGGGTTTCAACTAAAATGTCCCCTTTCTAGCATGTTTTTATGCATAGCTACCATACTTAGTACATTCTTGTGCTGACCCATATTTCTATCTTTTCTACGAATGTAGGGTGTTGGTTCATGGAGATGGGATCTATTGGTTCAAGCTTGGGATAGGTAATCCTCCAAGCTAGTTGATGAGTCCTCATGTTCGGGGACAAACATCTTAATAAGTAGATGTCTTAGTAGTTTCTTTATAGTTTCATTTTACAATTTTGTAAGGGTTGTATCCCTATATGTCTAAGTATTTTATTGTATTAGATGGCCAATAAGACAGAGTTTAGACTCTTTTTGACTTTATAGAAATGACTTCGATTGTTGAAAACAAAGTTTTAATTTTCCGCATTTTATTTTATGACATATTAAATGATGTATGTTAAGGGCTTGTATGAGACCCCTTCGGGGTCAAGTACGCCGTGTTACGTCTAGGGGCTAGCCTGGGTCGTGATAAACTTGGTATCAGAGCATAAGTTTTTTTGGGATAAATTTAGGTTCATGTATCATATGACACATCGAGTAGAGTCTTATTCATAATTCTAAAGCGCGCCACACTTATGAATGAGAGGCTATAAGATGCTTAAGATCCCACTTCTTCATTACTCTTGATTCGTGCCATAGAGCCTAACTCTATAAAATCTCTCTCTCTTATCCCTTGTCCAGTGGTTTTCTACATGTGACTACTTGAGAGGGTAAATGCTTCTATGATTGAGGGAGAAAAGGTTAGAGGTGATGGCAAGGATCGTAAAATGACTTGGTAAGCCTTTGTATGATAGGTATGGATGAAGTCCTTTGGCATAGATGGATTGCCTTAGGGTTTTGTGTGATGATTGATAGGAAGACATGATTAGTTTTGGAGCATGTTGAAAGAATGTTGTGATATAGGGGCTTGGGAAACACCTAAGATGTGTGAGGTGAGTAGAATCCTCTTAAAAAAGGGTAGAAGTTTCATCCACCTTGATTTAGAAATCATCTTGGGTGATGAGTATGAAGGTTTGAGTGATGACTTTCTCCGACCTTAGAATTAAAGGAAGTGAGGTTTAAGAGAGCCTGTGTAAGTTTGTCTCCTATGTGAGGGATAATGTGCCTAGATAACAAGATTGTTGATTACCCTTGATGCTATTAGTTAAGTTTGCTTAAATTCTCACCTTATGAGGTGTAGTGAGTTTGAGAAACTTAGAACCGGAGTGGTAGACTCATATGAGAGCTTGAGTGATATCCTAGTGAAGGCATTAGAAAGGGATGCTTCTAGGATTGACTTGGAAGACATTTTTGGATGGAGGTACCGGTATGTTGGTAATTTCATGTGAGAATAAGTGCTAAGTTTAGTTCCGGTATTACCTCATATTGGATAATGCCTTATGAGGTTATGAGGCTTAGAGTTCTTCGGATGAGTTAATAGAACCTTTTTTGGATTTTACCCCAGTTAATGTTTTAAATTTAGTAAAAAGGGTTTATGGAGGATATCATTTACCATGTTCCCTAGAACTACTCTTGTTGACTTTGGTGGAACCTGGCATGTTAGACCTTGATGTGACTCTTAGTATGGATGGGTTGCATACATGGTGGATTTTTATTGTTGATAGGGCCCGGATGGTTAGAAGAATACGGGGCTCTTGAACGTGTATTAGTTATCACCTTGTTGAGTAAGATGGAAATTTAGTACAAATGCTTCCTTTTTAAAGATCTAGTACTTGTTGTGTCATGTGAGGATGGTATTGCTAGATATTGAGGACTAAAGACTTTTTCAAAGATGGCAAAATGTGAGTTTGATTATGACTTTAGGAGTGCTTGAAAGAAGTTTGTTTGAGGGGTTTTAGTAAGGACTTCCTCCTAAGGAGGGGATGGTGTGCTTGGAAAGCATGACTTGATGAAATCCCGATATCCTCATTTCTTTCTTCCATTCCAATTCTAGCCTGAGATAAAGAGTTCCTAGTTGGGCTTATATTATGTTTAGGAGTCATGTGTGATTTATATGATCTCGTGATTTCCAAATGATGTGCATTTTCTTGAGGATTCATGTTTTAAGACAAAATGAGTTTCCATAGGATCTCCTTATGTCATGCATGTTTAAGTTGAATTCTTGTTTAATGAGAAAAAAATGAGTTGTCATGTTTCATGTTCCTCAAGTTGATAGGCAAATAGAGTATGTAGCCTAGGTGATTTATGGGGTGAATTTTCTAAATGTGCTTTAAGAAGAAATTGCATAGTTGGCTTAAGATGATATGATAACCATGATTTGAGTTGGAGAAGGAAATTCCTCTAATGAAATGAAATATGTCTAAGTTACATGCACTAGCATCCAAATGGCTCTGTATGAGGCTCTTTATGGGAGAAGATGAAAATATCCTATTGGATTGTTTGAAGTTGGTGAAGCTTTGGTGATAGGACCAGACATAGTGCATCAAGCTATGGAGAAAGTGAAGGTTATTCAAGAGAGACTGAAAACAACGTAGAGCCGTCAGAAATCGTATATAGATGTTAGGAGAAAAGAATTAGAGTTTAAAGTAGATGAATGATTTTACTTGAATGTTTCACCCATGAAGGGTGTTCTGAGATTTGGTAAGAAGGGGAAACTTAGTTCCCGGTATATTGGTCTTTACAGGATATCCAAGAGGATTGGCAATGTAGATTATGATTTACAGCTACCCCAAGAGTTAGCAACGGTACATCAGATATTCCACATTTCTATGTTGAAGAAGTGTAGGTGCGGCCCTTCACTTATCATACCTACTGAAGACATTTGTATTAAGGATAGCTTATCCTATGAGGAGATTCTTGTTCAGATTCTAGATCGCCAAGTTCGCAAGTTAAGGACTAAAGAAGTAGCATCAACCAAAGTTCTGTGGAGAAATTAGTTTGTTGAGGAAGCTATTTGGGAAGGTGAGGAGGATATGAAGAAGAGATACCCCGATCTCTTCCAATCTGGAGAAATTCCAAATCAAGGTACTAATTGTTTTCTTGGCATTTGTTCTAAGTGGGCATGTTTTATTTAGATTTTTCTTGTTGGGTGTTTTGAGCTGAATGTTAGACGTTACACCCTTAGCCTACTAAGACTAATCTCATTCAAGGACGAATGTTCCCAAGGGGTAGATATTGGAAAACCCCGCTACTCAAAACAACTAGAATTAGAAAGAAACCATTTTTCGAAAATATTTAAATTTGAAAATTTTGGGATGCTATGCAAAGTATGAGTTTTGGGTCAACTTCAAACGACCATAACTCCTAGTACAAGATGAGTTAGGTGGGCTACAAGATACCATATGAAAGGTCTTTGACTTATTTTTCCAACACCACCGAGTTTGCTCATTTTCGAGTTTGTATGAGGGAGATATGTCGGTTTGAAGTAGCAAAGACTGGATAAGCAAAGTCAACCGGATTTTAGAAGGGTATTTTGGTGTTTTCATTACACAATAAATTAAATTCGATTTCAGTAATTTATTTGGGGTCTAAATTGATTTGGTTCAGTTCACACTTTGTAAAATTACGGAAGGATTTTGAGAGAAGAGAAAAGAAGCAAAAAGAGGCCAAAAATTCTAAGTTCGTCGTGTTCATGAAGTTTTGCTTG
Source organism: Solanum okadae (assembly GCA_036553675.1). Taxonomy (NCBI): domain Eukaryota; kingdom Viridiplantae; phylum Streptophyta; class Magnoliopsida; order Solanales; family Solanaceae; genus Solanum; species Solanum okadae. The sequence goes on from CM071689.1 coordinate 32,421,108, forward strand.
TGGATTTCGCCAAGGGTTAATCCCTACGAGGTATGTGAGATCACATAGCGTTGGGTTCGTTCACCCACACACCAATAATGATTAAATTCAGCGTATTTATGTTCTTGAAAAAAGAATTTATGCGTTATTGATGGATTTTGTTGAAGTTTCTATGGGATCTTGATTGTTGATGTTTTGAGGAGTTCTTGAATAAATTGCATGAGATTTAAGGTTGTTTTTGAGTATAATCTTGTATACTTTTGTTGGGTACTCGAATCTAATTTTTTGGGGAAGAAACCAATAAAATTTAGATGGTTTAGTGTTGAAAAACGAGCAAGAAAATTCGGGGATTTTCTAGGCAGCAGCATGGGGCGTTGTGCCACTCAGTGCACCCCAACATAGTGTCTGCGGGTTGGGCACTAGGGCGCCGTGCCACTCAGTGTGCCACAACCTAGACGCTGTAGTTTTGGGTCTAGCGCCCGGTGCCACTCAGTACACCAGGGTCTTCAGGTCTTCTACCATTTCCCACTTCTTTCCGTATGAGTTCCCTTAAATCGTACCTATATTTTCTAGTTGATTTATACACTCTAAGTTACGTATAAAGATCGAGAGATCATCCATAACAATAGATCATAAACCTTGAATATATAATTCAAATTCAAGGAAAGTTAAGACTCAAGTCTAGAGAGTCTTAGAGTCTTTCAAAAGTCTTTTACAATTGTTTTAAACTTGTTTTAAAGACTTGAACATTGAGTTAAGTAAGACCAAGAGTGAAGTTCATTTATTCAAAAGATTATATGGGAACTAAGTATTCCCAAGAGTTAAAATATTTTAACATTCAAACAAGAGAGGAAACACCAATTTCCAAGAGAGTTTTCGAGCTAGTTTTTGAGTAATTATCTCAAACCACAAAAAGATTTATGTTTTTAAACATATGAGCTAGTTTATTTTGGGAGTAGTATTGAGCACCGATTTGGGGACATATTTGAGTTCAGTTAATTCAAAGTCTCCAAAAACCGTGTAGCCACCATGGGTAGAAAAGTGTCATACTTTTAAAATGATTCCTTAATCATTTTAGCATAGACTAGTGGATCCACTTAGTGAGTTAGGTTCTATACCCCTGGGAAGGTATAGGACGACCATGGCAGCGTGAGGTAAGACGTTGTACCATCACTTAAGCTCATAGAGATGGTTGTCGCTTAGAGAAACTCCCACAAAGATATTTTTTATTCTTATATACACAGTTATTTGTATTTTCATATACCAACTGAGTTGATGTGTGTTTTTAAATTCACTGAGTTGCTATCTTTATTCTTTCAAGATTTTCTTTATACTGCATCTTTATATCTGCTTTATATTTAAAAGAGTTGAGAAGAGGTGTTTATTTCATATTCCAGTTCAAGCTTATGTTTGTTTAGATTTCCCTTGAAAGGGTCGTAAATTCAATATACTGATGCCATTTGGCCTGATTCATTTTATGATACGGATACAGGCAACCAGGATCAGCATCCAGCACATCATTTATCTAGTTGACTATTCAAAGTCATTTGATGAGCCTCCTTGCTTTCCGGAGGATCCCTATTTACATTGCTTTAGTATTTTTAGTTTTTCAGATGATCGGGGGTCTTGTCCGACATCCCTCATAGTTTTAGAGGCTTCATAGATATCTAGTTATAGTTCATTAGTCTTTTCGTTTTTCATTCTGTTATGTTGAAACTTGAGTTTGCCTTATTGGTCAGTTGAATGTTTCCTTTATAAGATTCTAGTTTATTACATGGATTTATCTTTGTTGAGTAAAGTCTTCCACCGAGTAGTAAGCCATTCCAAGGGTTCGTTTAGGGCCAACAATGGTTGTCGAGTGCCAGTCCCGCCCAAGGTGTAGGCTCAGGGATTGAAAATTACTTTGGCACTTTGGGGAAATGAATCCCACACGGTAACTTCTCCATTAATAGGAGAATACTAGGCTGGAGAAGAATAAGAAACTTAGAAGCCGTCAACATCCAAGAGTGATGGAGACTTTTCAAAATATTTTCTTCTGTACCTCCCTCAAGTTCTCTGAGCTTGTAGATAACACATAAGTTCAAGAATGTAAGAGTGAACCAGAAATATTTTGGAAAACAGAGTTCCGAAAATGTTTAAAAAGAGGAGTGCTTGATAGGACATATGAACCAGCTGGACAGATGAGTCCAATATGTTTATCTAGAACAAGATGGTGGTTCCCAATCTAATAGTTTTCCTTTTCCATCCTTTTTTCTCTGGCGAAGAGGTTCCTCGTCTTCAAATTAGAATATTAAAGAAAGTGATTGTTTGACAGAAACATGTTCCCTCTCTTCAGGAGGAGTGAGTTTACTATAATCATCAATATTTTTTATTGAATCAACTATAAAATTTAGAAACTTAGACTCTTCAATACTCTTCTCAGATTCTTTTGAAAAGCATTAATTGAAGATTCAAATTTTCACTCAGAATATGAGGTTGTATTAGTAAACTCTTTGGATTTGTCTGTTATCCTACACATGCTTTAAGTAGAATAAACAACCTCATATGTTGCATTCAAAATAGGAGCAACCTCCTTTGTAGTGATAACAACATTAGGATCATCATCAAATGCTTCGTCGATGAAAGTCTTATTCAGGAAGGACTCACAAGGTCATGTTTTCAATTATTTTCCACATTTCTCTCATCACCTCTGGAAGGATCCATTATTTTTCCTTTTCCTCCATACCTAACATTCGTAAAATTACCACTTTGACTCAACCTATTCCTCTTTTCAATTATCTTGACCATATCTTTCAAAGATTGTTATCAAATCCTCTTCTTGGAAACTGAGTCATCCCCTAATCCTCTTCTGCACCTGAGTCAAAATACATCATTTTTTTAATCAATGAATATGCACAAATATAAATGTATCTTAAAAACATTCTTCGCAATCACAACAAGACTGAACACTATTTACAAACACAAACCTGATTAACGAAAACTTTTTTCTGTCAAAAAATCAAGAACCGAAAGCTTTGAATTTAAAAAAACATCAAAAATAGAGTAAAAGAGAGTGATGAGTTCAAGGAAATTGGATGCATAGACACACTAATATATAGAATGAGATAGAGAAACACAACAAAAGAAACGTGACTTCTATGAGCCTTTTTTGTGTGAGAGTAAAATATGAAAATAGAGGAAAACTAAAAACTTGTGTAAAGTGTGTGCATTTTCTGACAGATCAAAATTATCCAACGAAGTGTGAATATTGAATCTTTCAACTGTGTCACATAAATTCACACCCAAAATTTCAAATTTTTGATGTGATATAAATTGGATTGTAAATAATATAATGTGTACATTCTCTTTTTATATAAGTGTTGACGAGCATGGCCATTTTCAGAATAAGAAAAAATAAAATTGTTTCACTTTTGTATAGTTAGTCTACAACTTCTTTTCTAAATTATATGACTAACCTTAGCTATGCCTTTTAGTTTTAATTCATATTCTTTAATTATAGCTTTTTTAATTGAATGTCATTTTTTTGTGAAAGTTTTTTAATCACCCTGATTAAAGATAATTGACGGTCGATGTAGAAAAATACTTTATTTATGTATATCCCAATAGGTTCCTTGACATTAGAATTTCGAGAAAAGAATGAGATGGTAATAGACGATTGATACAAAAGGTTTCAGGTGATGTTTACAACCTTGAGAAAGTAAATTAACAACTAACTTAGTTTGAAAATTATGTTGGGATTTCATCCTTAGACTGACTGATATTCCGAGCAGACTATTCATGTGTTAGAGGATATGCTTTGAGAATGTGTGATCGACTTTGGTGCTAGATGGGCTCATAATTTTCCCTTAGAAAAGCTTGCTTACAACAAAACTTATAACTCCAGCATTCAGATGACCCCTTTTGGTTCAATTTTTAGAAGTCCCAAGATTTAGTCGTTTCAGGCGTTATGTTTGTATTTTATGACTTACATGGGTTTCGAGTCAAGGAAACCTCAAAATCATATTTTGATTGTTCCATTGTATCCTAAATGTTGAGTATAGTGAGGTACTATATTTGGTATGTGTGTTTGTGATTCCAAAAAAATCACGAGACCTTTACGCAATTGTTGTGGATTACTAGTTTGGACTTATGGTGTCTAACCCTTCACGTTCATGGAGCTAGTGGCCACGTTCATCAAGGGTATATTGAGGGTACCCTCAATTCACGGAGGCTTGACCGCGTTCACAGATGAACAAGAAGTTTACCTCTGCATTCGCGGGAGCCCTGCCGCATTCGCGGAGGGTCGGTTCATTAAATGGTGTGTTTGTGGAAAGGGATTTCACATTCACGGAGTATACCTTGACACAATGTTTCCAAATTTTGGGGTTTCATCTCCATTTCTCCTTTTTTTAGTAGGATTTTTTAGAATAAATATTTGGGTAACGATTCCGAACCTTAAATCTTCATTTACCCATTATTATTTATGATTATTATAAGTGTTCAAATCAAGGTTCTCAAATGATAAATATAAGGTTATCAAGAACTTGTATTTTTGAAGTAAAATGGTGATTGTGAAGTGGTTTCAAATCCTTCTTAGAAATGATTTTCATTAATGAGTTCCGAATGGCTTGGATAATGTATTAAAGTAATAATTATCGTACTCAAACCTCTTCTTTAGAAAAGGGTTTTTTAGTTGATTTGACCCATTTTTCAATGTATATGATATGCATATTGTTATTTCTAGAATCTTATTGTGATTACTTGTTGGATTTGATTATGTGTCTTAGGATATTTTTAGAAAGGAAAAGATCAAATCTAGCATTGACTTTTGATTTAATTAAGGCAAGTGAACTTCTAAACATTGTAAAGCCTGTAGAATATTGTATTTCCCTTCAATGTGTATGTTGGGGAGTGATGAGAATAAGGTGATGAGTTCAATTACTTCACTTTATTAATCTTAATAAATGAAAAATGGGAATAAATGAAAAGGGCAATGTGTTGATGGTTTCATTTTTTAAATTTCCTTGATGATGATCTTAATTTGTTGATTGATGAAATGTTTTGATTTCATCAATGTTGACTTTAATTGTTTGAGTTTATTGTCTCTTCCTTATGGTGTGCAATTGCCTAATTTCATTGATTTTTAAACGTTATTATGAGACATGTGGTGATTATGGCGATAGGAAATGGTTCTTGCAAGTGAAATTATATAAAGCCAATGGGAAATTGGTCCAGCGAGTGATATTGTGATGATGGGAAATGATTGTGGCGAGTTATATTGTGCATTGGGAAATGGTTCCGGCAAGTGATATTTTGCCAATGGGAAATAGTTTGATGAGTGATATTATGCCGATGGGAAATGGTTCCGGCAAAAGTTTGATTAATTAGATTTGAGGAACTTGATACCTATGATTGATCTACTTCATACTTGTGATTGAGATACTTGATACTTGTTATTGGAATGCTTGATACTTATGATTGAATAACTTGATACTTGTTGATTGTTGAACTATGACTGTTGGACTTTTATTGTTAATCCTTGTGATTTGTGTACTGTAAGTCGTTACGTTGGGCTAATTTCTATACAGGTTGTAGTTGAGACGGTTCAGTTGGGATGAAAGGAGTACTCATATTCTTGTTTACTTTTACCTTGTTTATTGGCTTTCACAACCCGAAGTCGGGCCATCATGGCGTCCACTACAACCCAGCTTAGTGGACAAGCCTAAACCAACGACATAAGAAGCTGAAGACACCGTAATGCATAACATAACTAAATAAAGCAGAAAGTTGAGAATAATATATATATATAAAGGAGAACCCTAGGCCTGCCTACGTGGCGCCACCACAAACCAGGATTCCCTTTTAATTAATTTATTTCCAAAACTAGCCTTCCCTTTCATGAAAAGTTAAGAGTTTGATGAAAGTTGTGACTTTTAGAAAAAGTTGTGACGTTTAGGAAAAGTTGTGACATCAATAAAGAGTTGGCCGAGAAAAACCAAGAAGTAGAAAAGGACTTCATGATGGCCGCATTGATGACTTAGATGGATGAGTTGGCCAAAGAGGTTAGAAAGCTTGACTTCCAGTGTATCAAGAAAGACCGCTATGTCCCTCCCCATGAAGGAAGAAAATCAAAGAATGAAGGGGATAGATAAACGGAAGCAATGCTCACGCTCCTTCTACGGAAAGCCAATACGCAAGTTAGGTTATTGGAGGAACTAAGGGAGAATGTCACTTGAAACTTTGAATTTCGTCTCTAAGTTTCATCATCCTTGATGGAGGAAAGAATCTTGTGTTCAATGCTACAACCAGTTACTCCCATGATGTGATGGAATTGTTTCGTAACTCGGCTAACCATTTATTAGATTCTCCTATTAAGGACAGTGGGAATAACCGCTGCCGAATTGACTCTTGAGACACATTTTTGAATTAAAAGGGGTTGCAAACCTCAGTAAAATTTCATACATGCTCATACGGGTCTTCGTGATCTAGCCCTCCATATATTCCCCTCATTTGTGGAAGATGAAGAGTTGTGGTATTGACTTCGAACATCGCACTCTAATTAGTTCGTGGGATGCAGATTGTACCCATCCCACCTGATTGAGCTGGGTTGTAGACACTATTGCTGTCGTCTATACCTTTTCAATGACTTGCTCGGCTGTCATTCATCTCTTCTTCACTCATGTTCACTTTCACGTAGTCCAACCACTACCTACATAAAGTAGCTGAAACTACTTCAACTACAACCAATTAATTTTTAGAGTGTCAAATCTTCAATCAAAGAATTCTAAGTAATGCTACTCCCCGGCAGCGGCACAATTTTGATGTTTAACGTAATCAACTGACACTATTTCGGTTCAAGTGCCAAACGATCGCGTGTAGTGATATAACCCAACCAAGGGTTGGGATCGTTCCCACAAGGAGTGGTTTTGAGAATTAATAGAAAAATAAAATTAAGTTCTAATTAGTCATAGCTATAAATATTAACGAATAAAAACATAGTAAATCTAAGGAGTGACGCAATCGTCAATTATCAATGGGGGTTTGTATTAATTAATAATTAAAAAGAGAAAAAATATAAGGAAACGAGATATGGAGACGGGATTCTTGGGATGGGATAGTAATACGAGTTAAACTAAACTATCGGGTACATGATCTTGATAGTAAATTGTTGAACATTTGTGACTAGGCTAGACTATAGTGGGAGTAAATTCTCTCTAGAGCAACTTACCCCGAATCAACTCGGTTTCTTTTGAACACCGAGTTGCCACATAAAGCACCACCTCCGCCTTAGCCCATTCACTCTCTCGAGATGAATGTGTGGGAGAAGGACTAGGATTCACTCTCTCGAGTTGAACCCATGTCGGCCCAATACCATCGGCTATCAATTTAGTAGTCTTAGTTTTACGACCTCTCTCTCGAGAAAACCAAAAAAACTAAGATGAAATCATATTTGCAACTACAATCCCATTAAGTTCATACACAACTACTAAATGAAATCACATTTAAAGAACAAATAAACCATCAACAAGCAAGACCCAACACGTAATTTACCCATATTTACAAAATCACACCCCAAAAATTGGTGTTTTAGCTAGACATGTAACAGAGATAAAAATTTATACCGATGTTAGTTTCCATAAATTGGGTATGAAGAATTTAGTCTTAAAACACATCAAGAGTGAAGAATATTTGATACCCACATCCAATTTCTTAGAGTTGAAACCCTTTAAATCTTCAAGGTCTTAGAACAGAGCATCTAAAACCCTCTAAAACTTACATTCTCTCAAAAACTTTATAAAGTTCGAATAATAGAAGTGATACTAAGCTAGAAATTTAAAACTAGTATTTATAGTGTTTGAAAATTTGTGTTGCAGAGGACCATTTGGCGAAGTTAGTCGGGATCGTCGATACACTCGGCGATCCGCCTTTTGGTTGATTTCATCGCCTTCTTGCTTTAGCCTTCAGCCTATTCGCATTTTGGGTCGCTAGGCGATATGGTACTGCTTCGCAGAACTGCTTGGCGACACGCCGACTTCTCCATTTCATCGCCAACTTGATCTTTCCCTTGAGGACCCAGCACACTGGAACAAAAGGCGATCTCCAGGCCGATCGGTGACTCGCCAACTGGGCTCGACGATCTTTAGGCCTTCATTTCTTCATTCTTTTCATCTACCTTGTTCCTTGTTGCCAAGTAATGTCCACGCTTTTCCTCAAACTCCAAATACCTGAAACTTAAGGATTTACATCAGATATTGAGATAAAATATGCATTTGAGGATACTAATTCTATCAAAATATAACCATAAAAGAGTCCACTTTGTGGACTCATCAACACTCCCAACTTAAACTTTAGCTCGTCCTCAAGTAAAACGCAAGTTCAGCAGTTCAAAAAGGATGTCTCAAACAGTGCTACACAAGACTCAATAATGAATGTACACACCAAGATTCAACTTACTCATGCAAGGAGCAATTGTACACTCAAAAACTCAAGTTGTAACACACCATTTTCAAAGATTCTCAAGCTCACTATACTTGCTTCAAATGCAAGTACTAGCTCAACAAAGGTATTCAAATGCCCTCACACAAAGAATGATTCCACATTCACACTCAATGGTTTAATCAGTTAAAGTTTTGGAATCAAATGCAACACTCACTCTCACAAAGAAGAACACAATGCATGCTTTCACCCATAGGTGTGCTTGTATTTTTCAATCAACAATTATTCCAGCTCACCCAAATCAAAAAGGTCTTTTCAAGGCTTGTAATGGGGCTGAGTGCAAAGGTATAGTCATTTAGGCTCAGTGACTTTCATCCTCGTGAAGTGTGGTGATTTCAACACTTCCTTTCCTCCTCTTTCAACATTTTCTTTAGTGCTCATAAGTCATCCCACTATTCACTTCCATGGATTGTTCGGAACCCCCATTCTTTTATATTTATTCCACAACTTTTTCATTCTTTGTCTTTTCTTTCTCTTCTATTTTTTTTGTATGGAGGGGTTCCATTTTTTCAACACCATGGGTTAAAAGGGACTTTTCTTGCACTTTTTGACTTTCCTTCTCTTTTCACGACACCCCCAACTTAGGCTTTTGGACTAAGTTCGCGATTTGATCAACCACAAATCAAGAGGATTATAGGTAGCGGATTAAGAACGGTCGTGTTTTCATCATGTTTTTTCCAAAGAAAGGTAAGGTTCAAGGAGTTTTCAAAAGAGGTTCACACACTCACAAGATAGGCCACAAAAGAGGTATATGTCAAATTGGATTACACTCTTCGAAGTTGCCTAAGATCATATCAAGAGATAGCCTCACTTAGTTGATCGGACCAACAGGGCATATTCTAGGTGTTATCATGCATGGTTCACAGTAAGCTCATAACACAAGGCATCGACACCAAAGTCAAACAAGACTCCACACTTTTGCTAGTGTGAAACGTTCATCACAAGAGAATCAATTAGATAATTGGCTAGTCACAACGAGATGTAAAGAGTTCACATATTGACTATATACCTTCACTTGGTCTCATCGTAGCCGCACATTCATGTTTGTTCGATTATGAGCACTATTTGAATCATCGATATTGATCAAAATCGAGATTCAAAATTGCTAAAGAACAGCCACATTCCACATGTACAAGAGGTGGCGAAAATTTAAAATTTTTCAGAAGAGTAAAAATCATTTACAATTTAAAATAAAAGGAGCCACAAGCTAAAACATCCACAAGAAGCAGTGTAAAACACAACATTAGGACTCACAACCCAACAAGAATATAGCACACAAAGGTGGGCCATACTACACCACGAATAAAAAAACATTTGTCCTCTAATGCAATTAACATAATATCTAGAATTTAAAATGAAGAAAGACATAGAGGGAGGTTGATGCTTGTCGTGACCAATGACACTACTTCTGATTCAAGTGTCCACGATCGTCGATAATATAGTAACCCAATCGAGGGTTGGGATCGTCCCAAGGGAGTCATTTTGAGAATTTATAGAAAAATAAAATTTCGTTCTAACTATTCGTTGCTAAAGATATTAACGATTAAAAACATTTTAAATTAAAGGAGGACACAAAAGTGTCAACTATCGATTTGGGTGTTTTGTCACAAGTAAGCTAAAATTAGAGAAATCAACAAGAAAATCTAACAATGAGAGGGGGATTCTTGGGATGTGACCGGAATACAGGTTAATCTAAATCATTGGCTACATGCTTTCGATAGAGAATTTATAGAGTAATAGTGACTACGGTAAGCTATACGTGGGAATAAATTCTCTCTCGAGGAACTTACCCCGTTTCAAAGGGGTTTCTCTCGGACACCCACTTGCCGCATGAAGACTAGCCTACGCCTTAACCCACTCACTCTCTCGAGCTGAGTTTTAGGATATGGGACTAGGGCTCACCCTCTCCGGCTGAACCTCATGTCGACCCACTCCTTAGGCCATCAATCTAGAAGTCTTGGTTTCATGACCACTATCTCGAGCTAGCCGAATACACATGAGTGGACTTGTTTTTGCAACTACAAACCCATTAAATTCGACCACAACTACTAGGTGAAATCGCCATTAAACTACATTTAATCTATCAACAAGCAAGACCCAACAACAATATTAACCCATATTCGCTAAGTCACACCCAAAGAATGGGTGTCTTTAGCCACACATCAAGAGATAGAAATTTATAACTAAATGAGCTTGCATTCAAATGGGTTTGAAGATTTAAGTCTTGTTACAAGCCAAGAATGAACAAATCAAGAGACCCAAGTCCAAATCCTTGGAGATGAAACCCCCTTCTTCTTCAAGTTTCCAAAACCCTCTCAAACTCAAAGAAAAATAAAAAGTACTATTTTATATGAAAATTATAATAATTGTTTTTCACAATAAAAATCTCCTACTAAGTTATAACTCTCAACGAGTATTGATAGTTTTGAAATCTGTGTTGCAGCAGACCATTTGGCGACAATAGTCGGAATCGCCGATCAACTTGGTGATTCGCCATTTAATGTAGTTTATCTTCATGCTCTGGGTCATTGGGCGACATAGCATTGCTTCGCAGAACTTCTCCGCGATGCGTTGACTGCTCCCTTTTTCGGCCGACTTGATCCTATCCTTCAAGGCTCAGCACAATGGAACAAAAGGCCAAGTGAGACCCTTCGGCGACTCGCCAAGTGGACTCAACGATCCTCATGCCTTCATTTCTTCGTTCTTTTAAGCTTTTTCGTTCCTTTTTGTGATGTAGTGTCCATGCTTTCCTAAAAACTTCACATACCTGAAACTTAAGGGTTTGCATCCTATATTGAGATAAAATAAGAATTTGAGGACACAATTTCTATTAAAATTTAGCCCTGAATGAGTCCAATTTGTGGAGTCATTAAAACCCCCAACTTAAACTTTTTCTTGTCCTCAAGCAAACTAAAGTTTAACCGTTCAAAAAGGCTATCTCAAACAGTGCTACACAAGACTCACTCATGAATGCACACATTAAGACTCAATTTACTTATGCAAGGATCAATTGTGTACTCGAAGATTCAAGTTGTGACACACCATTACCAAAGATTCTCATGATCACAATACTTGCTTCAAACGCAAGTTCAAGCTCAACTATAGTGTTCATATGCCCTCACAGAAAGGATGATTCCATACTTACACAATTGTTCACAGTTAAAAAGTTTTGAAATCAGATGCAACGCTCACTCTCACAAGGAAGAACACAATGCATGCTTTCACCCATAGGTTTGCCCGTATTTTCCAATCAACATTTGTTTCAATATTTTTGTTGAATCGTCAATTTCTTGGGGCTGAAATCGGCGTACTGAGTTCAGATGGACAAATAGGTTGGCGATTCACCGAGCTACCGTTCAAGTTTGCCGAGTTTTACAAGCTTAGTATAGAACTTGCATTAAGCCAAACTGCGAATCCAGTTGGGCTTGCAGACCAGTTTGGCGACACGTGAAATGGGACTCCTACTCGGCAACCTGATGTTTTCTACATTTTCCTCATTTTATCCTGCAACATCAATACACCATTATTTATAAAAGAAACATCCTAAACATTTAAGACTTGGGTTTCCTCCCAAGAAGCGCCTTATTTACATCATGGCACGACGCGATTTTGATCTCATTCTCCGGTATTGGGGTTAGCCCTAGTATCACTAGTTAGCCCCAATATGTCATTTGGGTGGAGATGAGGCACTGCAAAACTCAGGAGTGACCTTATTAGTAGAAGTGATCTAGAGTGGGATCCAATCTTTTGATTCAACAATTCAATATTCTCTTTAATTTCCTCGAACACCCGATCTTGTGGAGAATGGTTTGAAGTGTGTCCTCGACACAATTGTTCTCCCCATCTCTAGACTTCCTCTGCTTATGAGGGGGTATATATCTCTCCCTGCGGTTGCATTGCACTTCCACCTCTGAGATTTTGGTGGCCAAGTCGCTCAGCTGATTTGCTAGTGTGGTCAGCATGAAGTCCTTCTCGACTCCTTTATTTGGCTCAGCTAACTGGCCACTACATTGCTCCGCCATGCTCACCTAGAACAACAATTTAAAGGAAAACAAAACTAAAAATAATTTTAATAAACTAATACTTAAAAGAATAAAAATTTTGTTAAAATAAAATTTCTCAAGTGATTCCACGCCCAAGCAGCGGCGCCATTTTGAATCTTTTCGTGACCAACGACACTACTTCCGAATCAAGTGTCTACGATCGTCGATAATATAGTAACCCAACCAATGGTTCGGATTGTTCCAAGGGAGTGGTTTTGAGAATTTATAGAAAAATAAAATTTCGTTCTAACTAGTCGTTGCTAAAGATATTAACGATTAAAAACATTGCAAATTTAAGGGAGACACAAAAGTGTCAAATATCATGAGTCCTCCAAATTTTACAGAGTCCAAGTTGAATTTTCCTTGAATCCAACGGTAGGGTAGGTCAAGGTCGCCACCTTCGGTGATTCCAAGACTAGGCTTTTATCTCGCTAATTCTTGAATTTTTTCAAATACTTTCCTCACTTTGTTCTGTGCATTGAATACATCATTATTCTAAAATAACACAAAATTGTAAACCCTTGGGTTGCATCCCAAGAAGCACCTTATTTATAGTTGTGGCACGACTTCCCCACTTAATCTTGATATGTGGAGTGGAGACGAGACAACACATGACCCATTTGGGTTTCTAGCAGCTGAATGGTTATGAAATGGGAAGCATTTATCTCATTCAACATTGAAACATTCTCTTTTATCTCATTCAATACCTTGTCGTGACTTTCGACCTTGTGAAGAATGAGTGAGAGCATCTCTGCTATTTGTCCACCCTCATTTACATTAGGCTTCAAACGCTCTTGAGGGGGAATGTACCGGTCTTTATTTTTGTCCGGCACTTCCAATTCCATGATATTTTTGGTCACTAGGTCCAGCTGGGTCAACAGTGTGGCTAAAATATGGTCCTTCTCAGTCTTTTTGTTGGTCATTGCCAGGTTACCAATAAGATGGGCTGCTATTGCGTAGGGTAATCGTGAGAGACCCCCTGGAAATATTTGATCAGCCATTCTTCTGTTTTATGTGCCAAGACTTTTTTAGAAGCAGTTCAATAACACGTTTTATGAAATTCCTTGAGTTGGGTGGTGTAGGAAGATTGACTTAAATTTCAGCCACAAATCACGGATGGACACCCTCTCCAATTGTCTGAAACTTAGGATGTGATCCCTGAGAGACATCATTGTCAGAAGAGACAAATCCATTTGATCACCGTCTCTATCGGACATGCTCCATTGTCCTATTCAAAACAAATGAGCAAAACAAAGCTAAAAATTAAATAAGTAAAACTACAACTAAGAAGAACAAAAACTTTACTAAACTACCAATTCTAAAATAACACCACTCTCCAGCAGCGGCGTCATTTTGATGTTCGATGTAATAAACTGACACTATTTCAGTTCAAGTACCAAACGATCGCGTGTACTGATATAACCCAACCAAGGGTTGGGATCGTTCCCACAGGGAGTGGTTTTGAGAATTAAAAGAGAAATAAAATTAAGTTCTAATTATTCATAGCTATAAATATTAACGAATAAAAACATACTAAATCTAATAAGTGACGCAAGCGTCAATTATCAATGGGGGTTTGTATTAATTAACAACTAAAAAGAGGAAAAATACAATGAAACGAGATATGGAGAAGGGATTCTTGGGATGTTATAGGAATATGGGTTAAACTAGATGATCGAGTACATGCTTTTGATAGTAAATTGTTGAATATTTGTGACTAGGTTAGACTATAATGGGGGTAAATTCTCTCTTGAGCAACTTACCCCGAATCAACTCGGTTTCTCTCAAACATCGAGTTGACGCATTAACCACAACCTCCGCCTTAGCCCATTCAGTCTCTCGATCTGAATGCATGGGAGAAGGACTAGGATTCACTCTCTCGAGCTGAACCCATGTCGACCCAATACCACCAGCTATCAATTTAGTAGTCTTAGTATTACGACCTCTCTCTCGAGCAAGCAAAAAATAGTAAGATGAAATCGTATTTGCAACTACAATCCTATTAAGTTCATACACAACTACTAAACGAAATCACATTTAAACAACAAATAAACCATCAACAAGCAAGACCCAACAGATAATTTAGCCCATATTCACAAAATCACACCCCAAGAATTGAGGTTTTAGCTAGACACATAAAAGAGATAAAAAATTTATACTAATATCAGTTTCCATCAACTGAGTATGAAGAATTAAGTCTTAAAACACGTCAAAAGTGAAGAATCTTCGAGACCCATGCCCAATTTCTTGGAGTTAAAACCCATTGAATCTTCAAGGTCTTAGAACAAAGTGTCCTAAACCCTCTAAAACAAAAAATTTCTCAAAAACTGTAAAAAGTTCGAATAATAGAAGTGATACTAAGCTAGTACTTTAAAAGAAGTATTTATAGTATTTGAAAATTTGTGCTGCGGAGGACCATTCACCCTAGCTAGTCGGGATCGCCGATACACTCGGTGATCCCCCTTTTGGTTGATTTCATCACCTTCTTGCTTTATCCTTCAGCCTCTTCGCGTTTTGAGTCATTGGGCGTTATGGTACTGCATTGCGAAACTGCTCGGCGACACCCTGACTGCTCCATTTCATCGCCAACTTGATCTTTCCCTTCTGGTCATAGCACACTGGAACAAAAGGCTCGGCAATATTTAGGCTTTCATTTCTTCATTCTTTTCATCCACCTTGTTCCTTCTTTGCCAAGTAGTGTCCATGCTTTGCTTCAAACTCAAAATACCTGAAACTTAAGGATTTACATCAGATATTGAGACAAAATATGTATTTGAGGACACTAATTCTATTAAAATATAGCCCTAAATGAGTCTAATTTGTGGACTCATCAACACCCCCACCTTAAACTTTTGCTTGTCCTCAAGTAAAACTCAAGTTCAGCAGTTCAAAAAGAATTTCTCACACAGTACTACACAAGACTCGATCATGAATGTACATAACAATACTCAACTTACTCATGCAAGGATCAATTGTATACTAAAAGACTCAAGTTGTGACACACCATTATCAAAGATTCTCAAGCTCACTATACTTGCTTCAAATGCAAGGCCGAGCTCAACAAAGCTATTCGAATGCCCTCATAGAAAGAATGATTTCACATTCACACACAATGGTTTAATCAGTTAAAGTTTCTGAATCAAATGCAACACTTACTCTCAGAAAGAAGAACACAATCCATGCTTTCACCCATACGTTTGCCCGTATTTTCCAATAAACAATTGTTTCAGCTCACTCAAGATGAAAAAGGTCTTTTCAAGTCTTGTAATGGCGTTGAATACAACGGTATGGTCATTTAGGTTCAATGACTATCAACCTCGTGAACTGTCGTACTTTCAACACTGCCTTTCCCCCTCCTTCGTCATTTTCTTTAGTACTCATAAGTCATCCCATTATTCACTTCCATGGATTGTTTGGAACCCCCATTTCTTTTGTATTTTATTCCACAACTCTTTCATCCTTTTTTTATTTATTTTATTTTTTATGGAGGGGTTCCATATTTTTTCAACACCATGGGTTAAAGGGGACTTTTCTTGTACCTCTTGACTTTCCTTCTCATTTCAGCACACCCCCAACTTAGCCTTTTGGCCTAAGTTGGGTATATGATCAACCACAAATCAAGAGGATTATAGGTAGCGGATTAAGCAAGTTCATGTTTTCCTCAAGTTTTTTCCAAAGAAAGGTAAGGCTCAAGGGGTATTCAAAAGAGGTTCACACACTCACAAGGTAGGCCACAAAAGAGGTATATGTAAAATTGGCTCACACTCTTCGATGTTGCCTAAGATCATATCAAGAGACAACCTTACTTAGTTAACCGGACCAATGGGGTAAATTCTAGATTTTATCATGCATGGTTCACAGTATGCTCATCAAACAAGGCATCTACAGCAAAGTCAAACAAGACTCCACATTTTCGTTAGGGTGCAACGTTCATCAAAAGTGAATCAATTTGATAATTGGCTAGTCACATTGAGATGCAAAGAGTTCACAAATTGAGTATGTAACTTCACTTGGTCTCATCATAGTCGCACATTCATGTTCGTTCGATTATGAGAACTATTTGAGTAATCAATATTGATCAAAACCGAGACTCAAATTTGCTAAAGAACATCCACATTCCACACATACAAGAGGTGGCAAAAATTTAATTTTTTTTCAGAAGGGTCAAAATTATTTACAATTTTAAGACAAAAGGAACCACAAGCCCAAAAATCCGCTAAAACCAATATAAAACACAATTTTAAGCACAACGACCCAACTATATAAACAAAACAGGAACATAAATATTCACACAAAAGGTGGGCCTCACCCATCAAAAATAAAAACCATTTGTCCTCAAATGCAAATGAAGTAAGTATCCAAAAGTTAAAGAAAGTGAGATATAGAGGGAGGTAAAGAAAGGATCCTGTCTATACAGTCTCTCCATCTGTCTGGGCCTCAGTGCATGGTGCAACTATCTGGACTTGGGCATCAGTGCCTGAAATCACCTCAGATCAAAAAGCAGTGCCATTTCCAATAGGAGTTGTTGTGGACGTCTCAGTCGGCGATATCTGGATCAGCGTCTACAGAATCGTCTCCTCCAGATCTGGAAAATCTCTAAATATGCTCTCCTTTAGGCTCTCTGTCATCTCATCATCATGCACCACTATCTGCTCCTCATAGGTCTCTGCATCCGACTCCTCATCTGTTGTGTCGTCCCTCTGTACTTCTCTGGTGGTAGCCGGAGGAATCAATGAAGTCTCTCGGGCATCGTCATCATCAGCAGCCTCTATTAATGAGTTGAAGTCGGTAGACTTTAGATAGTCTACATCCTTTCTCAGATCTGCTACTTCGTCTTTCAAAGCCGCTACCTCGGAGGCTTCCCCATGTCTTCTCTCACAAGCTGTGATTATAACAGTCAACGCATCAACAAAAATCTAGAGGGGAGTGAGTGCAGTGTATGGCACTCTCGATCATACCTGGGATAGATCTCTCTAGTCGGGTTACCCACATGTCAGCTGATTGGGCTAATTGCCCCATCTTCAGGATCATGGCCTGAGTAATCTTGACAAGTTGGAGGAGGAGGAAACACCTGGGGCTTGTGAAGAAGGGGAAGGAGAGGATGTACGTGAAGGCCCAGAGGCTAGAGTAGGCAAAGATGCCTCTTCAGGTAACGAGTCAACATCAACCTCTGGACAAATGTCGATCAGAGCTGCTCTCCTTCTGTCCACCTTCTCTCAAATGAACTCATCCTCAATACGCCAAATGTCAGTGGAGGATGAAGGGGTGACCTCAATATTCCTCGTAGTATCCCAGGGTACTCCAGCATGCCGGCACAACTTAGTGATCAGGACTGAAAATGGCAAAGAAGTCGGTCTCTGCTTAGCTCTCATGGCCATCTCCTATAAAATCAGTAGTCCTAGGTCGATGCGCCTCCTAGACATGATAGAACCAAGGCAAGCTGCTTTAGGATGGTGCAAAATGGACTTGTTCTGGGATAGCATTATGGGGTTGCTGATAAAGCCAAACCAGAACCTGGCAGCAATACTCAAGTCCCTCTTGTCAATAAGGTCCCCCGCCTCAATCCACCTCGGGGTGTTGTCAGATATCAGAGGGGCCAACCAACCCTTTAAATCATCTAGGGACTGAGCAATAGGCAATCCCTCGTAAGGAAATGAAGAATGCAGCGGTCTATACAATATAGTGTTAATATCTTCACTGTTGCACCGAACTTCCCGGCCTTTCACCATGACCTACTTCACCGGTTTGAACTTACTCACCCTCTTCTTACTCTTGGGCACCAACTCCCCATAAGTTGTATATAATTCCTAGACCCATGTAGGAATGTTAGGGCCTCGGGGACTGGTGAATTACTCAAACTCATGGTAGCAGAGGGTCTCTCTCACTTCTGAATACTTCTCGTCTAAGCCTTATGTCGAAAGAAGCTTCTCCTCAAGGATGGTTCGTAATCCATCACCTTTTAAACTATTTAGGAGCATGGGAGGAGGAACCACATGAGGCGCGGGGGTCACAGGAGGTGCCTGAGCTGCAACTGAGTCTGTTGTCGGAGGAATGGCATCTGAAGGGACTCTAGTGGACGTGGTTTGAGATCTAGCCCGGATCTCATCTCTTCAGTAAATAAAAGGCTGCTCGTCTTCAGGTACAGACAAATCAATCTGGGTGCCAACATCTACTCTCTCAGATGTGTGCTTTTTTCGTTTGACTTTGTCTCCTAGAGGGTATTCTTTTCTTCTCTTCTTTGGGAGATTTGATCCCCCTTCATTTATGTTAATACCCTGTGCTTTTTTCAGGGGTGGCCTGGTTAGATTAGTCCGTACCATATCTTCAAAACATCAAAAAGAATTTAGAAATGATTCAATTAAGTGCACAAAAAAACAGCTGCAGACAGACTCACCAATCCAATCGGTGAGTTGCCGATCCTCTTTGGCAAACTAGATCGGGCTTGCCGAAGGGATTGGCTAGAGAATTTTAGCAAGACGGCTAGGAGGACCCTTTCGGCGAATCACTGACTACTTTAAGCGGGCAAGGGATTGCCCGCCAAAAGGCACAGTGCAACAAGGGTTCAGCGGTGCAAACACAGGGCAAACAAGAAGACTTTTGGTGAGGCACCTAGTGCTTTTGGTGAACTAAGGCTTCTCACCGAAAGGTGCAGAAACCAACAACACATAGAACAAGAAATTAAAGGGGAGATTGGATCATTAGGCAAACCGCCTAGTTGTTCGGCGAGCTCGATTCGGCTCACCAAACGGCCCAACGTTCCTATTTTCAACCCATCTCTTGAATCCAACCCCGCAACCCCCAAAAATAAAATGAAAGCATGCACTAGTACAATTTGTGAGATTTGGTACTCCTAGGGCAATTATTAGTGATGGGGGATCCTACTTTTACAACAAGTGGTTCTCCGCTGCATTAAGTAAGTATGGGGTGAAACACAATGTGGAAACCCCATATCAACCCCAAATAAGTGGCCAGGTTGAAGTGTCAAACCGGGAGATCAATAGCATCTTGGCCATAACTGTGAATGCCAATAGAACCGATTGGTCTCGTAAGCTGGATGACGCACTATGGGCATACTGAACTGCTTACAATACACCTATTGGGATGTCTCCGTATCAACTAGTTTTTTGGTAAATCTTGCCTTCTACCCATTGAGTTGGAACACAAAGCATTGTGGGGACTGAAAGCTTTAAATTTAGACTGTACAAACACCTCAAGGGGGAAAGTGGAACTGTTAAACGAATTGGACAAATTCCGATTTAGAGCTTATGAAAGTTCATCCCTCTACAAGGAAATAAAATGAAGAAGTGGCATGATGCTAAAATCCGTAGGAGGGAGTTTAGAGTGGCAGATTGGGTGTTACTATACAATTCACCACTTAGACACTTCCCAGGAAAGCTCAAGTTCAAGTAGTCAGGACCATTTAGAGTGAAAAGAGTATTCACCAATGGTGCCATAGAAGTTGAGGGGCAAGAGGGACCTGCATTTAAGGTTAATGGGCAACACTTAAAATTATACTTTGGAGAATGCCTGGAGATTTCTTTAATTGAGGTGGTGTACCAGGAAGATGCTTGAGAGCATCTTCATGTCGTGCCACAATGTGAAATAAGGTGCTTCTTGGGAGGCAACCCAAGTGTTAGTGTTTTGAATAATGTGTATTGAATTTTCAGTAGTAGGGATCATGAGCGAGATAGAAGTCTTCCTTGTGAGTCACCAAACTATTTAGGTGAGTACGAGCACTCAACGATCAGTTCACTCCATGGATAACTAGGCAATTTAGTGAAGATTCCTTGTGACCCTGCTCTACTTGTTTACAAACTAGATTGTTTTCATTTCTTGTCAATTTTTATTTAATGTTAATATTTAGTTTACTTGCAATAAATACCCGCTCTCTACCAACATTGGGGACAATGTTGACAGTTTAAGTTGGGGTGTTGTGGAGACTGCTCATGTCTAGATAACCTCAACGTTGACAACACCCCTTGTTTGTGTGGAATCTAACTGTTCTTGTGCAAATTTGAGTCTCCATTTTGATCAATATTGATGACTCAAATAGTGCTCATAATCGAGCGAACATGAATGTGCGGCTACGATGAGACCAAGTGAACTCTTTGCATCTCGTTGTGACTAGCCAAGTATCAAATTGATTCTCTTGTGATGAACATTGCCCACTAGCGAAAGTGTGGAGTCTTGTTTGACATTGGTGTTGATGCCTTGTGTGATGAGCTTACTGTGAACCATGCATGATAAAACCTAGAATTTGGCCCGTTGGTCCGATGGACTAAGTAGGCGTTTGGCCATGCGATATCATATCACGATATGGTATCGTGAGATGAAATCAGCGTTTGGACATGCGATTTTACGCTGATTTCATCTCATGATTCCATATCATGAGAGGTGATATCATATTCTCCAAAAACCATGATATGGAATCACCATGTGATTTCATATCATGATTTGAGATATTTTAATACAACAATTGATCCATGAGTTTATATTTTGTTAAAACAACCCCACATTTATATCTACTAACCATTTGTTTCATATGTAAATAAAATTTATAATCACATCATTACTTTTTAAAATTTATTATTCTCACCAATATAAAATTTATTATTACTTTAAATTTGGTGAATATAAATGATAAAGTAGAAATTCATTTGGTGAATATAAATGAGAACGAAGGGAGTAATACTTTTTTTATTTTTCATAATAAAAAAAACGTCTTAATCTTATGACTAAGCATAGTATTGATAAAAGACAATTTTCATTGGCGGTGCCGCACTTTCTTAATCTTAGTATTTGCAAAATGTTCGTTCACATGACTGAAGGATATCAAGTCCAATTGATTGAGGACTTGGGAAAAGTTGATCAATTAGTTATTAATATTTAGTCAAGTGGACTAGTTATAATTTTTTTATTAAATTTTATTAGAAGTGTTTTTGACTCAAACTTGTGGTAACTTTTTAAAATTTTGTTATTCAATAATATTTAACTATTGATTTTTCTTGTAAATAGTTAGAAGTTAGTGATGTTTGTTAATTTTTATCTTAGTGCATTTAACTTCTAATTTAATATTTACTCACTAATGTATTTTTTTTTCTACTTTAATTTATAGGTTATTTGTAAGAGTAGTTGAGAAATATGAGCATATCAAGTACAATTTATGTTCAATTTTTTTTACTTAAATTAAAGTTAGATGAAACAATTATTTAAGTGAAGAACAAATAACTTTGTAATAATTTATTATGCGATTTTATAATTTTTGTTTATTTGATAAGATTGAATAAACAATTGGGGCTATTTTAATAGTTTTACAACTTATGGGATTTTTATGTTTATGAGAAATTATACAACACAAAAATTTCATATCGCATGTCCAAACAAACCTTCAATTTTATCTCATGATTCCATATCATGATATCATATCATGATTCCATATCGCATGGCCAAACGGGCCCTAAGTAAGGCTATATTTTGATATGATCTTAGGCAACTTCGAAGAGAGTGAGCCAATTTGACATAGACCTCTTTTGTGGCCTACCCTGTGACTGTGTGAACCTATTTTAACACCTCTTGAGCCTTACCTTTCTTTCGAAGACACTTGATGAAAACATGACCTTTCTTAATCTGCTACCTAAAATCCTCTTGAATTGTGGTTGATTGAATAGCCAACTTAGGCTAAAAAACCTAAGTTGGGGGTGTGGTGAAAAGAGAAGGCAGGTCAAGATGTGCAAGAAAAGTCCCCTTTAACCCATGGTATTGAGAAAAATGGAACCCCTCCATACAAAAAAAAATGAAAAGAAAAAGAAAAGGAAAAAGTTGTGAATTAAGTTATGAGAAATGTAAAAAGAGAGGGGGTTCCGAACAATCCATGGAAGTGAATAATGAGATGACTTATGAGCACCAAAGAAAATGATTAAAGAAGAGGAAAAGGAGTGTTCAAAGCACCACATTTCATGAGGATGAAAGTCATGGAGCCTAAATGACCATGCGTTTGCACTCAGCCCCATTACAAGCCTTGAAAAGACCTTTTTGATCTTGAGTGAGCTGAAATAATTGTTGATTGGAAAATACAGGAAAACCTATGGGTGAAAACATGTATTGTGTTCTTCTTTGTGTGAGCGAGTGTTACATTTGATTCCTGAAATTTAAATGATTAAACCATTGTGTGTGAATATGGAATCATTCTTTGTTTGAAGGCCTTTGAATACCCTTGTTGAGATTGAACATGCATTTGAGGCAAGTATAGTGAGGTTGAGAATCTTTGACAATGGTGTGTGACAACTTGAGTCTTTGAGTATACATTTGATCATTGCATGAGTAAGTTGAGCCTTGTTGTGTACATTCATGATTGAGTCTTGTGTAGCACTGTTTGAGACATCCTTTTTGAACGGTTGAACTTGAGTTTTACTTGAGGACAAGCAACAGTTTAAGTTGGGGTGTTGATGAGTCCACAATTTGGACTCATTTAAGGCTATATTTTAATTGAATTAGTGTCCTCAAATGCATATTTTGTCTCAATAACGGATGTAAACCCTTGAGTTTCAGGTATTTGGAGTTATAGACAAAGCATGGACACTGTTGAGCAAAAAGGAACAAAGAAAGCCTTAAGAATGAATAAAAGAAGGCCTGATGATTGGTGATGTCGATCGGCTAATCGCCAATATCATTAAGCGAAACGCCAAATAACCAAGATACCACCTAAAGTTATAGAATGCTGGAGCTAAAATGGGGGTAAGTTCTGCCTGCAGTAACCATATTCGGCGTATCGCCGATCTAGTCGGCAAAGGACAACTAGGTCGCCAAAAGTATGAAAAAAGATACAAGCAAGTGCTGATTGGCAAGATGGAAGGATAATGGGCAAATTGCGGAGTCATTCGGCGATATCGACCTAGATCGCCTAAAGTTGCAGTAGCCAGACCAAGAAAAAGCAAAAAATGAAGGCGAGACGAAGAACAATCCGTAAATCACCGACATGTCAATGATACCTGATTTACTTCACCGAGTAGCCCTGAGCAGTGACATTTCAGACTTGTTTAAATTAGTTTTTGCTAGAGAGAGGAATTCATTCAGAAAGAAAAATAAAACTATTTAGAGAGAAAACACTACCAAAGAATTGGGGGAGCGATTTTAGCAAGATTATGAGAAAGATTTTGTAAAAGAGAAGACTATCAATTGAATTTCACCTATAATTCTCATTTTGTACCCAACTATGGGACTGATAATTAATTTTGATCTTTTTATTTTTGACATGAGTGGCTAAAACCCTTTACTTGGAATTTCGATCATGTAGCCAATTGTTGAATTTACTTAATGGGTGTTTGTTAATTGCGAAGAATGGTGCTAATTTGAAGTGGGTCTAAGTTGTTTGTCTTTCGAGATTGATTTGTGTTACTCCGTGTGTCAATTTTAGTGTTGTGCACTTGCTCGAGAGAGAGGTGTGAGACCAAGGTGGCAATCTTAGCTTCCTTGGCAGTGGGTTTCCTTAGTTTCAGCTCGAGTGAGTGAAACAAGGAACCCTTCCTTTGTATCCAGCTCGAGAGAGTGGATTTGATGAAGGTAAAGAGTTGGGTTTCATTCAATCAGTGTAGAAGTTCGAGAGAATTCAGCATAAGAAAGGTAATTGTTCGAGAGAAAGTTACTTTATATATGGTTCGACCTACCCACAACAAATTAGTCCATTATGAGCAGTAATGTTTACCCATATTCTTCAGATTTAATAATTGGCTCATCAATTCCCCGAGCTTTACGCTAATATTTGACTGCTTGTGTTGAGCTATAAGTTTGAATTGGTAGTTAAAACCCGGAATTTGAGATTTGAATATTAATTGTGCAAGAAATGTTTGAATGAAGAGATTGTCATTGTACTTTTAATAAAGTAATTCGAAGGAAGACCAACTCCATGTGGGATATACCCCAATTCACGTAGTTGGGTTATTATACTCAAGAACGATCATTGGCATTTAGTATTCGATGAAATGAAGAGGATCATGCTATTAATCTCAGAGTAGTTCATTAAACTCTCAGAGATAGAGAGTTGTATGCTAAATTTTCCAAGTGTGAGTTTTGGCTTGAGACACTGGCATTCATAGCTCACATTGTTTATGGTGGAAGGATTCAAATTCACAGTCAGATGATTAAGGCAGTGTAGAACCAGCTGAAACCTGCATCTCCAACTAATATTAAGAGTTTCTTGGGGTAACACCCAAGAGCACCCCCTAGTCGTTACCAGCGTATTCGACCTCGAAGAGGTCTTATACAAGCCCTTATCATTCATCAAAACATGTATCATAGCATAAAATCATGGAAAATTTAAAACTTATACTTTGGAAGTTCAACTTCACTTCATATATGAAAAATAGCATCTAACTTCGTCACAATGCACCATCTAGACATAGAAGTATCGAAAATGGGACATAGCCCTTACATCAATGAGAAGTCTTGGAAATAGGAAGTACAACAATGTCTTTCAAAATAAGCAAAGAAATAAACATAGAAGCTAGATCATAGGGTCTTGTCCTTGGACTTGAGGACTCATCAACTTGGGGAAGCAACTCCAAGTGTCTTGAGAAGTAACCTTGAATCCTCAACGATGAGAAAATATGGGTTAGTACAACACACATACTAAGTATGGCTACTATTCATAAAACCATTGAAACATGCATCAACGGACATTTTATTCAAAACATGCTTTTTGCCAAGTAGATCCAATATGCACACAAATTACGTATCATAGTCCAAACCAACATAATATCATCCCAACCTATAGACATCCCAAGCAATACTAGTGCAATGCAAAGAATAGAACCCCATAACCCTATTCAAAGCCAAGTATCACATTAAGCAACCTACTTCATGCATGCATTCATGAGATCATATTTCATCATAACCTACCACATTCACAATGATCATACATAACATAGCTTCAACATACATAAGTCATAATAATCATAATCAAAAGAGAACACTACTACAACCATCCCTTAGGATCCCACAAGTGCAATGTGCAAGAGAAGTCCCATACCCTCCCTTACACTATGTTAAAACCCTTAAGAAAGCCCTAGTAAGAGTTCACACCTTTCATACCTTCATTTACTTTTACATTAGGGAAATATTGCAATAACCGATATAGATCATGAGAGCTACATGGAATCCGGTGTTCTAATCCCACACCGAAAAGAGAGGGTTAACACTTGCCTAAGGTGTAACCATTCGTACATAGCTATCTAGGTGGATCCACTAAGCTAGAGTCCTATGTGGGCACATAGTTAAGGCTCAAGGAGGTTGCTTCTAGAAACCCTAACTTACTAAACATGGGGGTTTCCATCTCATGAGACAACATATATCGTTGGTAATCCGGACTTGGTAAACGTGAGGAAATCCATGTGGGGAGCCGGACTTACTAAACGTGAGACCCCCATCTCATTTACATGCCCTTTCGGTGCTAAGCATCTAATTCCCTTTAGTAATCATCTTTAGTCATCACATAAGTTCACATTAGCCTTTAATAGACTCTTATGTAGACATCATACCATAATATCTCATATGTGTTCATAAGTGAGTAACAATCCTTTCACTTTAGAGACACTTAGCAAGTGAGTAAATCTTTCACTTTACATTACACTACAATCATGAGAACTAGCTTTCAATCATATAGAAATCATACTATAATATACATGCATACTTAATAGCTAATTCAAGTGTAGAGGGTTAAGGATGAGGAAACTAGGTCATCAACACCACAATAACACATTAAGTATAGCATCATTACAATCTAAGTAATTCACCTTTCATACTTGAGTTCAAAGAAGAACCAACTTTCATACCTTCTTGCCCTTCGTGGGACATCCATACTTCAATTACCAAGCAATTCATAACTAATACTTAATACAAGGTAATTCATGAAGTAATAACATAATCAACATCAATATAAGCAATTGACACATTCCCTTCATAGCCTTCAAGGCATCATTCAAAGACTCAACCTTAATTTCATAGAAATTATACATATCCTAGGGTAGAATCATCTTACAAACATGAATTACATAAAATCACATTCAATTCACAGCCTTCAATCAATATCCAACACAAACTAGGGCTAGAATTAGGAAAAGAAGGAGAAACATGGGTCTCACGGGGAATTCTTCAAGGAACCACCAATACAACATTAATTCACCCATAATTGTTCATATAACATCAATCAAAGTCAGTTTATAACATCAATTTTACTTTAGAAAGAAGACCCACGTTTATGCATTGAAACCTACAAATTGGAGATTTTGAAATTCATCTTGAACGTGCCTCTTGGGGAAAGGATTCCCAAGAGTGATAAGCAACCATACCTTATTGACGAATTACCCACGAAAATCCGAGTAGAAACCTAGGAGATTTGGTCTTCTTCTTGAAGCTCCAATATTCTTCAATGGAGTTCTTGAGAAGAGAGAGAGTATAGAGAAGGAGGAACTTTAGGTTTAGATCTTTGGTGTTTTGTGTTTGACTTAAAAATCATTATATACACGTCCCCTAAAGTACCATATATACCCCTCGCTTAAATGGACTCTCTAATGAAGTAAAAATAGATTTTTGAATTTCTTCATTTTCGTCGCGGACTTGGCTGTTCCCTGAAGATATTTGGAATTAAATTTCGAGACTGTACAGTCCGCGACGCGAACTGACTCTTTGGTCCTTGGGGGAGAAAGTGCACGACGACCCTCTATTCCCTCTAAGTGCAATTTGCAAGCTACCTTGGCAGCTTGGTTGGCTATGGTTGGGGTCCTCCTCGGGGCCCCTTAGGGTGGCCCCAGGGAGTCCTATTCGAACATTTTGACCCTAGGAGCATATATTTACCTATTTTAAAACTTTTCACCAGATTATACCATCATACGACACTCCCAAACCTGCCCAAAACCTAAGGACACACTAGAACACATTCTTCTCTAGTTTCCGGACGTCGTGGTCGTTTCTTGACGTTTAGACTTTTACTCTTTTAAACCAAGTCAATTACATTAGTTTAGGTTTATAAACATCATTTTAACTATTTTTAAGTCATTATTCATAAGGTGAAGCTCTAACTTAAGTCGTAGATTTTCCGGGGTGTTACAATATCCCCCCCCCTTAGGTACATTAGTCCCCGAATGTCACTTGGACTTCTTTCTGGGGAGACAATGACTCAAACTAGCAGCACAAAAACCAGTCACATCAACAACATCATATCATCATATCATATAGGAATTTAATCCACAACATCACTATGCTCAAAACTCTTTACTTCACATAAGTATAGGAGGAACTACCTTCTCCATATTCAATGAGCATAAACATATATATTAAGCAATCAACAAGACATTTCTTTAACAAGACAACATCAAGCATGCTTATTACAACTCTCATGAAGACAACATCACACAACATCTATGGGTGCAATATCAACCATGAGAAACAAAATTCATGAAAATTCAAAATACAACTTAAGCATCAATTTTCACAAAAATATGCACATACAAGGAAATCATGTCATAATCATCAACACACAAGATTTTCAATTTATACCAAATTAAGAGAGACTACTAACCTCAACTATGGCTAGGAGTAGGAGGAAAGAGATGAGGGTAGAGGAACTTCATGTCGGCCTCGGCCTCGGCCTCCCACGTTGCACCCTCAACTAGGTGGTTTCTCCATAGGAATTTTACGGAGGCAACCTCTTTATTCCTCAACTTCTTAACTTGATGATCTAGGATTTCGACCGGAACCTCTTCATAAGAAAGGTTCTCATTCACCCTTAAACCTTCTAGAGGGAGAATGGACACCGGGTCACCTATACACTTCTTTAACATAGAAATATGTAACACCGGGTGAACCGGGGCCAATTCGATGGGAAATTTCAACTCATAAGCGACCTTTCCGACATGCTTGAAGATCTCATAGGGCCCAACATACCGGGGGCTAAGCTTCCCCTTTTTACCAACCTCATCACCCCTTTCATTGGTGAGATTTGTAAGTAGACCCAATCACCTACTTCAAATTCAATATCTCTCTTTCTATTATCGGCATAAGACTTTTGCCGACTATGAGCCGTTTTCAACCTATCCCTTATAAGTCTAACTATTTCCATAGCCTCATAGACTACCTCGGGACCAAGAAGAGCAAATTCACCAACTTCAAACCACCCAACTAGAGATCAACACCTTCTACAATAAAGTGCTTCAAAGGGTGCCATAGCAATACTCGAGTGGTAGCTATTGTTGTAGGAAAATTCTATTAAAGGTTGGTGGTCATCCCAATTACCTTTGAAGTTAATGACATACGCTCTCAACATGTCCTTTAGGGTTTGGATGGTGCGTTCCGCTTGACCATCCGTTTGAGGGTGAAATGCGGTACTAAGTTTCACTTGAGTACCAAGCCCATTTTGGAAAGACCTCCAAAAATGGGAAGTAAATTGGGCACCTCTATCCGAAATAATCGACAACTGGGCCCCATGCAATTTCACAATCTCCTTAATGTACAACTTTGCATAATCTTCTGCTGAATAAGAAACCTTGACGGGAAGGAAATGGGCTGATTTAGTCAATTTATCCACAATGACCCAAATGGAATCAAGTTGCCTATGGGTTCGAGGCAAACCTACCATGCAGTCCATATTGCTATCTTCCCACTTCCAAGTGGGGGTATCAATATCTTGAGTTAGACCTCCAGGTCCTTGGTGCTCGTCTTTGACTTGTTGGCAATTTGAGCTCCTAGCCACAAAATCTGCTATTTCTCTTTTCATTCCGTTCCACCAATAAATCTCACGTAAGTCGCGATACATTTTGGTGGCTCTCGGATGGATGGAGTATCGGGACCCATGGGTCTCCTCTAATATTGTCTCTCTTAGGCCATCCACATCCGGCACACATATTCTTCCTTGGTGCCTAAGCACCCCATATTCTCATTGAGAGAAAGTTTCTATTGCTTTGTTGAGAACCGACTCTTTTAGTTACATCAAAATAGGGTCAAGATATTGCTTAGACTTCATGTCAACAACAACCGATGACTCGGAATTATGACGGACCATGACACCTCCTTTTGGGGAATCTTCAAGTCGGACACCCAACCGGGCTAGCCTATGTACATCACGGTCTAGCTCCATTTTCTCTTCTTCCACACGTGACACACTACCCATAGATATACGACTCAAAGCATCCCTAACCACATTTGCTTTTCCGGGGTGGTAAACGACACTCATATCATAATCCTTTAAGAGTTCCAACCACCTTCTTTGTCGGAGAGTCAATTCTTTTTGGCTAAAAACATATTGAAGACTCTTGTGGTCGGTAAACACATCCACATGTACCCCATAGATATAGTATCTCCAAATCTTTAAAGCAAAAACTACGGCCACTAGCTCAAGGTCATGAGTTGGATAATTCTTCTCATGCACCTTGAGTTGTCTCGAGGCATAAGCTATAACCTTACCATGCTACATGAGGACACAACCCAAACCCACTCGGGAAGCGTCACAGTTTAGGGTTTAGGGTTTAGGGTTTAGGGTTAGGGTTTAGGGTTTAGGGTTTAGGGTTTACTACAAACCCTTCGGTGCCCTCCGGTAAGGTCAAAACTGCAGCGGAGGTGAGCTTATCTTTCAACAATTGGGAGCTCTTTTCACAAGATTCCGACCATTCGAACTTGGACTTCTTCTAAGTTAAGACCGTTAATGGAGATGCAATAGATGAAAATCCCTCAATAAACATCCGGTAGTAACCGGCCAAACCCAAAAAGCTTCGGATGTCGGAAGGATTCAAAGGTCTAGGACAACTTTTGACCGCATTGGTTTTCTTTGGATCAACTTCTATACCCTCACTAAAAACAATGTGACCAAGGAAAGCAACCGATCTTAGCCAAAACTCGCACTTGCTAATCTTAGCATAGAGTTGGTGATCTTTTAGGGATTGCAATACTATCCTCAAATGATTCATGTGATCATCCTCACTTTTAGAGTATATCAAGATGTCATCAATAAAGACAATAACAATTGAGGCTAGAAAATTTCTAAACACATGATTCATAAGGTCCATGAAAGCCGCCGGGGCATTTGTAAGACCAAAGGACATCACTAAGAACTCAAAATGACCATATCTTGTTCGGAAGGCTGTTTTCGGAACATCAACACGTCTCACCCAAAGTTGGTGATAATCCAACCTCAAATCAATTTTTGAAATGTAACTCGCTCCTTGAAGTTGATCAAATAAGTGATCAATCCTAGGGAGTGGATACTTGTTCTTAATGGTCACCTTATTTAACTGTCGGTAATCAATACGCATACGAAGAGATACATCCTTCTTCTTCACAAATAACACGGGTGCACCCCAAGGAGATATACTAGGTTGGATGAAACCCTTATCCAAGAAATCTTTGAGTTGATCTTTTAATTCCTTCAACTCCGCTGGGGCCATCCGGTAAAGAGGGATTGAAATGGGTTGCGTATCCGGCAATAAATCTATGCCGAAATCTATTTACTGTTCGGGAGGAATCCTGGGTAAGTCATCGGGAAAGACTTTCAGAAAATCCTTCACTACGGGGACCGACTCCAAATGAGGAATCTCGGACTCAAGATCCTTGACCCTCACAATAAGATAGAGACAACCCTTAGAAATCATCAACTTACAAGCTTTTAGACATGAAATGATCCTTCCCCTAGGAATGGAATTTCCTCCCTTCCATTCTAAAATGGGTTCATTTGGAAATTGAAACTTCACAATTTGGGTCCTACAATCTATGGACGCAAAACCAGCATGAAGCCAATCCATCCGCAATATAACATCAAAGTCTAACATATCAAGTTCCACCAAATCAACCAAAGTGACTCTATTGGGCAAAGATATGGGACAACCCCTATAGACTCTTTTAGCAACTATGGAATCACCCACCAGGGTAAAAACCAAAAAGGGTTTATCTAAGACATCGGGAAGCATATTAAACTTCATAGCCACTAAAAGGGTTACAAAAGACAAAGTGGCACCGGGATCCAACAATGCATAAACATTTATTGAAAATACTAGCAACATAATGGTCACAACATCCGGAGAGCTCTCCTGATCACCTCGGGATTGGAGAACATAGAAGCGATTCTTCTTAGAAGCATTGGGATTTGGGCCACTTGCTTGTGCTTGAGCATTTTCCCTTCCTTGAGCCCTTAGCATAGGGCTGTCCCTTCTCATGTAGCCACTCTTACACAACTATAGCAATTACCTGTGCCAACTAGATACTTGCCTTCATTTTTCGACCACACTTTGTACAAATAGGCTTTTCAATATAAGGACCTCCACCTCTTGATTCTTGAGGCTTGGGGGTAGACACTTTACCTTTGTTGACCCTTGGAGTGTTAGGAGGACCTTCGTTGAAAAACCTCTTTCTGAACTTTGGCTTATCTTGGGTTTCAAACCTAACCTTAGAAGAATTTCCATCATCGGCCCCTGACCTCTTCAATTCTCTACCAACTCGCTTAAGCTTTTTCTCCTCAATTTGCTCGGCATGAACCATAAGGCGAGAAACGTCCATGCTTAGGATTAGCATAGCCGACCTACATTCATTCACCATAAGATCGGATACACCCATAACAAATTTGTTCATTGTAGCTCTAGAGTCCGACACCAAAGTAGGAGCATGCTTGGACAATTGAGTGAATTTGAGGCCATACTCCTTCACACTCATACCCCCTTGACGGAGGTTGATGAATTCTTGCATTTTCCTCTCCCTTAGTACCAAGGGGAAAAAGCTATCAAGAGAAGCTATCTTGAATGTAGCCCAACTTATCGGACCCATTCTAATAGGTCTCCCCTCCTTCCATTGTTCATACCACACTTGTGCCACATCTTTGAGTTGATAGGTGGCTAACTCCGCCTTTTCTTGAGAAGACACATCCATAGCCTCTAGAACCTTAAACACTTCATCAGTAAACCCTTGTGGATCTTCTTCCACTTTGGAGCCAAAGAAAGTAGGGGGATTCATCCTTGTGAAATCCCTTATCCTAGAAGCGGTAGTGCTAGCATTGGGGTTCACTTCCACCCTAGCATCCCTTGCTACTTGAGTGGTCAACACTTGAGTCAAATTATGAATAGCCGACCTTATCTCAACATTAGACATAGCCCCTTCTTCAATAGAAACTTGAGGGTTCTGAGGAGCTTGAGGGGGAACCGCCTCATTCACATTCTCATCACCGGCCCTCGTTGCGTTGTTCCTTCTTGTATTCATTGCCAATAAGCACAAGAGAAGGATTAGAAAAAAAATGACTAAATAGAGTTAAGACTCTTAGGCATGACTATGGAATAACAAAAGAGTGAAAGTTCCTAAGCATCTCGTAGCCTGTCATTCATAAGTGTGGCGCGCTTCACACCCAAGAACAAGACTTTACTCGACGTGGTATATTGTGATAAGAATCCTACATTATTCTCAACCTTATTCTCTGATACCAAGTTTGCAACGACCCAAAAGCACCCCTAAGTTGTTACCGGCGTATTCGACCTCGAAGAGGTCTTATGCACGCCCTTAGCATTCATCATAACATGTATCATAGAATAAAATCACGGAAAATTTAAAACTTTTACTTTGGAAGTTCAACTTCACTTCATATATGAAAAATAGAATCTAACTTCGTCACAATGCACCATCTAGACATAGATGTATCGAAAATGGGACTTAGCCCTTACATCAATAAGAAGTCTTGCAAATTGGAAGTACAACAATGTCTTTCAACATAAGCAAAGAACTAAACATAGAGGCTAGATCATAGGGTCTTGTTCTCGAACTTGAGGACTCACCAACTTGGGGAAGAAACTTTTAGTGTCTTGAGAAGTAACCTAAAATCCTCAACGGTCCGAACCTAAATGTTTGGGAAAAGGGAGAAAATATGGGTTAGTACAACCCACGTACTAAGTATGGCTACTATGCATAAAAACCATTGAAACATGCATAAAAGAACATTTTATTCAAAACATGCTTTTTGCCAAGTAAATCCAATGTGCACACAAATTACGTATCATAGTCCAAACCAACATAATATCATCCCAACCTATAGACAACCCAAGCAATACTAGTGCAATGCAAAGAATAGAACCCCATAACCCTATTCAAAGCCAAGTATCACATTAAGCAACCTACTTCATGCATACATTCATAAGATCATATTTCATCATAACTTACCACATTCATAATGATCATACATAACATAGCTTCAACATATAGAAGTCATAATAATCATAATCATAAGAGAACACTACTACAACCATCCCTTAGAATCCCACAAGTGCAATGTGCAAGAAAAGTCACATGCCCTCCCTTACACTATGTAGAAACCTTTAGGAAAGCCCTAGTAAGAGTTCACACCTTTCATACCATCATTTACTTGTACATTAGGGAAATATTGCAATAACTGACATAGAGCATGAGAGATACATGGAATCTGGTGTTCTACTCCCACACCGAAAAGAGAGGATTAACACTTGTCTAAGGTGTAACCATTCGTACATAGCTATCTAGGTGGATCTACTAAGCTAAGAGTCCTATGTGGGCACATAGTTAAGGGTCAAGGAGATTGCTACTAGAAACCCTAACTTACTAAACGTGGGAGTTTCCATCTCATGAGACAACACATACCGTAGGTAATTTAGACTTGCTAAATGTGAGTAAACCCATGTGCGGAGCCGGACTTACTAAACATGAGACCCCCATCTCATCTACATTCCCTTTCGGTGCTAAGCATCTAATTCCCTTTAGTAATCATCTTTAGTCATCACATAAGTTCACATTAGCCTTTACTAGACTCTTATGTAGACATCTTACCATAATAGTTCATATGTGTTCATAAGTGAGTAACAATCCTTTCACTTTAGAGACACTTAGCAAGTGAGTAAACCTTTCACTTTACATTAAACTACAATCATGAGAACTACCTTTCAATCATATAGCAATCATACCATAATCTACATACATACTTCAGAGATAATTCAAGTGTAGAGGGTTAAGGATAAGGAAACTAGGTCATCAACACCACAATAACATATAAGGTATAGCATCAGTACAATCTAAGTAATTCATCTTTCATACTTGAGTTTAAAGAAGAACCAACCTTCATACCTTCTTGCCCTTCGTGGGATATCCATACTTCAATTACCAAGCAATTAATAACCAATACTTAATACAAGGTAATTCATCAAGTAATAACATAATCAACATTAATATAAGCAATTGACACATTCCCTTCATATCCTTCAAGGCTTCATTCAAAGACTCAACCATAATTTCATAGAAATTATACATATCCTAGGGTAGAATCATCATGCAAACATGAATTACATAACATCACATTCAATTCATAACCTTCAATCAAAATCCAACACAAACTAGGGTTAGAATTAGGAAAAGAAGGAGAAACATGGGTCTCATGGGGAATTCTTCAAGGAACAACCAATACAACATTAATTCATCCATAATTGTTCATATAACACCAATCAAAGTCATTTTATAACATCAATTTTACTTTAGAAAGAAGACCCACGTTTTTGGATTGAAACCTAGAAATTGAAGATTTTGAAATTCATCTAGAAGGGGCCTCTTGGGGAAAGGAATCCCAAGAGATATAAGCAACCATACCTTATTGATGAATTAACCACGAAATCCGAGTTGAAACCTTGGAGATTTGGTCTTCTTCTTGAAGCTCTAATCTTCTTCAATGGAGTTCTTGAGAAAAGAGAGAGTAGAGAGAAGGAGGAACTTTAGTATAGATCTTTGGGGTTTTGTGTTTGAATGATAAAAGTGAGGTAAATTGACTTAAAAATCATTTTATACACATCCCCTAAAGTACCCTAAATACCCCTCACTTAAATGGACTCTCTAATGAAGTAAAAATAGATTTCTGAATTTCTGCATTTTCGTCGCGGAGCTGTTCCTTGAAGATATTTGGAATTAAATGTCGAGACAGTAGAGTCCATGACACAACCGCGTCGCGAACTCAAATTTTGCTCCTTGAAGGAGAAAGTGTATGACGCGGCTCTCTTCCCTCTAAATGTAATTGGCAAGCTGCCTTGGCAGCTTACTTGGCTATGGTTGGGATCCTCCTCGGGGCGCCTTAAGGTGGCCCTGGGGAGTCCTATTCGAACATTTTTAACCTAGGAACATATATTTACCTATTTTAAACATTTTCACCAGATTATACCATCATACAACACTCCCAAACCTGCCCAAAACCTAAGGACACACTAGAACACATTCTTCTATAGTTTCCGGACGTCGTGGTTGTTTCTTGACGTTTAGACTTTTACTCTTCCAAACCAAGTCAATTACATTAGTTTAGGTTTATAAACATCATTTTAACTATTTTTAAGTCATTATTCATAAGCTGAGGCTATAATTTAAGTCATAGAATATCCAGGGTGTTATACTTGGGATTGGGTGTTTTTCATTGGAAGTTTATTGAGGGGTTTTCAGCTATTTCATTCCCTTTGAAAAAGTTTACTCTGAAGGCAACAAAGTTTCGACGGTCTGAAGTTGTGAGAAAAGCTTTCAAGAATTGAAAACTCGATTGACTACTGCCAGTGTTTATTTTACTAGAGGGTACACAAGGCTTTGTAGTGTATTGTGATGCGTCCATAGTTTGACTAGGTTTTGTATTGATGCAGAATGACAATGCTTTAGCTTATGCCTCTAGACAACTTACGATTCACAAGAAGAACTACCCAACCCATGATTTAGAGTTGGGTGTTGTAGTATTCGTTTTAAAAATATGGTATCACTATCTTTATTGTATTCATGTAGATGTTTTCACCGATCACAAGAGTCTTCAGTATGTATTCAGTTAGAAAGACCTTAATCTCAAACAGAGGAGGTGGTTGGAGATACTCAATGATTATAAGATGAGTATTCTCTATTACCCAGGTAAGTCTCATGTTGTTTCTCATGCCTTGAGCAGGTTTTCTATGGGTAGTACTGCCCATTTTAAGGAATACAAGAAAGAATTAACCAAAGATGTGCACAGACTTGCACGATTGGGATTTCGGTTGTTGGATTCCAATGAAGGTTGAGTGGTGGTAATGAATGGGGAAGAATTATCACTAATGTCTGAAGTGAAGGAGAAACA
The DNA here is from genome assembly GCA_036553675.1 of Solanum okadae. Lineage (NCBI taxonomy): Eukaryota > Viridiplantae > Streptophyta > Magnoliopsida > Solanales > Solanaceae > Solanum > Solanum okadae. Next base: position 32,457,711 of record CM071689.1, read on the forward strand.
AGACCAAGACCAAGTATTGCTTGATTTGAAGGCAAATGTTCATAAGCAATAACTGATGGCTTTCGAATAAGGGGGAGATAGTGTGTTGAGGTAGCAAGGTAGATTATGTGTACCAAAAGTGGGTGAACTCCAAGAGAGGATTATGGAGGAAGCTCATAGCTATAGATACTCTATCCATCCTAGTTCGACAAAGATTTATCATGACTTGAGAGAAGTCTATTGGTGGAGTAGTATGAAGAGGTGTATTGCAGAGTTTGTTGCTAATTAACCGAATTGGCAAAAGTCATGGTAGAGCACCAGAGGCCCGGTGGTATGGATCAAAACCTAGATCTTCGAAAATAGAAGTGGGAGATGAGCAATATGGATTTCATTTTTGGTTTATTGCGGTCTTGCAGGCAGCATGATTAAATTTGGGTAATTGTAGATCGAAGACTAAATCAACCCATTTCTTACCAATAAAGACTTCTTTTTCAGCAAAAGATTATGCCAGATTATATATCAAAGAGATAGTCAGTGTTCATAGGGTTCATGTGTCTATCATTTGAGATAGAGGTTCACAATTTACCAAACAATTTTGAAAGTCTTTCTATATAGGGTTTGGATTCTAAGGTGAACCTTAGTAGTGCTTTTCATCCTTAGACTTATGGTCAAGCAGAGCGTACGATTCTGACTTTAGAGGATATGGTGAGGGTTTGTGTGATCAATTTCAAAGATAATTGGGATGATCACTTACCTGTCATAGTGTTTGCATACCAAAATAGTTATCACTCTAGTATGCAGATGGCTCCTTATGAGACCCTTTATGGTAGAAGATGTAGATCTCATATTGGATGGTTTGAGGTTGGTGACACTGGGTTGATAGAACCAGATTTATTTCATTAGGCTATGGATAAAGTGAACATCAATCAAGAAAGGTTGAAAATAGCATAAAGTCTTCAGAAATCCTATAATAATGTTAGGAAAAGAGACTTGGAATATGAGGTGGATGGTTGGGTGTACTTGACGGTTTCACCCGTGAATGGTGTTATAAGATTTGGTAAAAAGGAGAAGCTCAGTTCCTCGTATATTGTCCTTACAGGATATCCCAAAGAGTTGGTAATGTAACTTATGAGTTGGAGCTACCGCCATAGTTAGCAGTAGTCCATTCGGTATTCCACATTTCAATGTTGAAGAAGTGTATGGGTGATCTGATGTTCGACGTAATCAACTGACACTATTTCGGTTCAAGTGTAAAACGATCGCGTGTAGTGATATAACGCAACCAAGGTTTGGGATCATTCCCACACAGAGTGTTTTTGACAATTAATAGAGAAATAAAATTAAGTTCTAATTAGTCATAACTATAAATATTAACATATAAAACATACTAAATATAAGGAGTGATGCAAGCGTCAATTATCAATGGGGGTTTGTATTAATTAACAACTAAAAAGAGCAAAAATACAAGGAAACGAGATATGGAGACTGGATTCTTGGGATGTGATAGGAATATGACTTAAACTAGACTATCGGGTACATGCTTTTGATAGTAAATTGTTGAGTATTTGTGACTAGGCTAGACTATGGTGAGGGTAAATTCTCTCTTGAGAAACTTACCCCGAATCAACTCAGTTTCTCTCGAACACCTAGTTGCCGCACTAAGCACATCCTCCGCCTTAGCCCATTCACTCTCTCAAGCTGAATGTGTGGGAGAAGGACTATGATTCACTCTCTCAAGTTGAACCCATGTGGACCCAATAATATCGGCGATCAATTTAGTAGTCTTAGTTTTACGACCTCTCTCTCGAGAAAGCCAAAAAAACTAAGATGAAATTTTATTTGAATGCCCTCACGCAAATAATGATTCCACATTCACACTCAATGGTATAATCAGTTAAATTTTTGGAATCAAATGCAACGCTCACTCTCACAAAGAAGAACACAATGCATGCTTTCACCCATAGGTTTGCCCTTATTTTCCAATCAACAATTGTTCCAGCTCACTCAAGATTAAAAAGGTCTTCTCAAGGCTTGTAATGGCTTGAGTGCAAAGGTATGGTCATTTAGGCTCAGTGACTTTCAACCTCGTGAAGTGTGGTGCTTTCAACACTCCCTTTCCTCCTCTTTCGTCATTTTCTTTAGTGCTCATAAGTCATCCCATTATTCACTTCCATGGATTGTTCGAAACCCCCTATTTCTTTTGTACCTTATTCTACAACTCTTTCATTCATTTTCATTTTCTTTTTTTTTTTTTTTTGGATGGAGGGGTTCCATTTTTTTTAACACCATGGGTTAAAGGGGACTTTTCTTGCACTTTTTGACTTGCCTTCTCTTTTCACCACACCCCCAACTTAGGCTTTTGGCCTAAGTTGGCTATTTGATCAACCACAAGGATTATAGGTAGTGGATTAAGAAAGGTCATGTTTTCATCAAATTTCTTCCAAAGAAAGTTAAGGCTCAAGGGATGTTCAGAAGAAGTTTACACACTCACGAGGTAGGCCACAAAGAGGTATATGTCAAATTTTCTCACACTCTTTGAAGTTGCCTAAAATCATATAAAGATATAGCCTTACTTAGTCGACTGGACCAACGAGGAAAATTCTAGGTGTTATCATGCATGGTTAACAGTAAGCTAATCACACAAGCCATCGACACGAAAGTTAAACAAGAGTCCACACTTTCGCTAGTGTGCAATGTTCATCTCAAGAGAATCAATTCGATAATTGGCTAGCTACAACGAGATGCAAAGAGTTCACATATTGACAATGTAACTTCACTTGATCTCATCGTAGCCGCACATTCATGTTCGTTCGATTATGAGCACTATTTGAGTTATCTATATTGATTAAAACCGTGACTCAAATTTGCTAAAGAACAGCCACATTCCACACGTACAAGAGTTGGCAAAAATATAAAAAAATTCGCAAGGGTCAAAATCATTTACAATTTTGAGACAAAAGGAGCCACAAGATCAAACATCCGCAAAAAATAGTGTAAAACACAATTTTAAGCACAACGACCCAACTATATAAACAAAACATGAACATCAATATTCACACAAAAGGTGGTCCTCATCCCACCACAAATACGGACCAATTGTCTTCTAATGCAAATGAAGTAAAGTATCCAAAAGTGAAAGAAAGGAAGACAGAGAGGGAAGTAAGGAAATGATCATTTCTATGCAATCTCTCCATCAATTTGGGCCTCAATGTCTGGTGCAACTATCTCGACTTGGGCATCAGTGCCCGTAATCACCTTAAAAGAAATAGCAGTGCTAGATCCACTAGGATCTGTGTGGACGTCTCAGTCGGTGATATCTGGATCACTGGACGCATAATCGTCTCCACCACATCTGGAAAATCTCTAAATATGTTCTCCTCTCGGCTCTCTATTATCTCATCATCATGCACCACCATCTGCTGCTCATCGGTCTCTCCATCTGACTCCTCATCTGCTCTGCCATCCCTCTGTAGTTCTCCGGTGGTAGCCGGAGGAATCACTAAACTCTTTGGGACATCTTCATCATCAGCAGCCTTTATTAATAAGTTGAAGTCAGTCTTTAGATAGTCTATGTCCTTTCTCAGATCTCCTACTTCAGCTTTCAAAGCCGTTACCTATGAGGGGATGAGTGCAACACGTATGGCACTCTCGATCATCCCTGGGATGGATCTGTCGAACCGGGTCTCCCGCATGTCAGCTGATTGGGCCAATTGCCCTATCTTTAGGATCATGGCCTGAGTAATCCTGACAAGTTGGGAAAAGGAGAAAACACCTGGGGTCTGTAAATAAGAGGAAGGCACGAATGTACCTGAAGGCCTAGAGGCCAGAGTAGGAGAAAATACCTCTACAGGTAACGAGTCAACATCAACCTCTAGAGAAATATCTATCGGAGCTGCTCTTCTTCTGTCCACCTCTTCTCGCGTGTACTCGGCCTCAATACGCCAGATTTCTGTGGAGGATGAAGGGGTAACCTCAATATCCCTCACAGTATCCCGGGGTACTCCAGCATGGTGACACTACTTATTGATCAGGACTGGAAATGGCAGAGAAGTCTGTCTCTACTTGGCTCTCATGGCTATCTCTGTGAAATCAGTAGTCCTAGGTCGATGCGCCTCCTAGACATGATAGAACCAAGGCAAGCTGCTTTAGGATGGTGCAAAACGGACTCATTCTGGGATGGCATTATGGTGCTGCTGATAAAGCCAAACCACAACCTGGCAGCAATACTCAAGTCCCTCTTCTCAATAAGGGTTCTCGTCTCGATCCACCTCGGATTGGTGTTATTTAAAAATTTGTTGTTAAGTAGGATTTTCGTTCTTGTTAATTGTCATTTACTAACTTAAATTTTAGTTTAGTTTTGTTGGTTTTAGCTTCGAAACACAGGAGGCGTGTAGGTCGAGCAGTACTCACGAGCAAATGGAGTTTCCTCCATTGGAAGTAATGTTTTTCAGGGATCGCATCCTAACCTTCAAACAATTTGAAGGTGAACAGATCTATGAGACATGAACAAGGTTTAAAAAACTGATAACTCAGTGCCAAGTCATGATATTCCCGATATAGTCCTCCTTAACTGTTTCTCCAGAAGTCCTGCTCCCGAAAACAAGGTGTTGGCAGACCAACTCATTCCCGGTGGCATTGCAAAACAGCCATATGGGATAGCAGTACAACTGCTTGATCACATGGCTGAGAAAAACCAAGAAGTAGAAAAGGACATCATTATGGCCACACTGCTGACTTTGATGAATGAGTTGGCCAAAAAGGTTAGAGTGCTTGACTTCCAGCGCATCAAGTAAGACCGTTATGTCCCTCCCCATGAGCTAAAAAAATCAAAGAACGAGGGGGATAGATAAAATGAAGCAATTCTCACGCTCCTTCTCCGAAAAGCCAATACGTAAGACAGGTATTGGAGGAACTAAGGGAGAATGTCACTTGAAACTTTGAATTTCATCTCTGACTTTCATCATCCTTGATGGAGGAAAGAATCTTGTGTTCAATGCTAGAACTAGATCCTCCCATGTTGTGATTGAATTGTTTGGTAACTCGGCTAACCAATATTAGCTTCTCCTGTTAAGGACAGTGGGAATAACCGCAAGTGAATTGACTCTTGAGACACATTTTTTAATGAAAAATAGCTGCAAACCATAGTAAAATTTCTCACATGCTCATACGGGTCTTCGTGATCTAGCCCTCCATATATTCTTCTCATTTGGAGAAGATGAAGAGTTGTGCTAGTGACTTCAAACATCGCACTCTCATCAGTTCGTGGGATGCGGATTGCACCCATCCCACCCGATTAAGCTAAGTTGTAGACACTAGTGATGTCGTCTATACCTTCTCAATGACCTGCTCGGATGTCATTCTTCTCTTCTTCACTCGTGTTCACTTTCACGTAGTGCAACCACTACCTACATAAAGCAACCGAAACTACTTCAACTACAACCAATTAATTTTTAGAGTGTCAAATATTCAATCAAAGAATTCTAAGTAGTGCTATTCCCCGCCAGCGGCGCAATTTTGATATTCGAAGTAATCAACTGACACTATTTCGGTTCAACTACCAAACGATTGCATGTAGTGATATAATCCAACCGAGGGTTGGGATCGTTCCCAGAAGGAGTAGTTTTGAGAATTAATAGAAAAATAAAATTAAGTTCTAATTAGTCATAGATATAAATTTTAACGAAGAAAAACATACTAAATCTAAGGAGTGATGTGATGTTATCAATGGGGGTTTGTTTAATTAACAACTTAAAAGAGAAAAAATACAAGGAAACGAGATATGGAGGCAGGATTTTTGGGATGTGATAGGAATACAGGTTAAACTAGACTATCGGGTACATGTTTTTGATAGTAAATTGTTGAACATTTGTGACTAGGCTAGAATATAGTGCGAGTAAATTCTCTCTCGAGTAACTTACCCCGAATCAACTCGGTTTCTCTCGAACACCGAGTTGCCGCATTAAGCACAACCTCAGCCTTAGCCCATTCAGTCTCTCAAATTGAATGTGTGGGAGAAGGACTAGGATTCACTCTCTCGAGTTGAACCCATGTCGACCTAATAATATCGGCTATCAATTTAGAAGTCTTAGTTTTACGACCTCTCACTCGATAAAGCCAAAAAAACTAAGATGAAATAGTATTTGCAACTACAATCCCCTTAGGTTCATTCACAACTACTAAAGGAAATCACATTTAACCAACAAATACAGCATCAACAAGCAAGACCCAACAGATATTTTAGCCCATATTCATAAACTCACACCCCAAGAATTGGGGATTTAGCTAGATATGTAAAAGAGATAAAAATTTATAGCAATATCAGTTTCCCTCAACTAGGTATGAAGAATTTAGTCTTAAAACACGTCAAGAGTGAAGAATCTTCGAGACCCCCGTCCAATTTCTTGGAGTTGAAACCCTTTGAATCTTCAAGGTCTTAGAACAAAGTGTCCAAAACCCTCTAAAACTGACACTCTCTAAAAAACTGTAAAAAGTTTGAATAAAAAAAGTGATACTAAGCTAGAAATTTAAAACAAGTATTTGTAGTGTTTGAAAATTTGTGTTGTGGAGGACCATTCGGCGCAGTTATTCGGGATCACCAATACACTCAGCGATCCGCCTTTTGGTCCTTTTCATCGCCTTCTTGCTTTAGCCTTCAGCTTCTTCTCATTTTGTGTCACTGGGAGATATGGTACTACTGCTACGCGGAACTGCTTCGCGGCACGCCAATTGCTCCATTTCATCGCCAACTTGATCTTTTCCTTTCGGGCTCAGCACACTAGAATAAAAGGCGATCTGCAAGCCGATCGGCGACTCGCCAACTGGACTAGACGATCTTCAGGCCTTTATTTCTTCATTGTTTTCAATCATGAATGTACACAACAAGACTCAACTTACTCATGCAAGGATCAATTGTATACTCAAAGTCTCAAGTTGTGACACACCAATATCAATGAGTCTCAAGTTCATTATACTTGCTTCAAATGCAAGTACGAGCTCAACAAAGGTATTTGAATGCCCTCACACAAACAATGATTCCACATTCACACACAATGCATTCTTTCACCCATAGGTTTGCCTGTATTTTCCAATAAACAATTGTTTCAGCTCACACAAGATCAAAAAGGTCTTTTCAAGTCTTGTAATGGGGCTAAGTGCAACAGTATGGTCATTTAAGCTCAATGACTTTCATCCTCGTGAAGTGTGGTTCTTTTAAAACTCCCTTTCCTCCCTTTTCGTCATTTTCTTTAGTGCTCATAAGTCATCCCATTATTCACTGCCATGGTTGTTCGAAACCTCCATTCCTTTTGTATTTTATTCCAAAACTTTTTCATTCTTTTTTAAATTATCTTTTATTTTTATGGAGGGGTTCCATTTTTTTTCAACACCATGGCTTAAAGGGGACTTTTCTTGCATTTCTTGACTTTCCTTCTCTTTTCGCCACAGCCCCAACTTAGGCTTTTGGCCTAAGTTGGCTATTTGATCAACCACAAATGAAGAGGATTATAGGTAGCGGATTAAGAAAGGTCATGTATTCCTCAAGTTTTTACCAAAGAAAGGTAAGGCTCAAGCGTTGTTCAAAAGAGGTTCACACACTCACAAGGTAGGCCACAAAAGAGGTATATGTTAAATTGGCTCACACTCTTCGAAGTTGCCTAAGATCATATCAAGAGATAGCCTTACTTAGTTGACCGGACCAACGGGGTAAATTCGAAGTTTTATCATACATTGTTCACAGTAAGCTCATCATACAAGGCATCGACACCAAAGTCAAACAAGAATCCACACTTTCGCTAGTGTACAATGTTCATCACAAGTGAATCAATTTGGTACTTGGCTAGTCACAACGAGATGCAAAGACTTCACATATTGACTATGTAACCTCACTTGGTCTCATTGCAGCCGCACATTCATGTTCGTTCGATTATGAGCACTATTTAAGTCATCGATATTGATCAAAACCGACTCAAATTTGCACAAGAACAGTTACGTTCCACACAAACAAGGGGTGTTGCCAATGCTGAGGTTATCTAGACAAGAGTAGTCTCCACAACACCCCCAACTTAAACTGTCATCATTGTCCCAAATGTGGGTAGAGAGCGGGTGTTTATTGCAAGTAAACTAACTATTAACAATAAATAAAAATTGACAAGAAATGAAAAAAATCTAGTGTGTAAACAAGTAGAGCAGGGTCACAAGTAATCCTCACTAAATTGCCCGGTTGTCTATGGAGTGAACTGATCCTCGAGTGCTCGTACTCGTACTCGCCGAAATTGTTCGGTGACTCACCAGGAAGACTTTTGTCTCGCTCATGATCCCTACTCCTACAAAATCAATACACATTATTCAAAACAGTAACACTTGGGTTTCCTCCCAAGAAGCGCCTTATTTAACATCGTGGCCCGACGTAAAGATGCTCTCAAGAATCATCCAAGTACACCACCTCAATTAACAGTTGTGCACTTGCTCGAGAGAGATGTGTGAGACCTAGGTGGCAATCTTAGCGTCATTAGAAGTGGGTTTCATTAGTTTCAGCTAGAGAGAATGGAACAAGGAACCCGTCCTTTATATCCAGCTCTAGAGAGTGGATTTGATGAGGGTAAAGAGTTGGGTTTCATTTAATTAGTGTAGAAGTTTGAGCAAATTCAACATAGAAAAAGTAATTGTTCGAGAGAAAGTTACTTTATATATGGTTCGACCTACCCACCACAAATTAGTCCATTATCAGCAGTAATGTTTACCCATATTCTTGAGATTCAATAATTGGTTGATCAATTCCCTGAGTTTTACGCTAATATTTGAATGCCTGTGTTGAGCTATAAGTTTGAATTCGTAGTTATAACCTGTAATTTGAGATTTGAATATTAATTATGCAAGAAATGTTTGATTGAAGAGATTGTCATTTTACTTTTATTAAATTAATTCGAAGGAAGCACTACTCCCTGGGAGATCGACCCCAACTCACGTAGTTGGGTTATTATACTGAAGAACGTAGTTGGGTTATTATACTGAAGAACGATTTTAGGCACTTAGTATTGGATGAAATGCCACTTGATACGTTAGTATTTTCAATATTTTTGCATTCCATTAGTATTTTGATTGTTAATTGATGCTTGGACCTCCGATTTCATTATCGCCTAGCATTTGAAAGGAATTTAATCGGCACAAAAGGTTTGTCTTCCAAACCCCAAATTTATTTTCAAAAAAAATTTGTACTCATTTGCCATCATCTTATCGTATTGATGTGTGATGGGCCTCTCTGATAGGATTAGAAGGCTTAAATGCCAGTTTTAATTTGATAATCTTGCCTGTATTGTTTTGATCATTGAATGCCCGTAAATTTGTGCCTCAAATTGAGTTAAATTTTGTAGGGGTATGTTTGAATGTAGGTTAGATTTGTTGGGTGAAGTCTGCGTAGCCCATATTTGTGCTGAATGGCGTAAACTTGCACAATGATGGAGTGGTTTACACCATTCTTAACAGCAAAAGTCATCAAATGGCCTAATTTGGCAAAACTAGGAAAAAAATCTGAATATCAAGCACAACCTCCACCTTAGCCCATCACTCTCTCGAGCTAAATGTGTGGGAGAAGGACTATGATTCAGTCTCTCGAACTGAACCCATGTCGACCCAATACCACCGGATATCAATTTAGTAGTCTTAGTTTTACGACCTTTTGATTAACGTATCTAGTGGCATTTCATCCGATACTAAATGCCAATTATCGTTTTTCAGTATAATAACCCAACTATGTGAGTTGGGGTAGATCCCACAGGGAGTAGTGCTTCCTTCGAATTACTTTAATAAAAGTACAATCACAATCTCTTCAATCAAACATTTCTTGCACAATTAATATTCAAATCTCAAATTCCGGGTTTTAACTACCAATTCAAACTTATAGCTCAACACAAGCAATAAAATATTAGAGTAAAACTCGGGGAATTGATCAGCCAATTATTGAATCTCAACAAAATGGGTAAACATTACTGCTCATAATAGACTAATTTGTGGTGGGTTGGTCGAACAATATATAAAGTAACTTTCTCTCGAATAATTACCTTTTCTATGTTGAATTTTCTCGAATTTGAACACTGATTGAATGAAACCCAGCTCTCAAATCCACTCTCTCGAGCTAGATACAAAGTAAGGGTTCCTTGTTTCACTCTCTCGAGGTAAAACAAAGGAAATCAACTGCTAACGACGCTAAGATTGCCACCTTGGTCTCACACCTCTCTCTCTCGAACAAGTGCACAACACTGAAATTGACACAAGAAGTAGCGCAAATCAATTTCGAAACACAGCAACAACTTAGACCCAATTCAAATTAGCATCATTTTTCGCAATTAACAAACACCCATTAAGTAAATTCAACAATTGGCATCATTATGAAAACCCCAAGTAAAGGGTTTTAGCCACTCATCTCATAAATAAAAAGTTCAAAATTAATTATCACTCCCATAGTTGGGTACAAAATGAGAATTATAGATGAAATTCAATTGATAATCTTCTCTCTTACAAAATCTCTCTCAAAATCTTTCTAAAATCGCTCCCCAACACTTTGGTAATGTTTTCTCTCTAAATAATTCTTTTTTCCATTTCTAAATGAATTCCTCTCTCAAGCCAAAACTAATTTAAACAAGTCCGAAATGTCACTGCTCAGGGCTACTCGGCAAAGTAAGTCAGGTCTCGTTGACGGGTCGGTGATTCACCGATTGATCTTCATCTCGCCTTTATTTTTTGCTTTTTCTTGGTCTAGCTACTGTAACTTTAGGCGATCTAGGTTGGTATCACCGAATGACTCCGCGATTCACCAATTATCTTTCTATCTCACCTATCAGCACTTGTTTGTATCTTCTTTCATACTTTTGGCGACCTGGTTATCCTCCGCCAACTAGATCGGCGATACGCCGAATATGGTTGCTGCTCGCCGAATTTTCCCCCATTTTAGCTCCAGCACTCTGTAACTTTACATGGTACATAGGTTATTTGGCGTTTCACTAATGATATTGGCGATTCGCCGATCGACATCATCAATCATCATGCCTTCTTTTATTCATTCCTAATGTTTTCATTGTTCCTTTTTGCCCAATTGTGTTTGTGCTTTGTCTCTAACTTTAAATACCTAAAACTCAAGTGTTTACCTCAGTTATTGAGACAAAATATGCATTTGAGGAGACAAATTCTATTAAAATATAGCCTTAAATGAGTCTAAATTGTGGATTCATCAACACCCCTAACTTAAACTTTTGCTTGTCCTCAAGTAAAACTCAAGTTCAGCATTTCAAAAGGGAAGTCTCAAACAGTGCTCCACAAGACTCAATCATGAATGTACACAACAAGGCTTCAACTTACTCATGAAAGGATAAATTGTATACTCAAAGACTCAAGTTGTGACACACCATTGTCAAAGATTATCAAGCTCACTATACTTGCTTCAAATGCAAGTTCGAGCTCAACAAAGGTATTCAAATGCCCTCACACAAAGAGTGATTCCATATTCACACACAATGGTTTAATCATTTATATATCCGGAATTAAATGCAACGCTCGCTCTCACAAAGAAGAACACAATGCAAGCTTTCACCCATAGGTTTGCCGGTATTTTCCAATCAACAATTGTTTCAGCTCACTCAAGATTAAAAAGGTCTTTTCAAGTCTTGTAATGGGGCTGAGTGCAAATGTATGGTCATTTAGGCTCAGTGACTTTCATCCTCGTGGATTGTGGTGCTTTCAACACTCTCTTTCCTATTATTTTATCATTTTCTTTAGTGCTCATAAGTGATTCCATTATTCACTTACATGGATTGTTCGGAACCCCCTTTGTTTTTACAGTTCTCATAAATTTATTTCACTACTTTTTCCTTTTCTTTTCTTTTTTTTTTGTATGATAGGGTTCCATTTTTATCAATACCATGGGTTAGAGGGGACTTTTCTTGCACTTCTTGACTTGCCTTCTCTTTTCACCACACCCTGAACTTAGGTTTTTTGGCCTAAGTTGGCTATTCCATCAACCATAATTCAAGGGGATTATAGGTAGCGGATTAAAAAAGGTCATGTTTTCATCAAGTTTCTTGCAAAGAAAGGTAAGGCTCAAGGGGTGTTCAAAAGAGGTTCACACTCACAAGGTAGACCAAAAAAGAGGTATATGTCAAATTGGTTCACACTCTTCGAAGTTTCCTAAGATCATATCAAGAGATAGCCTTACTTAGTCGACCGGACCAACAGGGTAAATTCTAGGTGTTATCACGCATGGTTCACAGTAAGCTCATCACACAAGGCATTGACACCAAAGTCAAACAAGACTCCACAATTTCGCTAGTGTGCAACGTTCATTAGAAGAGAATAAATTTGGTACTTGGCTAGTCACAACGAGATGCAAAGAGTTCATATATTGACTATGTAACTTCACTTGGTCACATCGCAGCCGCACATTCATGTTCGTTCGATTATGAGCACTATTTGAGTCATCGATATTGTTCAAAACCGAGACTCAAATTTGCACAAGAACAGTTACATTCCACACAAACAAGGGGTGTTGTTAATGCTGAGGTTTTCTAGACAAGAGCAGTCTCCACAACACCCCCAACTTAAACTGTCAGCATTGTCCCTAATGTGAGTAGAGAGCGGGTGTTAATTGCAAGTAAACTAACTATTAAAAATAAATAAAATTTGACAAGAAATGAAAAAAATCTAGTGTGTAAACAAGTGGAGCAGGGTCACCAGTAATCTTCACTAAATTGCCCGGTTGTCCATGGAGTGAACTAATCGTCGAGTGCTCGTACTCGCCGAAATAGTTCGTTGACTGACCAGGAAGACTTATGTCTCACTCATGATCCCTACTCCTGCAAAATCAATAAACATTATTCAAAACACTAACACTCGGGTTTCCTCCCAAGAAGCGCCTTATTTAACATCGTGGCACGATGTAAAGATGCTCTCAAGAATCATCCAGGTACACCACCTCAATTAAAGAAATCTCTTGGGATTCTCCAAAGTATATTTTTAAGTGTTGCCCATTCACCTTAAATGCAGGTCCCTCTTTCCCCTCAACTTCTATGGCACCATTGGTGAATACTCTTTTCCCTATAAATGGTCCTGACCACTTGGACTTGAGCTTTCCTAGGAAGAGTCTAAGTCGTGAATTGTATAGTAACACGGTCTCCCACTCTAAACTCGCTCCGATGGAATTTAGCATCGTGCCACTTCTTCATTTTTTCCTTATAGAGGGCTGAACTTTCATAAGCTCTGAATTAGAATTCATTTAACTGTTCCACTCTGCCCCGTGAGGTCTTTGTCCAATCCATATTTATGGTTTTCAATGCCCGCAATGCTTTGTGTTCCAATTCAACGGGTAGATCGCAAGATTTACCAAAACCCAGTTGATACATAGACATCCCAATAGGTGTTTTGTAAGCGGTTCGGTATGCCCATAGTGTTTCATCGAGCTTTCGAGACCAATCGGTTCTGTTGGCATTCTGGTTTTGGCCAAGATTCTTTTGATCTCCCTGTTTGGCACTTCAACCTAGCCACTTGTTTGGGGATGATATGTGGTTGGCACTTTGTGTTTCACCCCATACCTACTTAATGCATCAGAGAACCACTTCTTGCAAAAGAGGGATCCCCATCACTAATAATTGCCCTAGGAATGCCAAATCTCACAAAGATGTAGCGTTTCAGAAATTGGACGATGATTTTTCCTTCATTGTTTGGAAGTGCAACAGCCTCCACCTATTTGGAATCATAATCTACAGCCACCAAGAAATACTTATTTTGCAAATTAGCTCACAAATGGGCCCAAGAAATCGATTCCCAAGCATCAAATAACTCCACTTCTAAAATAGGAGTAAGGGGTAACTCGTGCTTTTCAGATACTCCATCTTGCTTCTGACATTGGGCGCATTTCTTTACAAATTCATACGCATCCTTGTAGAGAGATGGCCAGTAGTATCCACTCCAGAGAACTTTAGCAGTTGTACTCACACCGCTATGGTGGCTTTCCACTGGCGAGGCATCATAACCTTGGAGAATTCCTAACGCCTGTTCTTCTTGAATACACCTTCTAATGATATGATATGCACATTCTCTAAAAAAGTAAGGTTTATCCCAAAAGTACTTTCTAACGTCGAACATGAACCTCTTTCGTTGTAGAAGTTCATCTCATCTGGCATTAGTCTGCACATAATGTAATTTGCGAAATCTGAATACTAGGGGTTTTTTTAAAACGAGATTGCAAACACTTGTTCATCGGGGAAGGAATCGTCTATGTCAGTTTCAGGTTCATCATTCTCCTTGCCCTCCAACCTCGATAAGTGGTCAGCCACTTGATTTTTGCAACCTCTTCTATCTTTGACCTCAAAGTCAAATTCTTGTAATAGTAGAACCCACCTTATCAACCTTGGTTTTGCAACCTTCTTTGCCATCAAGTAACGGAGCGCAGCATGATTAGTGTGAACAATTACTCTAGTGCATAACAAATATGCACGAAATTTCTCTAATGCATAAACTACCGAAAGCAGTTTCTTCAGTTACGGTACAGTTACATTGAGCACTATTTAGAGTCTTGCTTGCATAATAAATTGGGTGAAAAAGCATGTTAAATTTTTGCCCCAATATCACTCCTAGTGCTGTGCCACTAGCATCACCCATCACTTCGAACAATTCGGACTAATCAGGGCTGATAATGACTGGGGTGGATACTGATTTTTCTTACATGCATCGAAACGCCGTCAAACAAGAATCATCAAAATAAAACTTCACTTCCTTCTCCAAGAGTTTGCACAGGGGGTTGGTAATCTTTGAGAAGTGTTTGATGAACCTCCGGTAGAAATTGACGTGTCCCAAGAAGCTTCAAATACCCTTAATTAAAATCGGCGGGGGTAATTTTTCAATCACCTCAATTTTTGCCTGATCGACTTCCAATCCCTTTTCTGACACCTTGTGCCCAAGAACTATGACTTCCTTCACCATGAAGTGGCATTTCTCCCAATTCAGAACTAGGTTTGTTTCCACGCATCTTTGGAGTACTTGCCCCAAGTGTGCCAAATATTCTTCAAATGTATCTCCTACGATTGAAAAGTCATCTATGAATACCTCCATAGAGTCTTCTACCATGTCCGTAAAAATAGATAACATGCAATGTTGAAATGTCGTTGGGGCACTACATAGCCCAAATGACATTCTTTTAAATGCGAACGTTCCATAAGGATAGGTGAAGATGATTTTCTCTTAGTTTTTCGGCGCAATAGAGATTTGGTTGTAACCGGAGTACCAATCGAGATAGCAATACCATCCCCTCTCTTATAGTCGGTCAAGCATTTGATCCATAAAGGGCATTGGAAAGTGATCCTTTCAGTCCATGAATTTAGCGTCTAATAATCCATGCATACTCTCCACCCGGTTACCGGTCTAGTCAGTACAAGCTCCCCCTATGCATTTGGGACTACAGTGATACCTACATTTTTCGGTATACATTGCACCGGGCTTACCCATTTGCTATCTGCAATAGGGTAGATCACATTTGCGTCCAAATACTTGATGATCTCCTTTTATACCACTTCTTGCATTGGTGGGTTCAATCTCCACTGATGCTCTACACTAGGCTTACAATCCGTATCAAGCTGACTCTTGTGAGTACAGATACCAGGGGGGATGCCCACTATATCAACGATGGCCCATCCTATAGCTATTATATGCTTTCGCAAAACTTCAACGAGCAAACTCACCTTCCAATCAAGCAAATCAACGGCATTGATCACTGGTAAAGTGTTGTTTTCTCCTAAGAAAGCATATTAGATATGAGCGGGCAGGACTTTCAATTCCAGATTAGGTGGTTCCTTAGTTGACGACTTTTTAGGAGGACTCTCTCTATTTTTTATATCAATATCCAACTTGATTGGATTCTTTGAATATGCTTCTAATCCCATTAAGGTAGCTACTACTTCCTCATAGCCCTGATCTTCGGATTCCTCATAATTAGGAAGCACAGATTCAAGTGGTTCATTCATGCACATTAAATCGCTCACACTATGTACCGCCTCATCAATAATATCCTCAGTAGACACCACATGAATATTATTACTTGGATGTTTCATGGATTTACAATTATTGAATGTTACCTCATCATCGTTCACCCAAAACTTCAATTTTCCACTTCCAACATCCACCAATGCTCTCCTCGTTGCCAAGAATGGCCTTACTAAAATTATGATGATTTTGGCGTCGATCTCACAATCTAAAATCACAAAATCAGCCAGAAAGATGAACCGATCTACCTTTACCAAGATATCGTAGAGTATCCCCACCGAATGTTTGATTAACTGGTCCGCCATCAGGAGTTTCATGGTGGTTGCTTTCGGTTCTCCTAAACCAAGTTGCTTGTACATTTCATTGGGCATTAAGTTGATGCTTGCCCCCAAGTTGCACAAAGTTTTCGTGAATTAGAGCATGCCAATGTTGTAAGGGATGGTGAATGCCCCGGGGTCTTCTCTCTTTGTGATCAGCTCTTTAGTCATAAATGCGCTGCAACTATGGGACACTTCAATTGTTTCACAGTCCAAGTTCCTTTCCTTTGTGACTAGCTCTTTCATGAACTTGGCATATCCCAGCATTTCCAATAATGCTTCCACCAGCGGAAGGTTTATTTATAGTTTTTGAAATACCGACAAGAACTTCTTGAACTTCTTATCTTCATTGTTCTTTTTTAAGCATTGGGGAAATGGTGGAGGTAATTTGGGGAAAGGTTGCATAACTTTTGGAATTTGAACAAGTTGTTCCACTTCTTTTTGTGGTTCTTTAGCAAGGTTTTGTTGAATAAGTGATTCTTGTTCCTCCATGCCTTTACCTTCTTTATGCTTTTGAGTATCTTCATTTCCCATCACATTGCCTATTGCCACCTTTCTGCTACGTGTAACTACAGCCAACCCTCTCTTGTAATCTTCCATCGGTAACTTTGATGGCAACTGAGCCAATAATAGACTCAGTTGTCCTTCAAGTATTTTGATGGCATTGGCATGAGAGTTTACTTTACTGTTCAATGATGAAAAGTCATCTTTCATTCCTTTCAACAAATCATCTGACCCCTCAACTATATTAAGTATGCATGATAATAAATCATTCACCGGGGGCTGCCTACACTCCCATTTGATTTTGGGCTGTCACTTGAGTGATTATAGTTCTCCTGATGATCATATCCCTTTTTCCAGTATTCATCTTGCTCAGCCCAATCCTGATTATATCTTATTTGTTCTTCTCCCCTTTGATAGTTCAAACCTTGATTTCCACCTTGTTGTTGATGGTGTGGGTGGAAACCCTCCTCATATCTTTTGAAGTTCCAACCTTGATTCTCCCCCGGCCTTGAGTAACTGGAAGAAGAACCCTCCTCAACTCGAAATACTCCACAGGTCCCCTTTATATGCTCATGTAGAACTTCCATTTGAGTTAACATTCCCTTGATGTTCTTATCTCTCTCTTTATTTTTATCAAGTTGTTCTTTTGCTAATCGAAAATGATATGGAGAGACCTGATCCTCTTGGGTGTACCATGCTTGGTTATCCTAGTCATTTCATCCAGAAGAAACGAAGATACCTCAAATGGTCGTAACAATATTCCTCGTCATACGAATTGATCAACTACTCCTTTATTAACCGAATCTACACTTCGATAGAAATATTGAAGTAACAACTCATTTGGTAGCCCATGAGTTGAGCATTTAAGTAGGAGCTTCTTCAATCTCACCGACGTTTCATGGATGTGTTCTCCCTCCTGTCGCTTGAAACTTTAAATTTCATCTCTAAAATATGGAAATAAAAGACGGAAAGTAAAGATAGATAGATAGACACAAATAGAGGAAACAAAAAGCAACCAAAGGGTATATTAAACCCAATGACCTTGATCCATTAATCCTACAATAAGCACCTAACTCTTACGATGAACATAAGGGAATCAATATCCCCAAGCAACCAACATTTCTAACAAAAGGCAACAAAAGTTTAACCAAGCTCTCAACACTAAAACATGAGTTTTCAGTATTCAACATTCAAAATAATCTACCCTAAAATGAGGCATAAAGGACTATTCTCGGGGTACTATTTTGTGAATATGGGCTAAATTAATGTTGGGTCTTGCTTGTTGATGGTTTATTTGTTGTTTAAATTTGATTTCGTTTAGTAGTTGTGTATGAACTTAATGGGATTGTAGTTGCAAATGCGATTTCGTCTTCGTGTTTTTGGCTTGCTCGAGATAGAGGTCGTAAAACTAAGACTACTAAATTGATAGTCGGTGGTATTAGGTCGACATGGGTTCAGGTCGAGAGAGTGAATCCTAGTCCTTCTCCCACACATTCAGCTTGAGAGAGTGAATGGGTTAAGGCGGTGGTTGTGTTTAATGCGGCAGCTCGGTGTTTGAGAGAAACCGAGTCGATTCGGGGTAAGTTTCTCTAGAGAGAATTTACCCCCATTATAGTCTAGGCTAGTCACCAATACTCAACAATTTGCTATCAAAAACATGTACCCGATAGTCTAGTTTAACCCCTATTACTATCACATCCCAAGAATCCCCTCTCCATATCTCGTTTCCTTGTATTTTTGCTCTTGTAAGTTGTTAATTAATACAAACCCCCATTAACGCCTGCGTCATTCCTTAGATTTAGTATGTTTTTTTCGTTAATATTTATCGCTATGACTAATTAGAATTTAATTTAATTTTTCTATTAATTCTCAAAACCACTCCCTATGGGAACGATCCCAACCCTTGGTTGGGTTATATCACTACACATGATCGATTCGCACTTGAACTGAAATAGTGTCAGTTTATTACATCGACCATCACCCAACTCATGGAATTTCAGAAAACGTGTTATTGGACTGCTTCTACAAAAGTCTTGGCCCAGAAAGCAGAAGAATAGCTGATCAAATATTTCTGGGGGTCTCTCACGATTACCCTATGCAATAGCAGCCCATCTTCTTGATAAACTAGCAATGACCAACAAAGAGATTGAGAAGGACCATATTTTGGCCACATTGTTGACCCAGCTGGATCTAGTGACCAAAAAGATTATGGAATTGGAAGTGCCAGACAAAAATAAAGACCGGTACATTCCCTCTCAAGAGCATAGGAAGCCTAATTTAAATGAGGGTGGACAAATAGCAGTGATTCTCTCACTCATTCTTCACCATGTTGAAAGTCACCACAAGGTGTTGAATGATATAAAAGAGAATGATTCAATGCTGAATGAGATAACTGCTTCCCATTTCATATCCATTCAGCTGCTAGAAACCCAAATAGGTCATATGTTGTCTCATCTCTACTCCACAAATCAAGATTAAGTGGGGAAGTCGTGCCACGACTATAACCAAGGCGCTTCTTAGGAGGCAACCCAAGGTTTTACAATTTTGTGTTATTTTAGAATAATGGTGTGTTAAATGTGTAGGACAAAGTGAGGAAAGAATTTAAAAGATTGCAAGAACTGGCGAGATAAAGGCCTAGTCGGCGAATCGACGAAGGTGTCCACGACCTTGACGTAACCCACCATTGAATTCAAGGAAAATTCAACTTGGACTCTGTAAAACTCAGCGGGCTCATGAAATTATAGGCGGATCGCCTATCCGATAGGAAATTGAAAATAAGTCCACCGATTTGAATCCCAGTTTAACTGGAAGTCCATGCAATTCGGTGAGGTAAGTGAACGTTAAGCATGTCACCAAGTAGTTTGTTGAATATGACTAATGACACCAAATGGGTGAGATATGGATAGTTTATATAAATCCAATGGTTTAAACTTTCAACCCCTTCATTACCCCTCACTCTCGACCTTCGCAAAATCGCACCTACTTAATATTTCCAAAATTTTTGCATCTTGCAAGTATTTTAGTTGATTAATTAGTGCCTGGATCTGGATTAATTTGCCGCCTATCATCAGAGTTTTGATTGATCTACCAAAAAGAAATGGCTAGATGTAAAGTTGTTGGAAGAAACCTGCCACGGCAAGAGAAAGCAAAAGGAGTTACAATGAAAAAGAATGCAGCTATACCTAAGGTCAAAACTAAGAAACTTTCCACGATTCGTGAAAAAGGAAAAGGTAAAAGAAAAGAACCTACGTCACCAAAGGTGAGCTCTGACAGTCAGGGCATCCATGATATTTACCTTACCACCTCGGAGAGTGGGGGTGAGCAGCACGAACCCCAAACTATGGAGTCAAATGATGATGAACTGGTAGTAGCACGCAGGGTAGAACTACGCTCTAAAAAGTTGAATGATCTATCTAGGATCAGAACCCTTCAGGCGACGACCTCTCCTCTTCCCGTTCTAAAGTAGGCAATGGTGTCTGCACCACCAATAAAGTGGCTTCCTCCCAAGTCAATGAGCAAATTAAAGACTGAAGGGCTGAGGACAATTCTTGAAGAGAAATGTATGTCTACAGATGGAATGATTGACAGGTACCTGGAAATAATGGATTGCCTGAAACACCACAAGTTCCAAATCTACACAAAACCCCTGTGGCCCTTATAATCCAAACTGGGTAAGAGAGTTCTACAGTGCATACAATGCACTAATACCCCAGAAAAATAAGCTAGCAACAGCTTTCAAAGAAGTTGACTACGTGGTTGTTAGAGGCCGGAGGGTGAAGTGTGATAGTGAGGCGATCAACGCAGTCTTGGGCATGTCCCCTAATATTAGGGATCACTGCCAGCACTTTATCAGAACAAATAAGCTGGATAAGATGAAAGAGTAGTTAGCCCCACTGATTTCAGATGATTCTCCGGAGTGGTTGAAGGAAGGAGCTCCGATTGAAAAGAAAGATTTGAACATTGCCGCAAGATTCTTGTTCAATTTTATCAGCAACACTATTATGCCATCCCAGAATGAGTTGGTTCATCGCCTTGATAAGGCAGCCTACCTTTGTTGCATCATAGAGGAAACTTGGATACACTTGGGTACGATCATTGCTTCAGAGATACTCATGGGTGCATGGCAATGCCAGACTTCACTTTCATTCCCAGTATTGATCACAGAACTGTGCAAATGAGCTTGGGTACCTCAGATGCTAAGAAGGATGTGGAAGTGATGCCCACATCCTCTATTGATATCCGGAGGATCGAAGCCGAATATCTTAAGGATCAGGCGGAGAAGAAGCAGAAAGAAGCTACAACCACTAAATACATACCTGTAGAGGCATTTTTTCCTACTCTAGCCCCTGGGCCTTTAGGAACATCTAATTCCACTGACACTCTAGGTTTTTCTATTGCTGTATTACTGCCCTGACCTACTGTTATCATTACATCCCATGTGCCAATCACTAAGGCATCATTGATCCAGATGGGACAACTTTCCCAGTCTACTGATCATCGGTCTCACAACCTAGAAACATCCATTCCAGGCATGATTTAGACTACCCTAACTAATGTTGGGACACTGATGAGATAAACCATTGATGCCCTTGAGGCTAGAATACCGGTGTGTGAGCATGACCAAGTGGCCACATATGAGGTGACAACATCAATGACGTGGATCAGTTGGAGGTCACTGATATGTCCATGGTCTTTTGAACGATGGAGATCCCAGATGTGCCAAAAATGAGTATAGAGTTGAGTAGATAGCTGAGCCTGAATCGGAGGCAGAGATAGACGAGGAAATGCTCGAGGAAACTGTGGATGTTGTAGATGAGGACCTGATAGAGACTGAAGCAATTACGATAGATGCGGTTGTACAGATTTCTATGAGCAAACAGACTTTTTGCTGTCTCTAGTGGAGCTGGTCCTTCTGGAGTGACCTAGAGTACTGGCCAAACTGATACCCTAAGCACTGATACATAGAGAGATGGAGCGACTGCTTAAACAGGATCCCCTCTTTACCTCCCTATCTGCCTTTCTTCATTTTAAATTCCGGACATTATGTTACTTGCATTTGAGGACAAATATTTTTTTATTTGTGGTAAGGTGTGGCCCACCTTTGTGTGCTATATTCTTGTGGGGTTCTGCGTCATAATGTTGTGTTTTACTCTGCTTCTTGTGGATGTTTGAGCTTTTGGCTCCTTTTATTTTAAACTGTAAATGATTTTGACCCTTCCGAAAAATTTTAAATTTTTGCCACCTCTTGTACATGTGGAATGTGGATATTCTTTAGCATATTTGAGTCTCGGTTTCGATCAATATCGAAGACTCAAATAATGGTCATAATCGAACGAACATGAATGTGCGGCTACGATGAGACCAAGTGAAATTACATAGTCA
This sequence comes from Solanum okadae, assembly GCA_036553675.1. Lineage (NCBI taxonomy): Eukaryota > Viridiplantae > Streptophyta > Magnoliopsida > Solanales > Solanaceae > Solanum > Solanum okadae. Next base: position 32,479,913 of record CM071689.1, read on the forward strand.
ATATGTGAAGTCTTTGCATATCGTTGTGACTAGCCAATTATTGAATTGATTCTCCTGTGATGAACGTTGCCTACTAGCGAAAGTGTGGAGTCTTGTTTGACTTTTGTGTCTATTCCTTGTGTGATGAGCTTACGGTGATCCATGCATGATAACACCTAGAATTTCCCCGTTGGTCCGATCAACTAAGTAGGTCAATCTCTAGATATGATCTTAGGCAACTTCGAAGAGTGTGACACAATTTGACATATACCTCTTTTGTGGCCTACCTTGTGAGTGTGTGAACCTCTTTTGAACACCCCTTGAGCCTTACCTTTCTTTGAAAAAAACATGATGAAAAAATGACATTTCTTAATCCACTACCTATAATCCTCTTGATTTGTGGTTGATCAAATAGCCAACGTAGGCAAAAAGCCTAAGTTGGGGGTGTGGTGAAAAGAGACGGAAAGTCAAGAAGTGCAAGAAAAGTCCCCTTTAACTCATGGTGTTGAAAAAATGGAACCCCTCCATACAAAAAAAGAAAGAAAAAGAAGAACAATGAAAAAGTTGTGGAATAAAATACAAAAGATATGGGGGTTCCGAACAATCCATGGAAGTGAATAATGGGATGACTTTGAGAACTAAAGAAAATGATGAAAGTCGATGAAAGGGAGTGTTGAAAGCACCACACTTCATGAGGATGAAACTCACTGAGCCTAAATGACCATACATTTGCACTCAGCCCCATTACAAGCCATGAAAAGACCTTTTTGATCTTGAGTAAGATGGAACAATTGTTGATGGGAAAATACGGGTAAACCTATAGGTGAAATCATGCATTGTGTTCTTCTTTGTGAGAGTGAGAGTTGCATTTGATATCGAAACTTTAACTGATTAAACCATTGAGTGTGAATGTGGAATCATTCTTTGTGTGAGGGCATTCGAATACCTTTGATGAGAACGTACTTTCATTTGAACCAAGTATAGTGAGCTTGAGAATATTTGATAATGGTGTGTCACAACATGAGTCTTTGAGTATACAATTGATCCTTGCATGAGTAAGTTGAGTCTTGTTGTATACATTCATGATTGAGTGTTGTGTAGCACTATTTGAGACATCCTTTTTGAACTGCTGAACTTGAGTTTTTTTACTTGAGGACAAGCAAAAGTTTAAGTTAGGGGTGTTGATGAGTCCACAAATTGGACTTATTTAGGGCTATATTTTGATAGAATTAGTGTCCTCAAATGCATATTTTGTCTCAATATCTGATGTAAATCCTTAAGTTTCAGGTATTTGGAGTTTGAGGCAAAGCATGGACTCTACTTGGCAAGAAGGAACAAGGCGGACAAAAAGAACGAAGAAATCAAGGCCTAGAGATCACCTTTTGTTCCAGTGTGTTGAGCCCTGCAGGGAAAGATCAAGTTGACGATGAAATAGAGCAATCGGCGTGTCACCGAGCAGTCCCGTGAAGCAGTACCATATTGCCCAGCTCTCCAAAAGGTGAAGAGGCTAATGGATAAAGCAAGAAGGTCATGAAATCGACCAAAAGGCGGATCGTCGAGTGTATCGGCGATCCCGACTAACTACGCCGAATGGTCCTCCGCTGCATAAATTTTCAAACACTATAAATACTTGTTTTAAATTTCTAGCTTAGTATCACTTCTATTATTCAAACTTTTTATAGTTTTTGAGAGTGAATATGTTTTTGAGGGTTTTGGAGACTTTGTTCTAAGACCTTGAATATTCAAAGGGTTTCAACTTCAAGAAATTGAATGTGGGTCTCAAAGATTCTTCACTCTTGACATCTTTTAAAACTTAATTCTTCGTACCCAGTAGATGGAAACTGATATTGGTATAAATTTTTGTAACACCCCTCAAAATGAAATAGGATAATTAGAGCTTCACATGTTTGTTAGTAGTTGATAAACTTGTATAAATGTTTGAAAATGAGTTTATAGGTCAGTTTAGTTGAGTTTGAAGTCAAACATCAAAGAGACGTTCGGAAACTAGTTGTTTGCGTGCTAGTGTGTCTTGCATGTTTTTATGTGTCGTATGAAGTCTAAAATCAGTGGAGGTGACCTAGTGTCTTAATAAATATTTTTAGGGTCAAAATGTCCGGGTACGACTCCCCGGGACCACCCTAAGGGTTGCCGAGGAGGACCCCAATCCTTGGCCAAACAAGCTGCCAAGGCAACTTGAAAATGCTCATGGAGGGAGCATGTATGCATCGGGGACTAGCTCCACCATAGGCCAACTTTTTAGTCCATGTCGCGGACTGTACTGTCTCGAAATTTAATTTCCAAAAACTTGTGGGAATACCCCCGCGTCGCGGACTTGTTTCCCTTCGAAATCTGCGAAAATAAAACTCAAGTTTAAGTTGGTTAAAACCCCAAAACCTAGAATTAGACCTCATTATCCAAATTGAACCTTCCCCCTCAAATAAATTCTCTCTCTAGAACTCCATGGAAGACATTGATGAAGCTTTAAGGTAGGGGATGGGTTCCTACTGATTTCTCCTTCAAATTCCTAAGGAAATTAATCACAAAGGTATGGGAATTTTATCTTTCATTCTCCTTTCAATCAAAGAGCAAAATCAAAGTGATTTCAATGTTTTTCAAAAACACTAAAAATCCCAATTTCAATTCTAAGCTTGGGTTCTTACATGAAAGTATTTCAAATGATGATTTATGTTAATATTGGTGGTTTTAAGATCGAAAAAACTCCATGAACCCTTGCATATCTTGAAATCCAATTTTTTGGGTCTAAAGTGGGTCTATTGATTATGTGCTAATAATGTGATATTAATGTGTAGATTTTTATGGGCTATTGATTTATGTATTGTTCTATAATGAATTATGAGGAATTGATTGTCAATTGTGTTATATTGGATGTTGGCCTTGATTGGGAAATTGTGAGCTAAGGTTTATGATGATGGTGAAGTTGTGAATAGGTTATTGATTCAAGTATTATATATATATATATATATATATATATATATATATATATATATATATGTTGTAGATGTTAGAATTGTGAGGTTTGATCCATTTGAAAGTGGGGAGGTGTTTACTTTATAAGCATGTTGTGATCATGGCCTTGTAGGCAAAGTTGGACGATTGTTGTTTTGAGTAATGATGATTATGTGAAGGTATTGTGATATGCTGTAAATTTTTGTATGGTGTAGGAGCATGAAAGGTGACCTTGTGTAGAGACTTTATGTGTTATGCTTGGTTGTTGTCTTCTTGAATTACTTATAATGAAGGTGAGGGTAGGATAGACTATGTTTACCTACTCTCACACCCAGTGAAGAATGAATGAAAGAATGTGAGGATGAATGAAAAGAATGGGAGTTAATGCCAATGAATGAAAGTTGGGTCTATTGTAAAGATAGTTTCATAAAGTACTCCTTTAAATGAATGGGGTTCCTAGATGAAAGGTTTTCTAATTTTTGAATCCAAGAGCTTCTTTAATGAATGAATGTGGGTTAGGATGATTACTCCTTCATGAGTTGAGATGAGAGTACTTAGTAGTAAGCCTTATCCCTAAATGAATGAATGTTGGGCTAGGATGGTTACTCCTTCGTGAGTTGAGATGAGAGTACTTAGTAGCAATCCTTGTCCCTAAAGGAATGGATGAAATGAATGTCCAAACTCCGTGGGGGAGTAATGTCTAGCACCGAGAGGATATGAAGGTGGGTGGATACTCCTTCGTTAGTTGAGATGTGAGTATTTAGTAGCAACCCTTAAAATGGGTGCTCCTTCGTGAGTTGAGATGAGAGTGCTTAGAAGCAATCATTTTATCCCTTTACTATGTGCCCACATAGGACTAGCTGGTGGTCTCTACCACGTAAAACCTAAAAGAATGATCCTACCTTAGGCAAGTAGGGATCCGTCATCCGGTAAGGGTTACTACCAGGATTCCATGTCAAGCTCCATGGTCTATGTCGGTTAAGGCTCTTTCCCCACATTAATGAATGAATGAACTAGGGTCTCTTAAGGATGTACTACTTAGGATAGGTGGTGGAATGGGACATCATATACACATTGCACAAGTAGAAATTTAGGTGAGATCTTGGTGTGTCCTAGTAATGATAATGAATGAATGAGTCTCTTTGAGCTAATTAATGAAAGTGTTGGTCTTTAACCATGCTAATGTGAAAGTGAGTCATAATGAATTGAATGTAAGTGCTTATGATGAATTGAATGTATGTGATGATCTTATGTCATTAGTGAATGCAGTTGTCTAAATGTATTAAGTTTAATCAACGATTTACGTTGAGATGTGAATGGAGCTTGTCTTCTGTAGCCTTAAGGATCACTTGGGTGTTAAGGACAAGTAGTATGGGCTGCCTCACCATGTCTTACTTAGGTGAGTCTTGGGATGACATTTTATGGGTGTTCTAGTTTTATGAAGTGACTTGTTGGCTTATGTGCCTATATGTCTTATGTGATTAATTGGTGAAGGTTGAGGTATGCATGGTAAGTGCACTTTGTGTGGGTCATGGTATGGGACGTTGCCCACACATTGCACAAAGGTCTTGCTTAAGGGTTACTTAAGGTAAAGGTCCAAGGCAAGAAGGTAAAGGTACATGGGTTATGTTTATTTATGATGTATTGTGAAGCATATGACTTTGTATTGTTGGTTGTGACTTGTAAGGTGCCCATTATGTTGATGTTCATGAGATTTTATCAAAATGGCATGAAAGCATAACTTTTATACATAGTCCTTGAATTTTGAGGACACACCAAAGACTTGGAAGAGTGAAGTAATCCAAGCAACTCCAAAGCACAATCTCCTCCTTGTTACCACAACCTACAGTTGTAGTAAAATAGAAGAAAGGGGTTAGTACAACACATGTACTAAGTATGGGGATATGCAAAGCATGCTAAAAATGTTTATTGAATAAAAGTTTTAATTTTTTATTGATTTGTATGATCTATGCGATAAATGAATCCTAAGGCTTGTATAAAACCTTCGAGATGTCAACTACGCATGTAACAGCTAGGGGGTGCTCTCGTTTCATTACAAACTTGGTATCAGAACATAAGGTTTTAAAGATTACTTTTAGGTTCAAAGTCTCGGAAGCCACGTCTAGCAGAGTCTTGTTCATTGGTGTGAGTCGCGACACATCTATGAGCGAGAGGCTATAGGATGATAGAAGTTTCACTTTCTTTCATTATTCTTGATGTCGTGCCTTAGAGTTTGGTCTATAAGTGTCCTTTTCCTAATCCATCTCTTGTGTTTATAGGATATGAATACGAGGGCTAACCGGAGGAGAGTGGAAGATGAGATAGATGATGGGGGAGTTCCTCCCCAAGGAATGCAAGGTGACCAAGCTCCTTTAGGTGGGCAACAAAATGTGGTTTCGGTGGTTCCCCCTGATATGACTAATAGGGAGATTAGAGAGGCTTTTCTCTCCCTGGCCCGTGCCATGACTACTCAATCAAATAGAGATGTGAGGCCTAGGGTGAATGCTATTGAGAGTACCGTGGCTTCAAGGTTAAGGGATTTCACAAGGATGAATCATCCTACCTTATTTGGTTCTAAGGTAGATGAGGACCCACAAAACTTTATAGATGAGGTGTTTAAGATTGTGGATGCAATGGGAGTGTCTCATAGGGAGAAGGCAGAGTTGGCTTCCTACCAACTCAAGGATGTAGCTCGGGTGTAGTTTGAGTAATGGAGGTATGAGACCCATAGGGGCTGACCCAATAGACTGGGGAGTGTTTAAGACGGCCTTGCTTGATAGGTTTTTCCCCTTCGAGTTGAGTGAGCAAAAGTTGGTTGAGTTCATGAACCTACGTCAAGGAAATATGTGTGTGAAGGAAAAATCTCTCAAGTTTACCCAACTCTCTAAGTATGGTCCTACTTTGGTAGCAAATTCTAGGGCTAGAATGAATAAGTTTGTGATGGAGGTTTCCGGTTTGGTTGAAGAAGAGTGTCATACGACCATGCTTCATCATGATATGGATGATGAAGCATGACGAGGTCTAGGCTGGATGATCAAAACCAATCTAGGTCTAAGAAGAGGTTCTATAACCAAGATTCTTCAATGGTCAACAATGATAGGATGTCTAACTGTAAACCTCAAAGAGGGAATGAAGGTGGTTCTACATTTGAGAGGCCTAGGTGTGCTACTTGTGGAAAGCATCATTTGGGCAACTGTCTTGCCGGTACGGATGGATGCTTTGGATGTTGGAGTAAGGGTCATAAGATAAGAGATTGCCCTACACTTAAGGAAAAAGGGAAAGAGACCAATCAAGTTTCTCATGATGGCCCGGATACAAATGCTCCTACGAGGAACCATTTCTATATGCTTCAAGCTAACAAGGATAAGGAAACAAACGAAGGTAAGTCAATTTTCATTGTTGTTTGATGATAACCTTAGACGGGTTTACCCCAAGTGGAAGATGATGAGTTGAGTAGTAAGGTTGTTGATATACTTATTTTTTCCTTCTATTCTAATTCAAACTTGAAACAAAGAGTTCTTAGTAGCATGTTGCATGTTGGAGTCTTATATGAATTGAGTTTCCATATTCTCCTTATGATGTGAATATTTTAGTTGAATTCTTCTTTCAATAAATAAATGAGTTTTCTTGATTTTGTCCCTCATTATTTATATGCATTTATGAAGAATTGTTTAAATTGCTCCATGAGATGCCTAGTTGAGCATGCCTTGATGTGATCTTGATGTTGCATGATTATGCTTTTGAGAGAAATGTTGTAATGAGCATGATATGCTATGGAGAAGAAGTTCCTCCAAAGAAATGATAAATTGTAAAGTTTTGTGCCTATTGAGTGGTAGATGTTATTCCTACTTCCTTGAATTGCATGAAAGTCTTGTCGTAATACTTTTTATTTGGAGTTGATGTTTCTTCCTTGATGTGTGCAGTAGTAATGATATTACAAGCTTGTTGTGAGCTTCTAGTTGGATAATTGAATCCTCGGAAGTGTTTGAAGTGTCATTCGACGATGAATGTAGGTGGAGGATATTGTAACACCGCTCAAATGAAATAGGATAATTAGAGATTCACATGCATGTTAGTTGTTGATAAACTTGTATAAATGTTTGAAAATGAGTTTATAGGTCAGTTTAGTTGAGTTTGAAGTCAAACATCAAAGAGACGTTCGAAAACTAGTCGTTTGCGTGCTAGTGTGTTCTAGTGTGTCTTGCATGTTTTTATGTGTCGTATGAAGTCTAAAATCAGTGGAGGTGACCCTAGTCTCAAAATAAATGTTTTTAGGGTCAAAACGTTCAGGTACAACTCCCCGGGACCACCCTAAGGGTTCCCGAGGAGGACCCCAACCCTTGGCCAAACAAGCTGCCAAGGCAGCTTGAAAAAGCTCATGGTGGGAGCATGTCCACGTTGCATACTAGCTCCACCATAGGCCAAATTTTTTGTCCGCGGCGCTAACTCTACTGTCTCAAAATTTAATTTCCAGAAACTTGTGGGAACACCCCCGCGTCGCAGACTTGTTTGCCGACGAAATCTGCCAAAATAAAACTCAAGTTTGACTTGTTTAAAAGGTCCAACTAGGTGAGGGGTGGTTTGGGTAGTTTTGAGAATTATTATAAACGGTTATTCTACCTATTTTAGGGTATTTTAAGTTGTTTTAAACCCCAAAACCTAGAATTAGACCTCATTATCCAAATTGAACCTTCCCTCTCAAATAAATTCTCTCTAGAACTCCATGGAAGACATTGATGAAGCTTCAAGCTAGGGGATGGGTTCCTATGGATTTCTCCTTCAAATTCCTAAGGAAATTAATCACAAAGGTATGGGATTTTATCTTTGATTCTCCTTTCAATCAAAGAGTCAAATCAAAGTGATTTCAATGTTTTTCAAAATCACTAAAAACACCAATTTCAATTCTAAGCTTGGGTTCTTGCATGAAAGTATTTCAAATGATGATTTATGTTACTATTGGTGGTTTTAACATAAAAAAAAACTCCATGAACCCTTGCATATCTTGAAATTCAAATTTTTGGGTCTAAAGTGGGTCTATTGATTATGAGCTAATAATGTGATCAATTAATGTGTAGATTGTTATGGGCTATTGATTTATGTAATGTTCAATATTGAATTATGAGGAATTGATTGTCAATTATGTTATATTGGATGTTGGCCTTGAATGGGAAATTGTGAGCTAAGGTTTATGATGATGATGAAGTTGTGAATAGATTATTGATTATAGTATTATATATATACATATATATATATATATATATATACATATATATATATATACATATATATACATATATATATATATACATATATATACATATATATATATATATATATATATATATATATATATACATATATATACATATACATATATACATATATATATATATATATATATATATATGTATGTTGTAGATGTTAGAATTGTGAGGTTTGATCCCTTTAAAAGTGGGGAGGTGTTTACTTTATAAGCATGTTGTGATCATGGCCTTGTAGGCAAAGTTGGACGATTGTTGTTTTGAGTAATGTTGATTATGTGAAGGTAATGTGATATGATGTGAATTTGTGTATGGTTTAGGAGCATGAAAGGTGACCTTGTGTAGAGACTTTATGTGTTTTGCTTGGTTGTTGTCTTCTTGAATGACTTATAATGAAGGTGAGGGTAGGATAGACTATGTCTACCTACTCTCACACCTAGTGTTGAATGAATGAAAAATGTGAGAATGAATGAAAAGAATGGGAGTGAATGCCAATGAAAGAAAGTTGGGTCTATTGTAAGGATAGTCTCATAAAGTACTCCTTTAAATGAAAGGGGTTCCTAGATGAAAGGTTTTCTCATATTTGAATCCAAGAGCTTCCTTAATGAATGGAAGTGGGTTAGGATGAGTACTCCTTCGTGAGTTGAGATGAGAGTACTTAGTAGAAATCCTTATCCCTAAATGAATGAATATTGGTCTAGGATGGGTACACCTTCGTGAATTAAGATGAGAGTACTTAGTAGCAATCCTTATCCCTAAATGAAAGAATGAAATGAATGTCCAAACTCCGTGGGGGAGGAATGTCTAGCACTGAGATGATATGAAGATGGATTGATACTCCTTCGTTAGTTGAGATGTGAGTATTTAGTAGCAACCCTTAAGATGGGTGCTCCTTCGTGAGTTGAGATGAGAGTACTTAGAAGCAATTCTTCTATCCCTTAACTATGTGCCCAGATAGGACTAGGTATAGGTCTCTACCACGTAAAGGCTAAAAGAATGACCCTACCTTAGCCAAGTAAGGATCCCTCATCCGGCAAGGGTTACTACTGGGATTCCATGTCTAGCTCCATGGTCCATGTCGGTTAAGGCTTTTCCCCCACATTAATGAATGAATGAACTAGGGTCTCTTAAGGATGTACTACTTAGGATAGGTGGTGGAATGGGACATCATCTATACATTGCACAAGTAGATATTTCGGTAAGATCTTGGCATGTCTTAGTAATGATAATGAATGAATGAGTCTCTTTGGGATAATTAATGAAAGTGTTGGTCTTTGAGCATGCTAAGGTGAAAGTGAGTCATAATGAATTGAATTTAAGTGCTTATGATGAGTTGAATGTATGTGATGATCTTATGTCATTAGTGAATGAAGTTATCTAAATGCATTAAGTTTAATCAACGATTTACGTTGAGATGTGAATGGAGCTTGTCTTGTGTAGCCTTAAGGATCACTAGGGTGTGGTATGGAGAGGTAGTATGGGCTGCCTCACCATGCCTTACTTAGGTGAGTGTTGGGATGACATTTGATTAGTCTTCTAGTTTTATGAAGTTACTTGTTGGTTTATGTGCTTATATGTTTTATGTGATTAATTGGTTCAAGTTAAGGTACGCATGGTAAATGCACTTTGTGTGACCTTAAGGTGGTGCCTTAGTGTGGGTTATGGTATGGGACGTTGCTCATACATTGCACAAAGGTATTGCTTAAGGGTTAATTAAGGTGGAGGTCCAAGGAAAGAAGGTAAAGGTAAATGGGTTATGTTTGTTTATGATGTATTGTGAAGCATATGACTTTGTATTGTTGGTTGTGACTTGTAAGGTGCCCATTATGTTGATGTTCATGAGATTTTATCAAAATGGTATGAAAGCATAACTTCCAAACAAATGCATATTTTGCATATCCCCATACTTAGTATGTGTGTTGTACTATCCCCTTTCTTCTATTTTACTACAAGTGTAGGTAGTGGTATCTAGGCGGAGATTTTGCTTTGGAGTTGCCTGGATTGCTTCACTCTTCCAAGTCTTTGGTATGTCCTCAAGATCCAAGGACTATGTTTAGAAGTTTCTTAGTCATTGTAATAGACACTTAAGTTTCATTTCATTTGTAAAGGGCCGTGTCCCTTAGTACATTTTAAGTTCTTCTCTAAGATTGGCTAAACAGACTTAGTAGTTCCGCTTCCGTATTGATGTTTTCTAATGTTGATGATTCTTTAAGTCTTATGGTTTTATTGAATAAATTTTTTTAATTCTTAGTGATTTTTATGATCTATGCGATGAATGAATGTTAATGTTTGTATAAGACCTCCGAGAGGTCGAATACGCATGTAACGGCTAAGGGGTGCTCTCGGGTCGTTACAATTTTTATCTCTTTTACATGTCTAGCTAAAACTCCAATTCTTGGGGTGTGATTTTGTGAATATGGGCTAAATTATATGTTCGGTATTGCTTGTTGATGGTTTATTTGTTATTAAAATGTGATTTCGTTTAGTAGTTGTGTATGAACTTAATGGGCCACTAGTAATGCCGCATCCGATAACGATACATCTTCGCAACACCAGGATAAATAGAATACCTGGAAAAAAAAGACTTCTATAGAATCAACCCAACTAACTCATCAACTCTAGGAACAAAAATATGGCCCTCAATCCTCAAGATGCCCTCCAGATCTATCGCCTTTCTAGCCTCACAGCTAAGAACCTTGTCTCGAATCACCCTCAACTGCAGATCATCAAACTGATGAGCCTGAATCTGCTCTAGCAAGGAAGATCTAGCCTCTACACAAGCAAATACTCTAGCCTACTCAGAAATATAAAGTCTAACCATCTTATTGGCTAAGGATTGCATGTCCAAAGCCATAGGTCGCTCCTCCAAGGCTAAGAAATCCAAACTCCCCATACTCACTGCCTTCCAGCTTAAGGCATCTGATACAACATTAGCCTTGGCTGGATGATAAAAGATGGAGATGTCATATTTCTTCAGTAACTCCAATTACCTGCGTTGCCTCAAACTAAGGTCCCTCTGGCTCGAAATGTACTGAAGACTAACATAATCCATGAATACCTCGCAATGAACCCTATACAAATAGTACCACCAAATCTTCAACGCAAAGGCTATTGGTGCAAACTCAAACTGACTAGTAGGATAGTTCCCCCATGAAGATTCAACTACTTGGAAGTATAAGCAATAATATTGCCCTTCTACATCAAGACACAACCTAGGCCCACAAAATAAGTATCATAGTAGAATGTAAGCCTCTGGTCCTCAACAATAAAAGTAAGAATCACTGCTGAACTCAACAGGTCCTTGAGCTTAAGAAAGATCGCCTCACACTCATTTTTCCAGCGGAGGGGAACATCCTTCTGAGTTAATCTTGTCAAGGGCGTTGCAGTAGAAGAAAACTCCTAAACAAAGTGTATGTATTAGCCTGCTAACCCAAGAAATCTACAAACCTCAATAGGAGAAGTAGGCCAGACCCAACCACGAATTGCCTCAATCTTTGCCAGATCCACCATAATACCATTCTTGGATACTACGTGCCCCAAGAATGCTATAGACTCAAGACTACACTGACATTTAGTGAATTTGGCATACAAATGGTGCGCTCGCAAGGTCTGAAGTATAATCCCCAAATATTGCTCTTCTTGCTCCCTACTCCCAGATTAGACCAAGATGTCATCGACAAACACTATAAATAATGAGTCGAAATAAGGCTTGAATTCATTGTTCATCCACTCCATAAATATTGTTAGGCATAAGTCAACCCAAAGTATATGACTAAGAACTCGTAATGACCATATTGAGTCAAAAATGCAATCTTAGGGATGTCTGCCACCTTAATCCCCAAATGGTAGTCGCTAGATCTTAAGTGAATCTTAGAGAACATTATTGCACCGTGAATATGGTCGAATAAATCATCAATTTGTGGCATAAGATACTTGTTCTTGATGGTCACCTTATTTAGCTGCATTTAATTAATGCACATTCGCAACGTGCCATCCTTTTTCTTTGCGAATAGGACATGAGAGCCTAAAGGAGATACAGTCGATCTGATCAACCCCTTTCCCAAGAGGTCATGGAGTGTCTTTTGAAGCTCCATCAACTCTGCTAGAACCATCCGGTAAGGCATAATAGAAATTGCTTGTGTAGACAATTTCCACATCAATCCCTAAATTAATATCATAGTTAGGAGGAAGACATGGTAGATCAGTTGAACATATCAATAATCACTTTAACCACAAGAACAAACTAAAGAGGAGGAGTGTTGGCACTAGTATCACATACATAAGAAATGTAAGATGTAACACCTCGGTCTTAGATAGGGCTAATTTTAAAAAGAATTAAATTAGAAATACCCAAATTGAGATTTGTGCATGTTAGATTTAAATTGTGAGTTCTAGGTGAACTTTAAATGACCATAACTTTCAGTATAGAATCAGTGTGGCCCATGAGATATCAAATGAAAAATATTTGCGTCTTCTTTCCAACGCCACCGAGTTTGCTAAATTTTGAGTTCAGATGAGAGTGATATGCCCGTCTGATCTCAACCTGTCTAGTTAAGGAATTTTATCTGAATTATGGAGGGGTATTTTGGTCTATTCCTTACCCCCACTTAGTGCACACGTTTTTCCACCCAAATTAGCAGTCAAAGTTGATTAAATCAGTTTACACTAAAGTCTAAAATGTTTGGAAGGTTAGGGAAAAGATCAAAGAGGAGAAAATGGAGAAAAGCTTCAAGCGTTCAAGATTTTCTTCGGATCTTTTAGAGTTTTCACATGATTTGATTCTAACGAGGTATGTGAGTTTCCATAGTGTTGGGTTTGTTCACCCACACACCAATCATGAGTTTCCTTTACAAATTTCATCCATATGATTTATTATATTGAGTTTCTTGATGATTTTGTTGAACTTTTTGTGTCATTCTTTAATATGAGGTTTCGTTGAGTTCTTGAGATGAGGATATTGTGGTTGAGTATTATTTTTGAGTAATTTTGAGTGTATTTTGTTATGATTGTGTTGGGTTTCTGTTTCCAAAGGAGTTTGAAGGAATTCATTCGATTCTAGATGAGTTAGAGCCTGAGATTGAGAAGGAAAATTCATCAAACTTCTGGGAAGGGGCTTGGGGAGGCGCGCCATCATAGCACCTGAACTATGGCCGAGTAGTTTTGGACTTGGTGTAGAGCGCCACTCAGTGCACCCCAAACATTGCTCAGTTGTTTAGGGGTTGGTGTCCCATGCCACTCAGGGCGCCACGGTTGCCAGGTCCTCTACCCTTACGTCTTTTTTTGCACGTGTGTTCTCTAGAATAGTACATATTTTCTCTACTTGATATCCACACTAAAAATCTTCTTTAATCCTTGAGAGATCATGCATATCCATGTCATAACTCTTAAATTCATAATTCATAATTCAAAATTCAAGATAGAATTATTTTGAGAAATCTTTTGCAATCTTTCAAACTTGTTTAACGACTTGAGTACTTGAGTATTAGGATGAGGAGAATTGAGTTCATGTTTTCAAAATGAATATAAGGGAACTAAGCATTCCCAAGGTATAGGACAGCTCTGGAAGCGTGGGCGAGAAAATGTATCATCACATAACTCATAGTGATGGTTTTCGGTTAGAGAATCTCCCAAATAAGAGTAAAAGAGTTATTATTTTATTTTTAAATACATTAGGTTATTATCTACTATTTTAAAAGATTTCTTTATAATGCATCTTTATCGTTGGTTTTATATTGAACTGAATTGACTATATCTGAGTTTGAGTATCTTTGAGTATCTTTGAGAATCCTTGAGTTGAGTTGAGTATAGATGAGGTGAGTATGTTTCATCATTTTTATCAGTTCAAGCTTATTTCTATGCTTTAGAGTTCCCCTTTAATTCTCGTACATTCCATGTACTGATGCCATGTGGCCAACATCTTTAATGATGCAGAAAAAGGTAACCAGGGTCATCAGCATGCGTTGCGTTAATACCACTTGCAATTCTAGAGTTGCTTTTGTGACCCTCCTTGCTTCTAGAGGATTCTCACATTTACTTTCAATCGTATTAGGATGTCGTGGATATTGTCTCAACTTCCATCATAATTATTAGAGGTTTCACATATTGGTAGTAGTAGTTGAGGAGTCTTTTCCTCATTTTACCTTGTTGATGTTTTAAAGAATGTGAGTTGAACAATTATGTTAATTTGAGTGTACTGAGTAAACTATTTTATTTATGATATCTTATGAGTTGAGATTGTTTTGAGATTTCTTATTGTTAAGTAAGTCTTCCGCTGAGAGTTGAGCCAGACCAAGGGTTTGATTGGGGCCAACAATGGTTCTTAAGTGCAGATCGCATTCTAGGATGTAGTCTGGGGGCATGACATAAGATAATCACCCTTTCTCTACCAACCCCTTCTGCGTCAGAAAAGTAATCACACCCCTTGGTATATAACTATCAGAACCAGTCTATACAAGAGGAGAAATACAAGGTATGCACAAAGTAACAATCTTAGAGAAACAATCCAAGACCGCATGACAAGGAGATAATCAATCCATGCCTAGAATCAGATTGAAGTCTACAATTTCTAATACAATAAGGTCTACCAAAGACCATACCCCAAGATTGTCAACACACAAGCTCTATAAACCCGATCCACTACCAAAGAATCACCTCCGGGGGTAGCTACACACATAGAGACAAACATAGGCTCACAAGCCAAATTCAATCACATGGCATAATAAGCAGACAAATACCAAAAGGTAAACACCGAATGAAATAAAGCATAAGTAGGTTGATGGGAGATGAAGATCGTACTTGTGATAACAACATCTGATGTCTCCACCTCTGGCCTCCCCATAAAAGCATACATATGACAACGTCCACCTCCACCACCTAATCTCCCTGCCTGAGGACCACCTCTAGTACTCTATGGACCACCCCTAGTACCCTGAACCGAAGCCCTAGGGGCCTGGCCCTACTGACCATGAATTACACATGAATTACATTAGTAAAACCAAAACTGACACATGAATTACACAGTAAGGTCTGATTCAAAGGAAGGAAAACGTGTTGCATGAACAATAATTTCTACAAAAATAAACAAGTTTCTTATTTATTTTCTTGTGTTCAGAAAAATACGTTATTTTGTTAGTTCTTTTTTTGGCTAGGTCCCGGGGGGTGGGGGTGGGGGTAAAAAAATGGGTCGGTAATTGATTAAAGTCACATAATATTTGTGGAATATCAAAAATAAATTAAAATTTTCTTTTAATTTAGTAAAATATATTTGGTAACATACATGATATAATAAAAATCATTAGTTAGACGATGGGGTATATATGAACCATTTGTTTTTAGTAAGGGGTATATTTGCTCTACATCAGAAGCTTAGGGAAAAAGCTAGGTGATAGCATCCAAGGAAGCTCTACTCCATTGAAGGACAAGTATGAAGCTTTAGAAACTCCAAGGAGGCCCATAACAAGATCTCAAACCAAGGAGTTCAATGATAAGCTCAATGGGCTTCAATCGCTGATCCAAAGGTTTCTTATTGGGGAAGAAGAGCTCAAGCCCAAGGGAGAGGAATTGTCCAAATGCTACAATTATTTGGTGGCTCAAATTCAAGCCCAAGATGAGGAATTTTAAGGTCCAATTTCGTGCAAATAAGGTCAAGAAAAGTCCAAGAATCAGCCACAACAAGAGTTGCTTTCTGCCCAAGTTTTGAGAGAAGACTAGTCAAACTTTCCAAGATTGTCAAGATTCTTTTCCTAGTTGGGATTTACCTTATTTGTTTATTTATATATAGGTTATTAATATTTTCCTTAGTCTATTTATGGTCTCCTAAGTACCATTTAATGCTTTCCTAGAAGTACCAAATTTGTTCCTAGTTAGGTTACTTTATTTCCTTTCTAGAGTAGGATTCCATGTAATTGTCTTTTTAGGGTTTGGCATAAGGGGTCTTGGACGTTTTCCCCCCCTTCTCCTATATATAGGAGTCCTTTTTATTCATTAAAGACAATTTACATTGATATTAATAATATTTGAGAGAGTTCTTTGAACCTTTGTGACTTGTTCTTTGAGAATTTATCTTTAAACCTTTACTAGTTTCATAGTTTAAGGTATAAAGTAATTTCTTCTTGTGATATCTTTGGTTTCTTTTTGGTATTCTTTAGAAGGTGATTAGTTTCTATATACTAATTATTGTCTTTAGTTACTCATAAAGCGGTCAAGATCCGAATCTATTGTTTTGATTCGTTTTCTCAAGTAAAGGCGTTAGATTTCTTCCATAAATCTATACGTTGTTACTTGGATCTTTTCAAGGCCTTAGAACATCTAATCCTTGGAAATTCGTGGATCTTTCCTTCGAATTTCCCATATCTTTAGTTAGTTTTTTTTATTTCTTTTCTTTGTGCTTCCGCATTCTAATATTCAATTCTCTATTTGTGATCTCCCTTAACCTTGCTGTTATCACTAGGGTTAAGACTAGTATACATAAATTGTAAATAATTCATTTATCATAAATAACATACCTCAATCAATAGGGCTGATTATTACCTTCTTAATCCAAATCTCTTTTAAAGTTGAAAATCTAATGTGTCAACACCAAATCTTCCTATCTTTATTACATCGACAGAAGAATCCGGTGGGAAATTTATTTTCTATTGTTATTCTCTACAGTAGATTAGCGGGGGGACCTGAGAGACGGTGGTTTATGCGACGGAAGATGTAAGCCATTCACATAGGATCTCTATTATTTATATTTAGGAAACCCTTGTGATTTCCTCATGACACAAGCCCAAATTTAGTCTGACAAATTGGTTTTCTTGTTGTGTACTTCTCATTGTGAAGCCCATTGACCAATCATGAAAATATCGTGAGAAACATACCTAGGCAGGTCTATGGACATCGCAATGAGAAGTCCACAAGAAGAAAACCAACTTGTCAGACCCAAATTTGGGGTCGTGACAAGAGACAATCATAAGGGTTTCTTAACAAAAAATGGGACAGATCCTACGTGAATTGCTTACATCTTCTATAGAATAAACCATCGCCTCTCATGTCCCCCAACTAATCTACCATAGAGAACAACAATAGAAAATAAATCCCCCCACTATATTCTTCTATCAATGTATTAGGGATAGGAAGATTTGAAGTTGGCCTATTAGATTTTCAACTTTAAAAGAGATTTGGATCAAGAAGGTAATAATCAGCCCTACTACTTGAGGTATGTTATTTATGATAACTAAGTATTTACAATTCATTTATTCTAGTCTTAACCCTATATTGTGCCCTAAACTAGTGATGTAGAGAGGATATACCACTTACTAAAAACAAATGGTGAATATATACCCTGTCGTCTAACTAATGGTTTTTACTTACCATGTATGTAACAAATCTATTTTACTAAATTAAAAGAAAGATCCTTAAATTATTTTTTAAAATTCCAAAAATGTTACGTTACTTTAATAAGTTACCTCATCCATTTTTTACCCCTTCCAGACCTAACCCAAATGAAAAATAACTCAATCATATTTTTTTCTATACATAAGAAAATAAATAAGAAACTCATTTATTTTTCTAGAAATTATTTTTCATGCCACACGTTTTCCTTTTTTCGAAACACACCCTACGTTGAAATTTATGTGTCAGTGTTGGTTTTACCAATATAATGACACAATCAGATATTTTATATTTAAAAAAAAAAAAATTCAAAAAAATAAATTAACTACTTGATTAAACTTTAATGTGTATTTAAATCACTAAAACTATATTATTGTTTCAATTTATTTGTCTTAGTTTCATAGTTCACAAGTACTAGCTAGAATTAAAATTTATTAATATATTCAACACCATACGTGCTATTATCCTTTATAATTAAGTTTTGAATTATGACATTTTGATCACAATAGTGTTTCACAATATTTCTTTGGTACTACTTCTTGTTTCTGAAAAATGCTTGTCGCCGTTACTAAAAATATTTTTCCTCTAAAACAAACTAATTTATTTTCTATTTTTTTATTGTGCTAATGGTTGTGCAATTTGACTCAAGTACATATTTATGTATTCAGGGGATGCATCTATTTCAAGAAGCTTTTGTCCATGTTGTAACCTTCATGAGTCTAGCAAAGGGGAATTTACAACTTGTGAAGGTGGATGTGTAACTAGGGTGGACAATGGGACTCACACAGAATGACCTACCTTTGTGGATATCCAATTGGGAAGTCCTCTACTTGCTGTTGATGGTGAAAACCACAACAAAAGCCCAATTCATCTAAGTGATAACGATGAGTCTTAGAGGACTGTGAAGTTTATGGGAAGAATTTTCTTGAAAATTTTAATTATCCTACGAATTTGCATTTGGGGAAGATGTTAAGAGTGGAAGGAAAAGGAGGGTGGAGGCCACATGTGATTTTGGAGGTCAAGTAGATCTTCCCTAATTTTGTAAGTATATGATTTTGGACACATCTGTTAAGTTAGTGCTTCAGAGGACAAAAATCAAATACTTACAAAAGGAGGGAAGATATACGTTCTCTCCAAATGGGCATATGAACAAACTGAACAAATGAGTCCAATTTGTTCATCTAGAACAAGATGGTGGTTACCCATTCGATAGTCACTTAATTGTCCACTCTTTATCGAAAATCTGATTAATTCTTAGGCCAATATGTGATTTCGAGAAAAACATATCCATTTCAACAAAAAAACTCTTCCATATCCTTTACGGATTCTTCTTTCTTTGGGGGAATAGTTTCCTCTTCTTCGAATTGGAATATTAAAGGAAGTTTTTCTTTAACACAAACATGTCCTTTCTCTTCAGAAGGACTGAGTTTATTATTATCAACAATAAACTTCATAAACTCAGACTCTTCAAGAATTTTCTTCTGATTCTTTTGAAAAGCATCAGTTGATGATTCGAATTCCGACTCATAATACAAGGTTGTATCAGCAGGCTCTTTAGATGTGTACTCTTTCCTACACATTCTTGAGGTAGAAGAAACAACCTCATCTATTGCATCCATCATAGGATCAGCCTACACAATTATAACAACATCAAGATCACTCTCCTCTTCGTGGTCCTCCTCCGCAATGATAACAACATCAGGATCACTCTCCTCCTCAATGATATCATCATCATCAGATGGTTTCTCGATGAAAGGCTAATTCATGAAGGAATCACAATATCCTAGACTGGACTTCCTCCTCCCAATGTTTTCCACATTTCTCTTATCACGTCCAGAAGGCTCTATCTTTTTTCTTTTCCTTCCATAACTATTCTTCATTTAATTAGCACTTTGACTTAACTTGTTTGTTTTTCAATTATCTCTACCATATATTTTAATGATTGTTTTCTAGTTCTCCTCTTTGAAATAAAGTCATCCCCTGAATCCATCTTCCCCAATTGAGTTGATACACAATTTTCATTATTATATTATATTATATTAGATCCTAAACATAAAGTTGGATTAAAATAATACCCTTGAAAGACCATTTTATTCTTTACTACAACACTATTTCAATAAATATGTTTATAAGGAAAAAAACGTACATTCCAATGATTAAAAGACTGAACTTACATTCAATTACAATTAATAAGGTAAATAAAAATATCATTGTTTGACCTTTCACCCGTTGCTATAGCCTTTTCATTTAACCTTAACGGCTCCATCGTCCAAAACTATTAAATTTCTTAGATATTTAAGACATATAAAAGGAAATAACGAAATACATCAAGAGCACTCAAACGAAGAAGAATTTAGACATTCACTAATTTGATAATGAATAAGGATCTGCTAATATAATTTCAAGTCATCATAACGACAAAATGGTATTAAATTTTTTTAATATATTACAGTTGAGTGGAATAGTTACAATATATCGATGATAATTCCTTGACATGATAATTTTTGTATGTTTTTTAATGCGGTGAAAAAGATAATCTCCAAACCCCTGAAGTGTATTGGGTACAAATATTTTGGAGTTCGTCCTAACTTTTCTCTTGCAATGGAACTTTTCTTGATCTGCTCTTAAAATAGATTTAAACGGTATGATGGCACATAAAGATCGTAAAGCATTTCTAACTTTTATTGGACAGTAGATGGGTGTACAATAGATATATGGAAGAGTGAGTCATAGTTTAGCTATTACCTCTTTTCTTGTTAATTTTTGTTTCAATTTTGTTCTTATGATAATTATTCTTTGTATCTTGATTGAAATTAATTAAAATAATATGTTGGCATAACAGTCTAAGGTAGACTACATATTTTGGATATGTTTTTCACAATTGTTTAAAATTTCTGGATTATTTGTAATTGTATAAATGATCATTTATTACTATGATGTAATCCTAATCATATAAGTCTAGTTTTTTTTATTAATCATTACATGCATGTTATCGTAAATTATAATCATTCTAGTTAATCTAAAAAAAAAAAAATGGGAAACGTGTGCAATGCATATGCCTAGAGACTACAAACTAAAATGTATAAACATATATATATATGTATAAACATATATATATATATATATATACATATATATATATATATGTATATCTTTAAGACATTCTTCACAATAACAACTAGAATGAACTCTATTCACAAATACTAACCTGAATAAAAAAACTTTTTCCTACCGAAAAATCAACTATCGAAAGATTTGAATCTCAAAACTGTATAAACAGAGTTGTAGAGATGGATGAGTTTGAATAAATTTAATTCATAGAAAGAATTATATATAGATTAATGTAGAGAAACAAAACAAAATAATCATGAATTTAGATACGCCTTTTTTACATGAGAGAAAAACATGAAAAGAGAGGGAAAGCAAAAACCTTATGTAAAGTGTGTGCAATAAGAGACATATTAGAAGAGATCAAACACAATGTTCAAGAAAAACAATACATTATCCAGCATATAACGAGGGAAGGGTGCCAATTAGCAGACTACGTAGAAATCATGGATATTGACAAAGGAAACTATCCATTTTCAAATTTCAACAACATGGATACTACAGAGAGAAGGATTCTAAATAGTGATAAATTAAATTTCTCATATTTGAGAGTAGCACTGTCTAGGAACTAAGGGGAATGGAAAGGTCACAGTACAAGGTTTCACATATACATCATTTACAAAAGATCATGAGGCTAACAAAATGTGAAAAACTATCTAGCCTAGGCTACTTCGGTGAACAAAAGGGACTAGAAAAATGGGAGGATCTCAGGTCACATTGGAGTGCTTAAACCTAGAAGGAGCCTTTACAACAAGTTTGAGGAGGTGAACTAGAGCTACCCATGCAATACAATCAAACACAATCTGCAGAAATAAAAGCAGTGGAATCAGATAGGAGAAAAGGAAGAGGAAGAGAACCAAGGTGAGCATGTACCTAGACATGATATACTTTGAGAAGACAAGATCAGAAAAAGAAACACACAAGAGGCAAAACACACCATAAAAAAGAACCCAACTCCAAGACGAAAAGAGCCAGTTTAAATGAAAAGCAAAATAATAAAGAATATAGGATGAACTACATTTACTCTTGTTAGTTGAGGAAAGAAAGACACGAACAAATGATCTTGAATTTCGATGATCCATATCCTGAGGAGGTGGAACTTCTTGTTGATACAAAGTGGGAACATTTTTCATGATTTGGGTGGAGTTCTACCGAAAGAGAGAGGCGAATTAGGAAATGGGAAACCCTAGCGTTAAGGAAATGTTATTGGGACTTTGTCGCTGGCCATCCGGATGGGCTACCCTTTTATTTGGTTTTTCATTAACTGATATGGACATTGGGCCCAGCTAAGTATTGTAAGTATTTTGGGTTTCATTTTAATAAAACCCAAAAGTTGTTTTAAAACTAAGTGTGCATTTTGTGACATATTAAAATTTTCCAACTAACTAGGATGATGTAAAGTATGAATATTTATTCATCCAACTATGTCACATAAATTCACACTCAAATTTTAGAAATTTCAATGTAATATAAAATGGATCGGAAATAATATTGTGTGTACATTCTCTTATTATATAAGAATTGACGTGCATCAGAATTTTTGAAACAAGCAATAAAAATGTTTTTTTTTGTTTTGCTTAATTTAATTAGTGTTTAAATTTTCCAAAAATGTTGGAACTACTTTAGCTATGCCCTTTAGTTTTAATTCATATACTTTAGTTATAGCTTTATTACTTTGAATGTCGGTGTTCTTTGTGTAAATTTTATAAATACATTGAGTAAACAAATTGACGGTCAATGAAGAAAAATACTTTAATTATGGACATGCCAATCGGCCTCTTACATTAGGTTTTCAAGAAAAAAAAAAGATGATTAGAGACCATTGCTCCGAACGGTTTCGGGTTTGTTTACAACCTAGAGAAAGTAAATTAACAACGAAATTATTTGGAAAAAAAAGCCCTGCTCAGTATAGTGACAAGAGGTGTTCGAATTTTCTTAGAACCTGTTACAAATGTGATTGCATTAATATAGCAGGTAGTAGGACATGTATCAGTTTTACTTGATAACATCTTCATAGTCAAGTTCGTCACATCGGATTTGCCTAATCTAATTTATATCTCCCATATGATTTGTGTGTTATTCCACAAATATGATTTTATGCAGTTCGCTCCCAGAGAATAGCGGGGGTGGGTGTCCAATAATGTGAAACTTTGTTATAACCAAAATGTAATAATTCAAAACTTAATTACAAAGATAATATTGTGTGTTTGTTATTTGATTTGGTGATAAATTTTGATTTTAGTACTTGTGAAATGTGACTTGTTATATTTGATCTTCTACCAATCAAAATGTTCCTTTTAATAGGAAATATGATATTTGGACTACTTCTAGATGTATTATCATCAAATATTGAAGTACTAATACAAGGTTAACATAACACATTAATTATTAAACGATGAAACTGCCTACAAAAATTGGACTCATATGTTCCATTTGTTCACATGTGATTTTGGAGGTCAAGTACTTTGTTGCTAATTTTATAAGTATACGAGTTTTTTTTCTCTCAAGTGCACTTTTTTTTATGCCTCACACATGTTCTACTGAATCTACACTTATGGCAGTTTTTTCTATAGCTTTGCTATGAAAATTAAATAGACATGCTCTCCAGTTTATATTTTATTCATTCATAAAATCTTGAATTTATGTGTCATTTGCAGGCTAACAAACCTCGACGAAGTCATGGAAGAAAATATCTAACAGAGTCGCCATTACTCATGGATATTTACGACTTCCTTATGATTCTCTTGAAGACCGAGATTCGCCTATTTATGCAGAAGGAAATGTGAAGGATTTAGTTTTCCCAAATGTCAAAGCGACAGCGTATGCAGAAGAATGATTTTGATTATGAATATTCTTCTCCTTATTCTTTATCTGAAATTAATAATAGACTTAATAAAAAAAAATCTACAAGAAATTCTTCTTTTGATGATTTAAAAAATGAAATTAAAAATTTTAAAAATGAGATTAAATCTATTAAACAAAATCAAATGATTTGTGATCATCGTTTTACTCAGATCGAAACCGTTAATAACAAAGGAAAAAACATTGCTGAAGAAAATACTCTTGCAAAACCTTTCAATCTTGATCCTGGACAAGGCATGTTTTTAGGAATGATGCAAATTGTTATGCACCATATTGATTGATAATAGTTTTTCCATAGCTAATGTTGCTATGATTGATAGTGGAGCTGATGTTAGTTGTATTCAAGAAGGTCTTGTACCTACTAAATATTTTGAAAAAACAACTCATACGGTTAAATTTGCTTCTAGACATGATTTAGATATAAAGTATAAATTACCTAATGCTCGCATTTGCTAAAAAGTTTGCATTCGTCAATGTGGAGGATGCATAATCTCACATCCACCTGGCACCAGCGAAACCCAACTCACCATAGTATTTCTTAAGTCATTTCTTAAGATGTTTTCAAAGTGTTGGACTGTAATCATTTCTTCATCCAATTTGCTTCTTAACTTTGAAGACATGTTCCAGAAATGGGAGGTTGACATTCCCTTCTACAGAGCAGAATGACGTCCACCTCCTATTCTTAAGCTCATCTTCCCAATTAAGAACCAAATTGGAAGGAGCTATGGTTACAAGTCGATATTGTGTGAAGAACTTCAGAAATGACCGAAGACACAATATGGTGATTTGGGTTTTTCCAGTACCAGGTAGGTGTGAGATAATGCATCTTCCATTACTCTCAGATAGGGGCTCTCTCAACCTCTCAAGAGTTATATCTAAAATGTTGTTCCACAAGCACTCAAATCGCCCACGATAATGAGGATACACTATTGCTTTGGCCCTTTGGGAAACTAAATCCCACACGGTTCCTTCTCCATTACTAGGAGAGTACTGGGCTACATAAGGATCAAAAACTCTGAAGCCATCCACATCCAAGAGTGATGGCGAGTTTCCAAAATATTTTCTTCCGTACCTCCCTCAAGTTATCTGATCTTATAGATGACACATAATAAGTTAAAGAATATAAGAGTGAACCAGAAATATATTGGAGAACAGAGTTCACAAAATATTTAAAAAGACAACTGGGACATATGAACCAACTGGACAAATGAGTCCCAGTCACTTTGTTATTTCCTTTTCCCATTCTTCTTTCTCTGGGGGAAGAAGTTCCTCTTCTTCAAATTAGAATATTAAAGGAAGTGTTTGTTTGACAGAAACATGTTCCTTCTTTTCAGTAGGAGTGAGTTTATCATAATCATCAATATTTTTTATTGAATCAACTATCAAATTTTGAAACCTACACTCTTCAAGACACTTCTCTGATTCTTTTGAAAAGCATTAATTGATGATCAAATTTCGACTCAGAATATGAGGGTGTATCAATAAACTCTATGGATTTGTCTGTTGTCCAACACATGCTTGAGGTTCATATGTTGCATTCAACATAGGAACAAACTCCTTCATAGTAATAACAATATAAGGATCATCATCATCAAATACTTCCTCGATGGAAATCTTATTCAGGAAGGATTCACAAGTTCATATTTTCAATTATTTTCCACATTTCTCTCATTACCTCTAGAAGGTTCCATCTTTTTTTCTTTTCCTCCATAACTAACATTTGTACAATTACCATGTTGACTCAACCTATTTCTCTTTTCAATTATCTTGACCTATCTTTCAAAGATTGTTGTCAAATCCTCTTCTTTGAAATGGAGTAATCCCCTAATCATCTTCCACACCTAAGTCAAAATACATCATTTTCGTTATCAATCAAATTAATGCACAAGCATAAATGTATCTTAAAAACATTCTTTCGAATCACAACAAGACTGAACTCTATTTACAAACACTAACGTGATTAAAGAAAACTTTTTTTCTGTCGAAAAATAAAAAATCGAAAACTTTGAATTCTTAAAACATTAAAAAAAAGAGTAAATGAGACTGATGAGTTCAAATAAATTGGATGCATAGACACACAAACATATAGAACGAGAGAGAGAAACACAACAAAAGAAACGTGACTTATATGAGCATTTTTTGTGTGAGAAAACAAAGTAAAAATAGAGGGAAAACTAAAACTTGTGTAAAGTGTGTGCATTTTGTGACAGATCAAAATCATCCAACGAAGTGTGAATATTAAATCTTTCAACTGTGTCACATAAATTCACACTCAAAATTTCAAAATTTTGTTGTGATATAAATTGAATTGTAAATAATATTATGTGTACATTCTCTTTTTATATAAGTGTTGACGTGCATGTTCATTTTCAAAAGAAGAAAAAAAATTTGTTTCACTTTAATAAAGTTAGTCTACAACTTTTTTCTAAATTATGGGACACACCTTAACTACACCTTTAGTTTTAATTCATATTCTTTAATTATAGTTTTATGAAATTGAATATCTTTTTTTTTGTGTAAATATTGTAATTACGTTAAGTAAAAAAATTGACGGTCGATGAAGAAAAATACTTTATTTGTGTACATCCCAATAGGTTCCCTCACATTAGACATTCGAGAAAAGAAGGAGATGGTTATAGACGATACATCCAAAAAGGTCTCAGGTTACGTTTACAACCTAGAGAAAGTAAAATAACAAAAAAATTAGTTTAAATATTCTATTGGGATTCTATCCTTACACCAACAGACATTCATGTGTTAGAGTATATATGCTCCGAGAATGTGTGATCGACTTTGGTGCTAGATGGGATGATAATTTTCCCTTAGCAAAACTTTCTTACAACAAAAGTTATCACTCCAACATTTAGATGACCCCTTTTGAGGCATTGTATGGCGGATGGTGTAGATCTCTGATCGGTTTGTTTGATTCGGCGGAGATGGATTCTTTAGATACCGACTTTATTCGATATGCTATGGACCAAGTCCGTATTATTTTGGGTAGACTATTGACAGCCCAGGGTCAACATAAGAGTTATGCAGATGGAAGAGTTTGAGCCTTAGTGTTTATAGAGGGTAATCATGTTTGGCCCCGAGTGTTACCCATGAAAGATGTGATGATTTTTGGAAAGAAGTGCAAGCCTAGCTATAGATTCACAAGACCTTTTGAGATGTTGAGCCGAGTAGGAGAAGTGGTCTACAAGTTGGATTTGCCACCTAACTTATTAGTCATGCATCCTGTGTTTCATGTCTGCATGCTTCAGAAATACGTACGGGATGAGCCCTACGTGCTTTCACTTGATTCAGTAGTGCTCTTCTGAGGAGGAGCCTATAGCCATCTTGGATAGGTAAGTCTGAAAACATAGGACAAAGGAGATTGCTTCAATAAAAGCACCATTCAATTGGTCGTGACTTGGGAGATGGAGTCCGACATGTGAACCAAATATCCGTAAGTTTTCTAGGTTTCAGGTACTTTAATTTACTTTATGTTCGAGAATCAACATGGTTCTTAGTGGTGGATAATGTAATGATCAGGAAGGTCATGTTTTGATTTTTTGTAAAATTACTAGTTTACCCCTCCTAATATTGTCCGCAAGTCATTTTTGAATGGATTTTGAAATTTGTTTCGAGATTTGAAGTTAAAAGTTGTGAATTGTGAATTTTTTTATGTTTTGAATTACTTAAGTTGATAAAAATTGTTAGGTGTCTTTTCACGTTTTGATTCTCGGAATGACACTCTATTTATCTAATTAATCCTGAAATGTGGAAATTGGTCTAAGAGAGTTGTCATTTCATATTCAGATTTTTTTTGTGGAATTGAGGTCCTTAGTTGAAATTTTTTAAAATTTTAGCCTTTAGATTGACTTTGTCAATATTCAGAGCTCGAATAGGATTTCTGACAATCATTGAATTAGGGGGATAATTTTAGGCCTAGAGGAGGTCTTGTTTCAATTTTTAAAATTCCCAAGATTTGGCCGTTTCAGGTATTAAATTTGTATTTGGTTACTTTCATAGGTTTTGAGTCAAGGATAACTCAGACTTATATTTTGATTGTTCCATTGTATCCAAAATGTCGAGTATAGTCAAGTACAACATTTGGTCGGTGTGAACGTGATTCCAAAAAAATCACAAGACCTTTACGAAGTTGTTGTGGATTACTCGTTTGAACTTATGGTGTCTAACCCTTCACGTTTGTGGAGCTAGTGGCCATGTTCATGAAGGGTATGTTTAGGGTACCCCCGTATTCACGGAGGCTCGACTGTGTTCATGGAGGAACAAAAAGTTGACCTTTTCATTCACGGAATCCCTGCCGCATTTGCAGAGGGTTGGTTCATTAAATGTTGTGTTTGTGTGCAGGGGTCCGCATTCACGGAATACACATGGACATAATGTTTCCAAATTTTGGGGTTTCATCTCCACTTCTCTTTTTTTGAGTTTTGGGAGGTTTGGTGTGAAGATTTGAACAAGATTTTTGAGAAGAAATATTTGGGTAACGATTCCTAATCTTAAATCTTCATTTACCCATTATTATCTATGATTATAAGTGTTCAAATCAAAGTTCTGAAATGATTAATATAAGGTTTTCATGAACTTGTATTTTTGAAGTAAATTGGTGATTGTGAATTGGTTTCAAATCCTTTTCCAAAATGGTTTTTTTTCATTAATTTATTCAAGTAATGATTTTCGTACTCAACCTATCTTTTATAATTGGGTTTTTGAGTTGATTTGTCCCATTTTTCAATGTATATGATATGAGTATTGTTATTTCTGGAATCTTATTGTGATTACTTGTTGGATTTGACTGTGTGTCTTAGGATATTTTTCAAAAAGAAAAAGATCAAATCTCAAAGTGACTTTTGATTGAACTAAGGCAAGTGAGCTTCTAAACCTTGTAAAGCCTGTAGAATATTGTGTTTGGCTTTAATGTGTATGTTGGGGAGGGATGAGAATGAGGTAATGAGTTCAATTACTCGACTTGATTGATCTTAATAAATGAAAAGGGGGAATAAATTAAAAAAGGTAACGTGTTGATTGTTGTGTTTTGTAAATTTCCTTAATGATGATCATATTTTGTTGATTGATGAAATGGTTTGATGTCATCACTGTTGACTTTAATTGTTTGAGTTTATTGTCTCTTTCTTATAGTGTGAAATTGCCTATTTGCATTGATTTTTAAACACTATAATGAGACATGTGGTGATTATGCCGATGGGAAATGGTTATGGCAAGTGATATTGTGATGATGGGAAATGATTCCGGCGAGTGATATTGTGCAATGGAAAATGGTTCCGGCGAGTGATATTGTGCCAATGGGAAACACTTTGATGAGTGATATTATGCCGATGGGAAATGGTTCCAGCAAAAGTTCGATTATTTAGATTAGAGGAAATTGATACTTGTGATTGATCTATTACATACTTGTGATTGAGACACTTGATAGTTGTGATTAACATACTTGATACTGTTAGGTTGGGCTGATTTCTATGCAGGTTGTATCTGAGGTAGTTTAGTTGGGATGGAAGGAGTACTCATGCTCTAGTATTGGCTTACCTTGTTTATTGATTGTCACGACCTGAAGTTGGGCCATGATGGTGTCCACTACAACCCACCTAGTGGACAAGCCAAAACCGAAGACATAAGAAGTGGAAGACACCATATACATGACTGATAAGAATCAGGTTACCAGAATAAACAAGAAAATAATGCGGAAGGGAAATTAAAAAGATTAAAGATAGAAATTGAAAGATATGTGAAATTCATGAATAAAATCCCCAATTTCATGATAAAGTGCTAAGAACCCTAACTGATCTTAGTATTCAAAATTAGCGGATTAAGTCTAATTATGATACTAAAATAGTCAATTCAAGAACTTAGATCAACAGTGATCTAGACCCCTATTACATAGAAATGAGAGACAATAATTAGTATAAGACTAATCACCTTCTTTAATTTACGAATAGAAACCAAAGATATCAATTTAAGAATTAATCTTATCTCTTAAAAAATCTTCCTTATAAGGTTCTAAGATAAATCCATAGTCACCACACACAATGGTGTAAAGAAGAGAAGCCTCTCAAAATAATATTAATCATGTATGTTCAAAATAATAAAATCAACCCCTATATATAGGGAAAACCTATCCCAATTATAATAGGAATTAAATCCTACTCTTATGGAAACTTTAAACTACGAAAACTATAAACTAGGAAACTTTATACTTGGAAAACAGGAAAACTTTAAACTAGGAAACTTTTTAAACTAGGAAAACTTTTAAACTAGGAAACTTTTAAAATGGGAACTTTTTACTTTGAGCGTTCAACTTTTTGGCTTCTTTTATTGTGCTTCGTGTGACCCAATCCTCTTTCTTTTGGGCTTGAATTTGGACACCTCTTTCGTCATAAACATATTCTTGATTTTGTATTGAAGCCCGTCAACTTTAGTACAAGTAACCTGACATGGATGCTATCAATAACATAACTAAATAAAGTAGAAAGACGAGAATAATATATATATATATATATATATATATATATATATATATATATATATATATATATATATATATATATATAAAGGAGAACTCTAGGCCCGCCTACATGGCGCCACCACAAACCAGGATTCCCTTTTAATTTATTTTTTTCCAAAACTAGCCTTCCCTTTCATGAAAAGTTATTACTTTTATGGAAAGTTGTGCCTTCAATGAAGAGTTGCGAATTTTATGAAAAAAGTTGCGACTTTTATGAAAGGTTGTGACCTTTCCGAAGGGTTGCAACTTTTCCAAATAGTTGTGACCTTTCCGCTAAAGCACAAAAACCATTTATTCACATTACCCTTTTTTGTCTATAAATAGAGGGATTTTCTCTCATTTTAAAACAATGAAAATTCTGACTTACTATTCTTCTTATATTTCTTCTTCTTCTCCACAATTAAATATTCGTATACTTTCCTCCTGTTGAGTGGCTCACTGTCACAATTGCATATGTTACAAATCCTCGTATTCTTTTTTACAGTCATAAATATATGCTCGTTACTATGTCATTATTAATGTTATAATTTTATCATTTATTGTTATTAAGGATAAATGATAAGATGTTTTAATTTTCATTTTCCTTTACATTATTAATGTTCGGTACTATGTCATCTTCAATGTAAAATAATATAGTGTTTTAGTTTTAATGGCTGATAGGTTTAAGTATTATTTTACAAATTCTATGATATTAAATTCTCACGCGCAGTGCGGGTAATTTTATTAATATATATATATATATAAGGCACAAAAACATTTATTCACATTACCCTTTTTTGTCTATAAATACAGGGATTTTCTTTCATTTTAAAACAACGAAAATTCTGACTTACTATTCTTCTTATATTTCTTCTTCTTCTCCACAGTTAAATATTTGTGTACTTTTCTCATGTTGAGTGGCTCACTGTCACAATTGCATATGTTACAGATCCTGGTATTCTTTTTTACAGTCATAAATATATGCTCGTTACTATGTCATTATTAATGTTATAATTTTATCATTTATTGTTATTAAGGATAAATGATAAGATGTTTTAATTTTCATTTTCCTTTACAATATTAATGTTCGGTACTATGTCATCTTCAATGTAAAATAATATAGTGTTTTAGTTTTAATGGCTGATAGGTTTAAGTATTATTTTACAAATTCTGTGATATTAAATTCTCACGCGCAGTGCGGGTAATTTTATTAATATATATATATATATAAGGCACAAAAGCATTTATTCACATTACCCTTTTTTGTCTATAAATACAGGGATTTTCTTTCATTTTAAAACAACGAAAATTCTGACTTACTATTCTTCTTATATTTCTTTTTCTTCTCCACAGTTAAATATTTGTGTACTTTTCTCCTGTTGAGTGGCTCACTGTCACAATTGCATATGTTACAGATCCTGGTATGTTTTTTTACTGCCATAAATATATGTTCGTTACTATATCATTATTAATGTTATAATTTTATCATTTAATCTATTAAGGATAAATGATAAGATGTTTTAATTTTCATTTCCCTTTACATTATTAATATTCGTTACTATGTCATCTTCTATGTAAAATAATATAGTGTTTCAGTTTTAATGGCTGATAGGTTTAAGTATTATTTTACAAATTCTGTGATATTAAATTCTCGTGCGAAGTGCGGGTAATTTTACTAATATATATATAGATAGATATTTAGAGAGATAGAGATAGAGATAGAGAGATAGAGAGAGAGAAGGGTTGAGTGGCTCACTGTCACAATTGCATATGTTACAGATCCTGGTATGTTTTTTTACTGCCATAAATATATGTTCGTTACTATATCATTATTAATGTTATAATTTTATCATTTAATCTATTAAGGATAAATGATAAGATGTTTTAATTTTCATTTCCCTTTACATTATTAATATTCGTTACTATGTCATCTTCTATGTAAAATAATATAGTGTTTCAGTTTTAATGGCTGATAGGTTTAAGTATTATTTTACAAATTCTGTGATATTAAATTCTCGTGCGAAGTGCGGGTAATTTTACTAATATATATATAGATAGATATTTAGAGAGATAGAGATAGAGATAGAGAGATAGAGAGAGAGAAGGGTTGTATCATATATATGCTGTAGTATGACACAAAATATAGAAAATAGGCCCAAAAGTGACAAAGAGACAAACTAACACTGGATACCAATCCCTGGGAGCTTGTGTCACATATACAGGAGCTACTTCGAACAGAAA
Source organism: Solanum okadae (assembly GCA_036553675.1). NCBI lineage: Eukaryota > Viridiplantae > Streptophyta > Magnoliopsida > Solanales > Solanaceae > Solanum > Solanum okadae. Next base: position 32,512,208 of record CM071689.1, read on the forward strand.
GTCATAAATATATACAAAGAATTGAGTAATCCAAAATAGAACTTGAAAGTTAGTACAAAAAGGAGGAAAGCATCAAGTCTTTGAACACTAGGAGCCCACCACATTCCAAGTGTGGGACAGCCACGGGAGATCGAAACGTTCAATATTAAGGATGGCTCGAACAAGGCGCTGCATCAGAAAAGATGCAGAAATGCAGTATGAATAACAAAAATGCGGTACCCAGTAGGCATCATAGGCCGACCGATCTCAGAAAGATCAAATAAGAATTAGAAGCACGATGAAACTAACAAAGCAAGGGCAAGATAAGGGAAAGAGAAGTAATAAAGGAGAATAAGTAAGAGAGAATCCACAATCAACAAGAATACACACAAACCAAACAACCAACACATCCAAAGGAAACTCATGCAACACCACAATGTCAACCTCCAAAATAAGTACATGTCATAAGCTCGGAAGAAACATCAAGCTGCCTGGAATGATACGTTAAGCTTATCAATAAGCCAATAACCTAGATATGCTCATTCAAAGGCCACCCAGTATGGCACATGAATTTACCCATAAGCCGAATATATATATCTATGGGCAACCCAATATGATGCATCGAGTTCATCTACAATATGGATCAAAAGTAATCTATACCCTAGCTAAGCTATTGGGCCGCCTGGTATTGTACCTGGAGTTTATCAGAGTATATGCAGGTAAAAGGTGTGGGAAAAAAGAAAAAGGGCATTTTCACCACTTTATGCAACACAAGTCCCAAGGACTTTCAACTCATTAAGAATAACCTACTTTATTTCCAATAAACCTTTTCATTGTCACAAATCAAGCAAATAGATCCTCCACAGATGTATAATAACAATCAACTTATGGCATACACACAAAATCGGGAAGAATACCCGTCACACCACAAAAGTACTAACTTGGGACTCCTGCTAGTCCGAGCTCACGACCTTAGGCCCAACAGTTTCATAAACAACCAACGAAGAAGCACAACTCAAGGGATCCATACAGTCATCCAAAACAATAAAAACAATCAAACACCACACAAGCCTAAGTTTCACGCCACCTAGAAACAAGGTCTAAGGAAATTACTCACACAAGGATCACCTAAACTAAGGCTATCCAGACTAAAGCTTATGCTAAACCAACAAACTTATAGCCATAACTACCTAAGGATCATGAAAGCTCAATAAACCTAAGGGCTCATCCTAGATCATGTGATACTACCATAATATACTTAATCTAACTAAACCAAGTCTAAGAAAAGGAAGCCATAACCTATCCCAAGGAAAAAACCACATAAGAACTACAATTTTGATGTTTTTCCCTTTCGAAGAGCCTTGAATTGCTGCGATGCTATCAATAACACAATGAGTAAATTAATAAGAGTCAAATGATACCCATATCGCTAACTCAAAAATAAGAAAAAAAATTGGGCCTAAAATAACCCATGAATTAACGCTATAGAAAAATAAGAAGAAAACTGTCATATTGTCCTTATTTGGGTAATGATCAAATGCCCAGAAGATAGGTGCAAACGGGACTCAGTTTGGGCCTCAAATGGCTAAATTGCCTTATTTTAGAGATTATAAATCAAGAGATTTGAGGTGGAAAATGAAATTGAATTACGAAATAAAGGCATAAAATTGTAGAGAAGTGGAAGAGGAATAAAACAAACTTTGAAGTGCCGAAAAATGGTCAAGAAATGCCGAAAATTGCCTAACTGTGAGCTCTCCAAGAGTTGGTTTCTTTAGAAGAAGATTGAATGAAGAATGGGAATTTAATCCTAGCAATTTTCGCAAAAGCGGATATTTGTTCGCTTAAGTGAAGATCGCCTAAGCGGCCAAATGTTCGATTAAGCAAACCTCGCCTAAAGAGGCACCCTTCTCTTAAGAAACCACTTGATCGCTTAAGCGACCTTTGCAAAAGCCGCTTAAGCGACCCCCGCCTCCTTGGTGTCCTTTGCCTAAGCGGCCCCTTGGTTGTTTATGCATACTTTGCTTAAGCGGCTAGGAGTTCACTTAAATTATCGCACCAGACACAGGCAAAAAATCAAAGAAGGCCTAACTATCCAAATCTTTGAAGAAGGCCTCGAACTTCATTCGGATTCAAAATGACGCAAAAAAGTCCAAACAACTTTGAAACAACATTTCAGACTCAACGGGATTAATGAAACAACCATCCGAGCTCGTCTCATCCAAATGTTGACCAAAGTCAACACTTTAAAAAAAAAACACAAAAACTCCAAAAGCTAAAAAACACACACCCCAACACCCTCGAGAATAAAACCAAATGTCATTCTAGACAAAACTCGGCATTCTGCAGCTAACTGCGATGACGAAATTCCATTTTGAGTACATTTACCAAGAAAGCTACCCAAACTTCAATTTTGAGCAAAACTAAAAAGCCAAAAGCTTAATTGTACCAACTCCAAACAAAAGTCAGAAAACCCAAACCAATCATCAGTCTAGACAAAAATTGCCCTTTCGGAGTTGATGAAAGAGACGAAATTTCGATCCAAAATCATATACTTTGAATGTTGACTATAGTCAACTTCTCCAAGCTTTAAAGGTTCCAAAACACAAAACTTGCATTAAACTCAACCAACTACCTTGAGCCGCATGCAACCCAACCATCCACCACACACAAGCTACACAAAAGCTAAGGGAAGGGGTAAAACAGGGAAAAGGACACAAAAACACTGAAATGACCCTGAGGGTCACTATAACAAATACCTCTTAAAGGAATTTCATCCGCGAAAGTAAGGTATAGGAAAAAGCTGAAGGATAAAAAAGATGCGGATACCAAGTCTTCATATAAAGCTCGGTCTCCCAAGTAGCATCCTGGACCGGATGGTGCCTATACTAAACCTTCACTGACTGGATCTCCTTAGACTGCAACTGCCTAATCTACTTATCTAGAATGGTCACATTCTCCTCCTCAAAACTCAAAGTTTCATTAAGTTGAACCAACTCCCATTGAAGCACATGACACTCATCAGGAGCAAACTGCATCAATATAGAGACATGAAACATAGAATGAACATTAGAAAGAGCTGGAGACAAGGCTATCTCATAATCTACGTCTCCTACCCACCTCAGAATCTCAAAAGGACTAATAAACCGGGCACTAAGCTTACCCCTCCTCCTAAACCTCATCATGCTCTTCGTGGGCGACACCCATAAGAACACATAATCAACCATGAACTCTAAATTTCTTGGCCTCCGATCCACATAGCTCTTTAGCCTACTCTGGGCAGTACGTAGTCGCTCCTGAATCACACATACGCTATCTATGGAATTTCTCAATAAGTGGGTTCCCCATGGCCAAACCTCAAAAGCATCAAACCAACCCACTGGAGAACGAATTCTCCTACCATATTATTCCACGAATGGTGCCATCTGGATGCTCAAATGGTAGCTATTATTATATGAAAACTATGCCAAAGCCAAAGAGTGATCCCACTGGCCATGAAAATCCATAACACAAGCATATAACATATCCTCCAGAACCTGAATAGTCCTCTCAGATAAGCCATCGGTTTGAGAGCGAAAAACTTTGCTTATCTCAACCTTAGTACCGAACTCTCTCTCAATAGACCTTCAATAATGCGAAGTGAACTAATTACCACGGTAAAAAATTATAGAAACAGACACCCTAATCAAGTAGACAATCAATCTAGGGTAGATCTGAGCCAACCTCTCTGATGTGTAAGTAGTCTGAATTTGTAAAAATTTAGATTACTTGGTCAATCGATCAACGATGACCCAAATAGAATCAAAATGCTAAACAGTATGCGACAATCCTATCACAAAGTCCATAGCTATAAGCTCATACTACAACTTTGGAATGGGTAGCCGATGAGTCAAACCACCCGGTCTCGGTGCTCGTACTTCACCTGTTGATAGTTCTAGCACCTGACCATAAAAGTTGCAATGTCCTGCTTCATTCCGTACCACTAGTAATGCCTCCTAGATCACGGCATCTTTGCAGCACCGGGATGAATAGAATACCAGGAATAAAGAAACTTCTGAAGAATCAACCCAACTAACTCACCAACTCTAGGAACAAAAATATGACCCTCAATCCTCAAGATTCCCTTTGAATCTATTGCCTTTCTATCCTTACCGCTAAGAATCTTGTCCCGAATCACCCTCAACTGCAGATCATCAAACTGATGTGCCCGAATCTGCTCCAACAAAGAAGTTCTAGCCTCTACACAAGTAAATACTTTTTCCTACTCAGAAATATCAAGTCTAACCATCTGATTGACTAAGGAATAAAATTCCAAAGCGATAGGTCGGTCCTCCAAGGCTAAGAAATCCAAACTCCCCATACTCACTGCCTTCCAGCCTAAGGCATCTGCTAACACATTAGCCTTGCCCGAATGATAAAAATGGAGATGTCATAGTTCTTCAGTTACTGCAACTACATGCGTTGCCTCAAATTAAGGTCCCTTTGGCTGAAAATATATTGAAGACTAAGATTATCCATGAAAACCTCGCAATGAACTCCATAAAAATAGTGCCACCAAATCTTAAACGCGAAGACTATCAATGCCAACTCAAATTCACGAGTAAGATAGTTCCTCCCATGAAGATCCATCTGCTTCGAAACATAAGCAATAACTCTACCCTTCTACATCAAGACATAACCTAGGCCCACAAGAGAAGTATCACAATAGAATGCAAACCCCTGGCCTCAACAGGAAAAGTCAGAATCGACATTGAATTCAACAAGTCCTTGAGTTTCAGAAAGATTGCCTCACACTCATCTGACCAGTGGAAGGGAACATCCTTCTGAGTTAATTTAGTCAAGAGCGCTGCAATAGAAGAAAACTATTTCACAAACCCTATGTAGTAGCCTGGTAACCCAACCAAACTACGAACCTCAGTAGGAGAAGTAGGCCTGGCTCAACCACGAACTGCCTCAATCTTTGCCAGATCCACCATAATGCAATTTTTAGGCACTATGTGCCCCAAAAATGTTATAGACTCAAGCCAAAGCTCACATTTAGTGATTTTGGAATAAAAATGATGCGCTCTCAAGGGCTGAAAGTACAATCCCCAAATATTGTTCTCTATGCTTCCTACATCGAGAGAAGACCTAGATGTCATCGACAAATGCTATAAAAAAATAAGTTCAAATAAGGCCTGAACTCATGGTTCATCAACTCCATAAATTTTTGTTGGGGAATTAGTCAACCCAAAGGACATGACTAAGAACTCGTAATGGCCATATCGAGTCCTAAATGCAGTCTTAGGAATGTCCGCCACCCTATTCCTCAAATGGTAGTGGCCTGATCTCAAGTCAATTTTAGAAAACACTGTTGCACCCTGAAGCTGGTCAATTAAATCATCATTCTGTGCCATGAGATACTTTTTCTTGATGGCACCTTCTTCTGTTGCATTCAGTTAATGCACATTCACAAGGTACCATCCTTCTTCTTCACGAATAGGACAGGAGCACCTCAAAGAGATACACTCGGTCTGATGAACGAACCCCTTCCGAAGAGATCCTGGAGTTTCTTCTCAAGCTCCCTCAACTCAGCTAGAACCATCTGCTAAGGCATAATAGAAATTGGTTGTGTATCCACCTCAACATCAATCCCAAAATTAATATCACAGTTAGGAGGAAGACACTGTACATTAGTTGGAACACATCAATGATCTCTTTAACTACGAGAACTGACTCAAGAGGAGGAGTGTCGGTACTAGTATCACAGACATAAGAAACGTAAGATGTAACACCTCGGTCTTGTAAAGGGCTAATTCTAGAAAGAACTAAATTAGAAATGCCCAAATTGAGATTTGTGCAAGTTAGAATTCAATTGTGAGTTTTGGGTCAACTTCAAATGACTATAACTTTTAGTAATGGATGAGTTAGGTGGCCCATGCGATTTAATGAAAGATCTTTGAGGCCTCATTCAAATTTCATAGAGTTTGCTAAATTCCTAGTTCGGATGATGAAGATATGTCCGTTTGAGTTCAGCCTGTACAGTTAAGGAAAATTATCAGAATTATGGAAGGGTATTTTGATCTTTTCCTTACCCCACTAAGTCCACACGATTTTCCACCCAAGTTAGGAGTCAAAGATGATTAAAATCAGTTTATGCTAAAGTCTAAAACGTTTGGAAGGTCAAGGCAAAGTATAAAGAGTAGAAAAGAGAGTAAACCTTCAAACGTTCAAGATTTTCTTTGGATCTTTGAGGGTTTTCGCCAAGGATTTGATCCTAAAGAGGTATGTGAGTTTCCATAGTGTTGGGTTTTTTCACCCACATGCCAATCATGAGTTTCTTTTATAAATTTCATAAGATTGAGTATATTGAGTTTGTTGATGAGTTTCTTGAAAATTATGCTTCATTCTTAAATATGAGGATCCGTTAAGTTCTTGAGATAAGGATCTTGTGTTTGAGTATTATTCTTGAGTAATCTTTAGTTGATTTCGTTTTGATTGTGTTTGGTTTTTGCTTACAAAGGAGTTTGAAGGAATTCATTCGATTATAGATTAGTTAGGGTATGAGATTGAGCATAAAAACTTGTTGAAATTCTTGGCAGGGGCTTGGGGCGGCGCGCCAGCATAGCGCCAAAACTATTGCCTTGTAGTTTGGGGCCTGGTGTGGCGTGCCACTTAGTGCGCCACAAACACTCATCAGTAGTTTTGGGGAATGCTCCTAGCGCCACTCAATGCGCTAGGGTCGCCAGGTCCCCTACCCTTGCATCCTTCTTTCCGCGTGTGTTCCCTCGAATCATACCTATGTTCTCTCCTTGATATCCACACCTAAGATCTTCATTAATCCTTAAGATATCATGCATATCCAAGTGACAACTCTTGAATCTATAATTCAAAATTAAACAAAGAGTGAAGAGAAAATTTTGAGGAAGTTCTTTGAGTCATTTTGAGAAGTCTTTTGCATTCTTTTGAACTCTTTTTATGACTTGAGTACTTGTGTATGAGGATGAGGAGAGTTGAGTTCACGCTTTCAAAATGAATATAAGGGAACTAACTATTCCCAAGTGTAAATGTTTTTCATTTAAAACGGGAGAAAACATTGATTTCCAAATTAGTTCATGAGGAGTTTTCAAGCATTATCTCTTTGTAGAGAATCTTTTGAGTAATAATCTCAAAGTTGAGGATGACAAAATGTTTTTAAACATATAAGCATGAGTTATATTATAGGGAGTAGTATTCAGCATTGATATGGAGATGAGTTCAAACATGGGTAAAGGGTCATATCTTTAGATGATTCCTTATTGCTTTTTAAGCATAGCTTACTGGATCCACTTAGTTGAGGATGTCTTATTCTACAGCAAGGTATAGGATAGTTCTGGAAGTGTGGGCAAGATGATATATCATTACATAGCTCATAGTGATTGTTGTCGGTTAAAAAATCTCTCAAATAAGAGTAAAAGAGTTATTATTGTCTTTTTAAATACATTGAGTTGTCATCTACTATTTTAAAATACTTCTTTATAATTTATTTTTATTATTACTTTTATATTGAACTCTGCTGAGTATTTTTGAATTTGAGTATGTTTGCGTATTATTGAGTATGCTTGAGTTGAGTTAAGTTGAGTTTAGATGAGGTGAGTATGTTTCTTCATTTTTATTCGTTAAAGCTTGTCATGTGCTTTAGAGTTCCCCTTACATGCTCATACATTCTATGTACTGACGTCATTTGGTCTGCATCTTTCATGATGCAGATACAAGTAACCAGGGTCATCAACTGAAACTTCGTTGATACCCCTTGCAGTTCCAGAGTTGCTTTGGTGAGCCTCTTTGCTTTACAGGATTCCCACATTTACTTTCAGTCATATTAGGATGTCGTGAGTCTTGTCTGACTTCCATCATAATTATTAGAGGCTTCAGACATAGACAATAGTAGTTTAGGAGTCTTTTTCTCATTCACCTTGTAGATGTCTTAAAGACTGTGAGTTGAACACTTATGTTCATTTGAGTATATTGAGTAAAAGTTTTTTATTATGATATCTTATGAGTTGACCTTGCTTTGAAATTTATTACTGTTGAATAAGTCTTTCGGTGAGAGTTGAGGCAGGCCAAGGGTTGGCTTACGGTGAATAATGGTTCTCGAGTGCCGTCCGCGTCCATGGTGTAGGTTCAGGGCATGACAAACTTGGTATTAGAGCCCAGAGTTCAAGATTCCTACGGTGTCTATAAAGTCCTGCTTATTGATGTGAAGCGTGGCACATATATAATTAGGAGGTTATGATATTTAGGAACTATATCACTTCTTTCATACTTTTTTCGTGTGATATAGTTCAACTCGACAAAAAAATTCTTCTAATTTGTGCTTGCACGTATCTTTCAGATCATTCCTTCACGAATAGCTGTTCGAGGTTATCTTGCTAGGAGAAATGCCGATCCTCAGTATCAAGGGATCCCCAATGCAACACAAGTGAAAGCCCAAGGAGAGGTCACTAACGCTGAGTTACACAATGTTATCCGGATGTTGAATCAAGTTGTGACCAACCAAGCTTGGCAACAAAGAGGGAATCGACAGGATGTGGCTGATACATCTAGGATCTGTGAGTTCTTAAGGATGAATTCTCTATACTTCACCGGTTCAAGTGTCAATGAGGATCCGAAAAACTTTGTGGAAGAGTTGCATAAGGGGTTTGAGGTGATGCATGTTGCAGACGTTGAGCGTGTGGGAATAGCTACATACCAACTAAAGGTTGTTGCTAGAGTCTGGTACGACAAATGGAAGAAAAGTAGAGCTGAAGGGGAACTAATTGTGAGTTGGGTTGTGTTCGAAGATGCCTTCATAGGGCCTTTATTTCCTCGTGAATTGAGAGAGGCAAAGGTAAGATAATTTCTTACTCTTGAGCAGGAATCCATGAGTGTGCATGAGTTCAACCTCATGTTTACCCAACTTTCCCATTATGCTCCGGAGATGGTTGTTGATATGATAGGTAGGATGAGTCTGTTTGTTTCTGGGTTGTCTCGTATGTCAATAAATAGGGTAACAAAGCTCTGTTGATAGGAGACATGTATATAGCAAGGCTCATGATCCATAGACAGCATGTTGAGGAGGACAAGTTGAGATATAGGGAACAATTCTGGAAAAAGAAGGCTAAGACAACATTAAATGAGTCCGGGCTGCAGAACATTAATGCGAACCGCTCATCTTTTCAACAAAAGACAAATGGACCTGTTCCATCATCTTCCATTGCAGTTGCACCAAAGAAAAGAGATGAGATCAGAAACCAGAATTCGCAAAAGTTCATAGCTCGACCTGCTCAGTCTCAAGGTAGTGTGGTACAAGGGGCCAATTGGACTCCAACATGTGCTAAGTGTGGTAGGAACCACCCAGGAGAGTGTCGTGATGGATCCGCTGGTTGTTTCAAGTGTGGTCAAACAACTCACTTCATAAGAGAGTGCCCTAAGAACAGGCAAGGTAGTGGTAATGAGGGCAATGGAGGCCAATCTTCTTCAGTGGCTCTGCCAGGCAGAGCTGCACCTAGAAGAGCTACTTCAGGGACAGGAGGAGCAGCAAACCGTCTATAAGGTATTACTAGTAACCAAGACCAGATAATTCACCTGACATTATCACTAGTATGATCAAAATCTTTACTTTTTATGTATATACATTTCTTGATCCAGTTGCGAGTCTATCTTCTGTGACTCCATATATTTCTATGAGTTTTGATATTCTTCCTGAGCAACTTCTTGAGCCCTTCAATGTTTTCACACATGTTGGTGAGTCTATTCTAACTGATAGAGTTTAATGTTGTACCATTTTTGTCAATCACAAGTACACCATGACTGACTTAGTCGAGTTACATATGGTGGACTTTTAAGTTATTCTAGGTATGAAGTGACTTCATTACTGTTATGCCTCTAGTGATTGTAAAACTCCAGTAGTTAAGTTCCGATTTCCTAATGAGCCATTTATTGAGTGGAGGAGTAGTTCAGCAGTGCCTAGCGGTCCTTTGGTTCGAGTTAATGACTCTAGTGTTGAAACTACCTGCTCAGTCAGTTTTAGTTGCGAGTGAGTTTCCAGAGGTCTTTCCAGATGATCTTCTTGGAGTTCCTCCTAAGAGAGAAATAGATTTCGCTATAGATATTCTTCCTGATACTCAACCTATTTATATTCCACCATATAAAATGGCTCCATCTGAGTTAAAAGAGTTAAAAGATCAGTTGAAATAACTTCTTGATAAAGGTTTCATATGACCTAGTGTCTCACCTTGGGGCGCTCCGGTCTTATATCTGAGGAAGAAGAATGATACATTTAGGGTGTGTACTCATTACCGCCAATTGAACAAAGTTACTATAAAGAATAAGTATCCCCTTCAGAGAATTGATGATATCTTCGATCAACTTATGGGTGCCACCTGCTTTTCTAAGATAGTCCTCATATCATGCTATCATCAATTGAGGGTCAGAGAAAGTGATATTCCAAAGACAGCATTCAGGACCGTCTATGGTCATTATGAGTTTCTGGTTATGCCTTTTGGTTTGACTAATGCTCCAGCAACAATCAAGGATCTTATGAACATAGTGTTTAAGACTTATCTTGATATGTTTGTTATCGTATTCATTGATGACATTCCAATTTATTCGAGGAATGAGGGGGATCATGCTATTCGTCTTAGAGTAGTTCTTCAAACTCTCAGAGATAGAGAGTTGTATGCCAAATTTTCCAACTGTGAATTTTGTCTTGTGTCACTAGCGTTCTTAGGCCACATTGTTTATAGTGAAGGGATTCGAGTTGACCCTCAAAAGATTAAGGCAGTGCACCACTAGCTCAAACCCACATCTCCAACTTATATTGATCATGAGTTATATTATTTTGAGTAGTATTAAGCACCGATATGGGGACGAGTTTAGACAACTCAAAGTCCTCATAGATTGTGTATGCCAACATGGGTAAGGTTCATACTTTTTAGATCATTCCTTATTGTCTTTTAATCATAGCTTAGTGGATCTACTTAGTTGAGTATGTCTTATACTTTGGCAAGGTATAGGATAGTTCTGGCAGTGTGGGCAATACATTATATCATCACATAGCTCATAGTGATGGTTGTCGATTATAAAATTTCCCAAATAAGAGTAAAAGAGTTATTATTGTATTTTTAAATACATTGAGTTACTATCTATAGTTTTAGAAGATTTATTTATAATGCATATTTATTCTTGGCTTTATGTTCAATTGAGTTGACTATTTTTGAGTTTGAGTATCTTTGAGGATCCTTGAGTTGAGTTGGGTTGAGTTGAGATGAGGTGAGTATGTTTCTTCATTTTTATCGGTTCAAAATTATTTGTGTGCTTTAGAGTTCCTCTTGCATATTTGTACATTCCGTTTACTGATGTCATTTGGCCTGCATCTTTCATGATGGAGATACAGGTAACCATAGTCATCATAGGCACTCTGTTGATACCACTTGCAGTTGTAGAGTTGCTTTAGTGACCCTCTTTGCTTCAAGAGGATTCTCACATTTACTTTCAGTCTTATTATGATGTTGTCGGTCTTGTCTCGACTTCTATCATAATTATTAGAGGCTCATAGATAGACAGTAGTAGTTAAGGAGTCTTTTACTCATTTACCTTGTTGATGTTTTTTGAAGACTATGATTTGAACACTTGTGTTCATTTGAGTATACCGAGTAAATTATTTTATTTATTATATCTTAAGCGTTGAGCTTCGTTTTGAGATTTCTTATTGTTGAGTAAGTCTTCCACTGAGAGTTGAGCCTAGCCAAGGATCCGCTTAGGGCCAACAATTGGTCTCGAGTGTCGGTCGCGTCTAGGGTGTAGTCTCGGGGCGTGCATAAGATAAGCACGCCTTATTTACCAACCACTTCAGTGTCAGAAAAGAAATCAAACCCCTTGGTATATAACTATCAGAACCGATCCTTACAAGAAGAGAAATACCAGGTATGCACAAAGTAACAATCTTAGAGAAACAATCCAAGACCTCATGGTAGGAAGACAACCAATCCATGCCTAGAATCACATCAAAGTCTACAATGTCTAACACAATAAGGTCTACCCAAGTATCATACCCCAATATGTTCACCACACAAACTCTATAAACCCGATCCGCTACTATAGAATCACCTACGGGGTAGCTAGATGCATAGGCACAAACATAGGCTCACAAGCCAAGCCTAATTACATAGCATAATAAGCAGACAAATAAAAAAAAAGTAGACGCCGAATAAAATAAAGCATAAATAGGTTGATGGGAGTCGGAGATCGTAATGTGATAACAACATCTGAGGTCTCTGCCTCTGGCCTCCCCAAAAAAGCATACATTTGAAAACTTCCACCTCGACCATCTGATCTCCCTACCTGAGGACTACCTCTTGTACCCTGGGTACCACCCCTAGAACCCTGGACCGGAGCCTTAGGGGCCTGACCCTACTGACCATGAATTACATTAGTCAAACAAAAACTAACACATGAATTACACCATAGGGTGTGTTTCTAAGGAAGGAAAACGTGTTGCATGAACAATAATTTCTAGAAAAATAAATGAGTTTCTTATTTATTTTCTTGTGTTTAGAAAAATACATGATTGTTTTTTTTTCATTTGGGCTAGATCCGGAAGGGTAAAAAATTGGGTGGGGTAATTTATTAAGGTAACATAACATTTTTGGAATATAAAAAAATAAGTTAAATTTTTCTTTTAATTTAGTAAAGTAGGTTTGTTAAGGTACATGATATAATAAAAACCATTAGTTAGACGACGGGGTATATATGCAACATTTATTTTTAGTAAGGGGTATATCTGCTCTACATCACAAATTCATGGGAAAATCTAGTGTTAAGACTAGTATAAATAAATTGTAAACACTTTATTTATCATAAATAACATACCTCAATCAATAGGGTTTATTATTACCTTCTTAATCCAAATCTCTTTTAAAGTTGAAAATCTAATGGGTCAACTTCACATCTTCCTATCTCTATTACATTGCGAGGCTTATTGACCTACCTAGGTATGTTTTTCACGATATTTTCATGATTGGGATAGGAAGATTTGGAGTTGGTCCATTAGATTTTAAACTTTAAAAGAAATTTGGATCAAGAAGGTAATAATCAGCCTTACTACTTTAGATATGTTATTTTTGATAACTAAGTATTTACAAATCATTTATGCTAGTCTTAACCCTATATTGTGCCTTAAACTTGTGATATAGAGAGGATATACCCCTTACTAAATAAAAATGGTGCTTATATACCGTATCGTCTTACTAATGGTTTTTACTTACCATGTATGTTAACAAATCTATTTTACAAAATAAAAATAAAAATCCTTAAATTATTTTTTTAAATTACAAAAATGTTACGTTACTTTAATATTTACCTCATCCATTTTTTATCCCCTCCAGACCTAACCCAAATGAAAAATAACTCAATCATATACTTTTCTGAATATAAGAAACTCATTTATTTTTCTAGAAATTATATTTCAGGCAACACAATTTCCTTTTTTAGAAACATACCCTACGTTGTAATTTATGTGTCAGTGTTGGTTTTACCAATGTAATGACACAATCATATATCTTATATTTAAAATAAAATTAATTACAAAAAAATTAGTTGACTACTTGATTAAACTTTAATGTGTATTTAAATAACTAAAACTATATTATTGTTTGAATTTATTTGTCTTAGTGACATATTTCACAAGTACCAAAATTAAAATTTCTTAATATATTCAACACCATACGTGCTATTATCCTTTATAATGAAGTTTTGAATTATGACATTTTGGTCACAATTGTGTTTCACAATATTTCTTTAGTACTACTTCATCTTTCTAAAAATACTTATCGCCCTTACTAAAAATACTTTTCCTCTAAAACAAACTAAATTATTTTCTGATTTTTTTAGAGTGCTAATGGTTATGCAATTTGACTCAGCTGCATATTTATGTATTCAAGGGATGCCTCTATTTCAAGAAGCTTTTGTCCACATTGTAACCTTCATGAGTCTAGGGGAATTCAAAACCTGTGTAGGTGGGTGTGTAAGTTGGGTGGAGAATGGGACTCACATGGAATGGCCTATCTTTATGGATATCCAATTGAGGAGTCCTCTACTTGCTGTTGACGGTGAAAACCACAACAAAAGCCCGATTCTTCTAAGTGATGACGAGGAGTCTTAGAGGACTATGAAGTTGATGGGAAGAATATTCTACGAATGTGCATTTGTGGAAGATGTTAATATTGGAAGGAAAAGAAGGATGGTGTAGCCTTCTTAAGGTGAAAAGAGGAAGAAGTTCAGTCCAAGAACTTGTAGGTTCCTGTCAAAGAAACACTTCCTTGAGTATTCAAGTTTGAAGACAAGGATCCTCTAGCTCCAGAGAAAGAAGAATGGGAAATGGAAATTTACATTCTTTTTGTTGATATGGACAAGTGTATCTTGGAAGTACAAGTTGGCTTTACAAATTCACCTATTGATCTAGATGAACAAATCAGACTCATGTTCAGTTTGTTCACATGTGATTTTGGAGGTCAACTACATCTTCCCTAATTTTATAAGTATACAATTTTGGACTCATCTGTTAAGTTAGTACTTCATAGGACAAAAATTATATACTTACAAAAGGAGGGAAGATATACGTTCTCTCTAAATGGACATATGAGCAATCTGAACAAATGAGTTAAATTTGTTCATCTAGAACAAGATGGTGGCTACCTATTTGATAGTGTTGTCCACTATCCATCGAAAAAGCTGATTAAATCTTAGGCCAATATGTGATTCCAAGGAAAACATATCCATTTCAACAAAAAGATCTTCAATATCCTTTAGGATTCTTCTTTCATTGGGGGAATAGTTTCCTCTTCTTCAAATAAGAATATTAAAGGAAGTGTTTCTTTGACACAAACATGTCCCTTCTATTCAGGAGGATTGAGTTTATTATAATCATCAATATTTTTATTGAATCGACAATAAACTTCGGAAACTCAAACTGTTCAAGAATTTTCTTCTGATTCTTTTAAAGAGCATCAGTTGATGATTCGAATTCTGACTCATAATAAGAGATCATATCAACAATCTCTTTAGATGTATCCTCATTCCTACACATGCTTGAGGTAGAGGAAACAACCTCATCTATTCCATCTAACATCGGATCAGTCTCCGCAATGATAACACCATTAGAATCACTCTCCTCTTCGTGGTCCTCCTCCGCAATGATAACAACATCAGGATCACTCTCCTCCTCAATGATATCATTGCTAATTAATGAAGGACTTAGAATTTCCTAGACTAGACTTCCCCCTCCCATTTTTTGCACATTTCTCTTATCACCTCCAGAAGGATCTATCTTTTTTATTTTCCTTCCATAACTAGTCTTCATAGATTAGCACTTTGACACAACTTGTTCCTTTTTTCAATTATCTCTACCATATATTTTAATGATTGTTTTCTAGTTTCTCTTTGAAATAGAGTCATCCGTTAAGTCCATCTTCCGTACTTGAGTCAAAATACACATTTTTCATTATTATATTCTATATATTTCGATTCGGATTTATTGTTTGAGTTTGGATGCTAAATTAAATTGATGTTGCCCGCGCAGATTACCTCCAGTCCTCAGAGATCCTGTAAATGGTATCAGAGCCTAGGAACTTTCACGGTAAATATGAGATTGATGTGAAGTATACGACATAGAAATGTTCTTTTCAACATGGATCTAGGAGAAATGAGTACTAAAAGTACTAGATTGGAAGAGGTAGATATACCTCAAAACCTTGATTTGTTAAACAAATAGACTATTCCAAAAATTGATATTAAAACCATTTATGATTATGGTTGGTTTGATAAAATTTCTCATAAACAGTCAATAAAAACTACTGAACAATCTTTGGCATTAAATTCGTCTAAAAAAACTATTGGTTTATTAAATAAATGAGATATCGATTATTATAAAATTCAGTATAATTTCCTGCATATTGGCATGGTTCAAATTTCTTTTAAACCTTTATCCCTTAAAGGGCTACCTGAGACATTCTTAGCTCCTCTTCGTGATGCTAACAATTTAAATTTTAGACTATCTTTGATGGCTTCGATTGAATTCACTGTGGCATATGGCCCGGTATAATTTAATACTCAGCCTAATTTGCAGTTATCTTTAACTGATGCTATTACTCTTGATGCTTTAACTTTGAATGTTAAAACACATGGTTATAATTCTGCACTCAGTTCTGAATTAATTTGCTTATCTTATAAAATTTATTTCAAATTACTTTCAACGTTAAACACGAGATGTAAGTTATAAAGATACATCTGATCAAACTATTTTAGTAGAAAGTAATTTTGCTAAATCTAAGGTAATTACTAGAAGATCTATAAAATGGGAAGAAATTAATTTTCCATTTACATGGACTATGGATTCGGTTATTTCCCCAAGTCAGATGGCAGATGTTGTCACTAATTCTGAGTATTCTCTTATTACACAAAATCCTGATGCTAGGATTTGTATGCATTTTAATGATATTCCTTATAGAAGAAATTCATTTTCTGAAAGAAGATTACCTGTTATTCAGCATATTTCCGCTATTGATCCTGTGTATGGTCCGGCTCGTAATCGTGTTGTTTCTTTACATACCATACCTTCGATTATTTCTGCAGATCAATGTAATAGACTTGTTAATAAAATAAAAATTGATCATCGTTTGAATATTGTTCAGGCTAATGATAATCCTTCTGATATTTCTGATAAGGATATTCCTTCTGTATCCGAAATTGATTTTAATCCCAATAACACTTGATGATCCGTACATCAAATAGATTTTAGCCCAGGTTCTCTGGCAAGAAAGTATATTCAGAATGAGTTTTTGAGTGATAAATGGAACCAGTTTAAAACATGATTTTTGACACTTATAGTGCCAATGATTTGAATAATATTTCTCAAGAGTTTTATGAAACTTGTGCTTTACATAATCAAATTATGTACTTGTACCATGGTTTATAACCACTTATTTACCTTTATTCATCAACGTTCTTGAACGATCTTATAAAGATGGATCTAGTAATATTATTATGGTTGTTTATCTACCTCAATCATCCTTTATTTTTCCAAATATTATTAATATGTTTTGGGTGAACATATTAATTCTCTTGATAAAAAATAAGATGAATTAACGCTTTGATAATTCAAATAAAAAATGATTTAAACACTTTTAATAAAGCTTCTACTTCTAAAACTGATTTAGAAACTCATACTATTTCTACTCATGTGCAGAGGCCCCCTGAGATTCAGGATTTTAAATTTAAATTGATTTATGATTTCGAAGAACTTCTTGATAAAAGGTTTTCAGAGTTTAGTGCAAATCCTATGGATTTGTTAGATAATTTTGCGGATGAAATGGAAAAAACTTTTGATTTTAAAAATCATTTTTCTTTAGATGTTAATAAAATTCGTGGTTATCCCAAGAAGAATAATACGAAGTTTGCGCATAAATCAAGCATGCAAATTTATTATTATTCCAGACCAACTCCCCATGATGTGCTTATAGAGGAATGCGAATGGAATCAGACTAATACCTCTTATAATGGGTCTGAAATCTATGAATAGAATATTGATGGGTCTGACTGATAGACAGTTAACTATTCTTGTTCATAGAATGCTTATGTATGCTACTATATTTAAAAGTGTCAAAAATACAGATAGAAATATTTCTAAAATGATTATTGTAGGTTTTACTGGCCAACTCAGAGGTTGGTGGGATAATTATATGAGCATTGAGCAAAAAGTTGTTGTGATAAATGCTACTTCTGATAATGAAGGTGTTGATAACTTGGGAATGGCACTAGTGAAAAATAGAGAAGACGCGGTGTATACCTTGGTCTTAACCATTTTAGAACATTTCAATGGTAGATTTACCAATCAGTATGAGACTGTTCGTACCCTGTTAAATAATTGACGTTGTAGAACCTTGGGTGAATTCAGATGGTATAAAGATACTTCTATGAGTAGGGTGATGGAATAACCTAAAAATAGTTCTGAGCATTGAAAAGCTTAGTTTATCGATGACCTTCCCCATTTGTTTGCCAAAAGAGTTAGAAAAACACTGAGAAATGAGCATGGTGAAATTCATTATAGGGATTAAACTTATGGTAAGCTGATAGGAGTTTGCACTCAAGAAGGTATAAATTTGTGTAACAAAATGAAGTTATCCAGATAGCTTAAGATGGATAGGCTTAGAGAAAGATCTCACCTACGAGACTTTTGTACCTAGTTCGATTAACTGATACTTC
This sequence comes from Solanum okadae, assembly GCA_036553675.1. Classification (NCBI taxonomy): domain Eukaryota; kingdom Viridiplantae; phylum Streptophyta; class Magnoliopsida; order Solanales; family Solanaceae; genus Solanum; species Solanum okadae. The sequence continues at coordinate 32,530,442 of CM071689.1, forward strand.
GATTAATAGCAAGAAGAAGAATCATAGAGATTTTAGAGGCTCCAATCCGGACAAACCTTATAGAAAAAACAGGTCTAGATATAGATCTAAGGAAGAACGCGATGCTAGAAAGGCCTTTCATAAGTCTAATAGATTTACCAAGAATAGGTCTCAGCGGGAGCTCGCCAAGATCAAGTGCTATAAATGTGGAAATTTCGGACATACAACACACAACTACGAGCTTGAAAAGCTGAAAACCTTAGAACTTCAGGAAGAAGTTCATGATAAGGTTTATAGTTTCTTATAAACTTCACGTTCTGATTCTGATTCAGGTTCTGAAGAAGAGATTGATTTGCTCCATTTATCTGATAATAATCAACATGATAAACTGATTAATTGCAATGCTTGCAATACTTGCCATGGTGATATTTGTTCTTGTGAAAATGATGAATTTTATAAATGGTAATCTCAATTTGAATATCAATACTATTACATCTAAAAATGTGTTAGAACTTTTAAAACAAGTTTCTGATGATGATCTTCATGAAAATATTATTCATCTAGTCGCTAGTAATAATGCTAGCTGAAGTTTTTCAAAAGATTTAGAAAAACAAAAGAATCATTTTGAATTTGAATATTCTGCACCTTATTCTTTGTCTGAAATTAATAACAGACTTAATAAACAAACTATTCACACAAGAGATTCTTCTTTTCATGATTTGAAAAATGAAATTAAAAATTTGAAAGATGACATTAAATCTCTTAAACAAAATCAAATGATTTGTGATCATCGTCTTGTTCAGATAGAAACTGTTTATAACAAAGGTAAAAACATTGTTGAAGAAAATACTCTTGCAAAACCTTTTAATCTTGATCCTAGACAAAGTATATTTTTAGGAATGATGCAAATTGCTACTGCTCATGAATGGTATGTTAAATGCTCCATATTGATTGATAATAGTTTTTCAATAACTGATATTGCTATGATTGATAGTGGAGCCGATGTTAGTTGTATTCAAGAAGGTCGTATACCTACTATATACTTTGAAAAAACAACTCATATGGTTAAATATGCTTCTGGACATGCTTTAGATATAAAGTATAAATTACCTAATACTCGCATTTGCCAAAATAAAATTTGCATTCCGCATTTCTTTTTCTTGGTTAAAAATCAGTTATACCCTCTAGTTATACTTGAAACCTCTTTTATAAATGTTATTTACCCTTTTACTAGCATAAATGCTAAAGGTTTTTCTGCTACTTATGAAGACATAAATATTAGTTATACTTTTATCACTGATCCTATTTCTCGTGATATTAATGATTTGATTAATATGAAACAAAAGCATGTTGATTCTTTGCAACTAGAATTGTTTGATATAAATATATTTGATACTTTGAAATCTACCAAAGTACGGGAAAAAATTAAATTAATTTCTGAACAAATTGCTATTGATATTTGTGTTGATCATCCTAGTGCTTTTCGAAATCAGAAAATGCATATCGTCACTCCTCCATATGAAGATAATTTCTCTTAGAATGATATTCCTACTAAATCTTGTCCTTGCCAAATGAACACCGAATTGGTAGCATTCTGCAAAAAGGAAATTGATAATTTGTTACAAAAGGGTTTGATAAAACCATCAAAATCACCATGGTCTTGTACTGCATTTTATGTTAACAATGTGGCTGAAAGGGAACGAGGAGTCCCCAAGTTGGTTATCAATTATAAACCTTTAAACATATATTTAAAATAGATTAGGTATCCTATTCCAAACAAATGAGATTTATTGTCTAGATTATATGATGCCAATATATTTTCAAAATTTTATTTAAAATAAGGATATTGGTAGATCCAAATATTTAAAGAGAATTTTTATAGAATAACTTTTAATGTCCCTTTTGGACAATATGAATGGAATGTTATGCAATTCGGTTTAAAAAATGCTCCATTTGAATTTAAGAAAATCATGAATGATAACTTCAACCCATATTTGGATTTTATCATTGTCTATATTGATGATATTTTGGTATACTCAAAAACATTTGAAATGCATATCAAGCATCTAGACATCTTCAAGAAAATTGTTATACCAAATGGTTTGGTCATTTCTAAACCAAAAATGATTATATTTCTGACGGATGTTCGATTTCTAAGACATCATATTTGTCAAGGGAAAGTTACCCCAATTTAAAGATCTATAGCCTTTGCATCAAAATTTCCTAATGTTATCACCGACATGGCTTAATTAAAAAGATTTCTAGGGAGTTTAAATTACATATCCCCCTTTTATAAAAAATTATCTCAAGATTTAGCCCCTATATACGACAAGCTGAAAAAGGATCATAAATCACTGTGGACTGATAGTCATACCACTTTGGTAAAAGATATTAAACTTCGTGTTCAATTTTTACCTTGCTTAACTCTTGCTAACCCTGCTTGGAAAAAGATTATTGAGACATATGCGTCTAATATTGGTTATGGTGGGATATTAAACAAACTAATCCCCATGACAAAAATGAATATTTGATCAGCTGATTTCACTCTGGGAAATGGAGTGATGCCCAGAAGAAATATGCTACGGTTGCCCATGAAATGTTAACCATCGTCCAATGCGTGTTAAAATTTCAAGGTGATTTATATAATCCAAGTTTTTGATAAGGATGCGCAATCTGTGAAGTATATGTTTAACAAAGACTTTAAGCATGATGCATCAAAATTAATTTTTGCTAGGTGGAAGGCCCATTTAGCTCTTTTCGATTTTAAAATACATTATAAAAAGGGAAGTGATAACTCTCTTCTAGATTTTCTATCTAGAGAATATTTAACTTCATAATGAGTTTTTATACACCCTTCTTTGATGAGAAAACTTTATTTACTACTTTAAAAGTAATTCCTCTTGATAGAGATTTACATGAATTAATTCTATGGGAAATTATCGATGATATCATTAGAGAAGATTTCTCTATACATAATTTTGAAGAAATCATCAATATCGATGAAGAAAATTATTACAGTGACTACTATGATGCATTCATAAAAAAAGTGTTATCTTTGCAGGATGGACCCTCCTTGGGTAACCAAGAGCAGAGGCAGAGGAAATAACACAAGAGGAAGGGGAAGATCATCCCTGGGATCGTCATACAGATCTTTTTCTAGCTCACCAGTTATACAGTGAGGAAGAATGAGTTTGATAAACTCCAAAATCTCCCAAAGTGAGGCTTCTTCTTCAGTACATCTGGAAGATATTCCAGAAAACAGTCCGTTATACACACAACTACAAGCATATTTGTCTCAGAATAAAAGTGATACTTTTGCATCTATAGCCAAAGAAGATATTGATGATATCAAATCTTATGAAAAATTATCAAAGAAAGAAATGATATTTCTTTTAGAAAACTCTGAAATTCAGAGAAAAAAGAACCCTGGAAGATATTCCAGCGGTACCTTATTAATGATTATATTTCCTGGGTGAGTTATACAAAACCCGATCTTATTATGAGTCCATTTTGATAAGCACCGGTAGTGTTGAATTTCAGCACTTTTTAGGCTACAAAACCAGTGAGAATGTTTATAACTTCTCCAAAATGATAATTAAAGATATTATTTCTGGTGAAGACTGGGGTATCTCCACAATGAAAGAAAGGCAGATTAGCCTAAACAAAGTCTCTATGAATTTCACCTATTGGGACTATATTCATGATTTTGATAAAGTCCTCTACTACAATAATGAGCGACATAAGCGTACATGGTTTATAAAAATTTGTGCAAAGATATTTGCAGAGCCAATTCATAATTGGTTTCTAAATTGCTGGTCATACCACGGTCCAACTACAAAAATTATTCCTGATCCATTTCTTAAATTATATAAAGAATGGGTTAAAGTGTCACCGGACCTAAACAAATTATACCATACAGATCATATCTGTTATATTGAAAAAATTGAACAAATTTATTTTTTCATTGAATTCTCTATCCCTTGGATTCATAAATGGACTCCCGAAGTGAGATTCACCGAGGAGCAAATTCCTTATTTATACATGACCTTTTATAATAATTTTTGAGACAAATTAATGAAAAAAGATCCCAAGACAAAGTTTTTATATGGACAAGAACTGTTGTGTCTTATTGAAAAAAGGATCCAAGAATATTGTATCACTCTTCAAAAGGGAATAATTGATGATAGCTTGGTCAGGCATACTGGCAGAAAAATCTCCATGCAAGATGGAAATAAAGAAGAGATGATCAATAGCTATCTAGAAGAAGTAAAGAGAAATCTGCTTCTCAATATTACTCAATACGAGAAATCAGACACTTTTATGAGAAGTGCATCAAGTGATGACGTCGCTGAAGATATTCAAGAGGCTCAACCTTGTGAGTCGAAAAATCCTACTTCAGAAGATACTCTGAGAGAGGCAGAAGATTTCCTCCAAATATTAAAGAAAAAGGACAAGATGTAAAACGTATCTCTATAGGAAAAGCCATCATCAACAGTAGATACACTGTTGATAAACAATAGATACACTGTTACTGTACATATGGGACCCACTGATAAGGGACCCACAATTACTGTACTTAGATTCTTTTACTTTCTATAAATAAGTTTAGTTTTAGTGAGTAGAGGCAAGTCGAAAACCACACACTCTTTCTCTCTCTCTAAATTGTAAAGCTCTTAGTTTGTAAAGTGTGAAGTACCCGGATATTGGCCGGAAAGTAAATACAACTTGTATAGTTCAATCATAGGCCTTGGAGTCGGCCACCTTTAAAAGGTATTAATTTATTTATGATTTCATCTTTTATTATTTCTCCGATCTAAGCCGTGACTATGTCCGGATAAAGATTCATATATATCTCAAATAACTAACTTCGCTTTTATATCTACCATGAAAGATCTAGACTTTATCAAAATATAAATAAATTTATATACGGTTTCTTGACTTGTTTCTGAGATGGTGGTACAGTCAGATTCGATACTATTTTTATTGGCTTTGTCTTTGTGACTCCGTCTAGCCAGTCGTGGTTCTAAGCCCGTTAAAGGAGAAAAAATGTGTCTATATTCGGTTAGAACTGCTAGACACATCGACTCAATGAAAATACGTATTAAATCTTGACAGGCCCCTTGCTTGGGTAAAAGGATAGATCCTTCCATATAGTCATAAAACTATATAAAAAATTGAGTATATTTCGATTCGGATTTATTTTTTGAGTTCAGATGCTAAACTAGATTGATGTTGACCGCACAGATTACCGCCAGTCCTCAGAGATATATTATATTATATTATATTATACTATATTATATTATAAGTGGGAATATCCTAAACATAAATTTGGATTACAATAACACCCTTGAAAGACCATTTTATTCTTTACGACAACAATTTTTCTATAAATATGTTTATAACGAAAAAAAAATGTACATTCCAATTATTAAAAGACTGAGCTTACATTCAATTATAATTAGTAAGGTAAATGAAAAGATCAATGTTTGAACTTTCACCCGTTGCTATAGCCTTTTCATTTAACCTTAATGGCTTTATCTCCCAAATTTATTAAATTGCTTTTGATATTTAAGAGAGACAAAAGGAAATAACGAAACACGTCAAGAGCACTCAAAAGAAAAAGAATGCAGATATTCACTGATTTGATAATGAATAAGGATTTCATGTCATCATAAAGACAAAATGGTATTAAATTTTGTGAATATATTCCAGTTGTGTGGAATAGTTACAATATGTCGATGATAGTTCCTTGACACGATAATTGTTGTATATTTTTTATTGTGGTCAAGAAGATAATCTCCAAACCCGTGGAATGAATTGATTACAAATATTTTGGAGTTCGTGCTAACTTTTCTCCTGCAATGGAACTTTTCATGCTCTTCTGTAAAACTAGCTTGAAATGGTATGATGGCACAGAAATATCCTAACGCATTTGTAGCTGTTATTGGATAGTAAATGGGCGTACAATAGATATATGGAAGAGTGAGCCACAATTTAGCTAGTACCTCTTTTCCTGTTAATTTTTGTTTGAATCTTGATCTTATGATAATTCTTCATGGTATCTCTGTTGAACTTAATTCAAATAATATTTTGGCGTAACAGTCTAAGCTAGACTACATATTTTGGATATGTATTTCACAATTATTTTAATATTTGTGGATTAATTGTAATTGTATAAATGATCATTTATTTCTATGACGTAATCCTAATGATATGAGTCTAGTTTTTTTTATTAATCATTACATGCATGTTTTCATAAAATTTTAATCATTTTAGTTAATCTTAAAAAAATAAATGGGAAGCATGTGCCCAGAGACTATAAACTAAAATGCACAAACAAAGATATATCTTAAAGACATTTTTCGCAATAACAACCAGAGTGAACTCTATTTACAAACACTAACCTGAATAAGAAAACTTTTTTCTTCTGAAAAATCAACAATCAAGAGCATTGAATTCTCAAAACTGTCCAAACAGAGTAATAGAGATGGATGAGATTGAAAAAATTTAATGAATAGAAAGGAAAAAACATGAAAAGATGAGCCTTTTTTGGCATAACAGAAAAACATGAAAAGAGAGGGATTTTTTTTAATGTAAAGTATGTGCCATAAGAGACATAGTAGAAGAGATCAAACACAATTTTCAAGAAAAACAATACATTATCGAGCATATAATGAAGGAAGGGTACCAATTAGCTGACTACGTAGAAAACATAGATATTGACAATGGAAACTATCCATTTTCAGATTTCAACAACATGGATACTACTGAGATAAGGATTCTAAATAGTGGTAAATTAAATTTCTCATATTTGTGAGTATCACTGTCTAGGAGATAGTAGGAATGGAAAGTCCAGAGTACAAGGTTTCACATATAAATCATTTACAAAAGATCATGAGGATAACAAAATGTGAAAAACTATCTAGGCTAGGCTACTTCAGCCAACAAAAAGGACTCGACAAATGGGAGGATCTGAGGTCATATGGGAGTGCTTAAACCTGGAATGAGCCTTCACAACTAGTTTGAAGAGGTGGACAAGAGCTACCCATGCACTCCGATGTAACACCATCTAGAGAAACAAAATTAGGGGAATCTGATGGGAGAAAAGGAAGAGGAAGAGAACAAAGGTAAGCATCAACCTAGACATGAGGTATCCTTTGAGAAGACAAGATCCAAAAAAAAAACACACACAAGAGGTAAAGCACACCATAAAAGAGAACCTAGCTCCAAGATGAAAAGAGGCAGTTTAAATGAAAAGAAAAAAATAAATAAAATAGGATGAAGTACACTTACTCTTGTTAGCTGAAGAAAGGAAGACATGAACAAATGACTTTGAATGTTGGTGATCCATAACTTGAGGAAGTGGAACTTCTTGCTGATCCAAAGTGGGAACATTTTTCAAGTGTTGGGTGGAGTTCGAATGACAGAGAGAGGCGGATTAGCAAATGAGAAACTATTGTATTAAGGAAATATTATTGGGAGTTTGTTGCGGGCAATCTGGATGGGCTACCCTTTTATTTGTTTTTTCATTAATTGATATGAGCATTAGGCCTAGATGATTATTGTAATGATTTTGAGTTCATTTTAATAAAAAGCCCAAAAGTTGTTTTAAAAAAAAGTGTGCATTTTGTGACATTAGAATCTTCCAACAAAGTAGGATGATCTAAAGTATGAATATTTATTCATCCTACATTGTCACATAAATTCACACTCAAAATTTAGAAATTTCAATTTCAAAATTTCGATGTAAAATAAATTGGATCGGAAATAATATTGTGTGTGCATTCTTTTATTATATAAGAATTAACAGCATCAGAATTTTCGAAGAAACCAATAATTTTTTTTGTTTTTTTTTAAATTTAATTAATGTATAAATTTTCCAAAATTGTTGGAAATACTTTAGTTATGCCCTTTAGTTTTAATTCATATAATTTAGTTATAGCTTTATTACTTTGAATGTCGGTGTTCTTTGTGTAAATTTTATAATTACATTGCGTAAAAAAGTTAACGGCCAATGAAGAAAAATACTTTAATTATGGACATTTCAATGGGCCTCTTACAATAGGTTTTCAAGAAAAAAGAATGAGATGATTAGAGACCATTGATCCGAACGGTTTCGGGTTTGTTTACAACCTAGAGAAAGTAAATCAACCACAAAATTATTTTTAAAAAAACAAAAAGCTTTGCTCAAATTACTTACAAGGGGTGTTCGAATTTTGTTAGAACCCGTTGTAAATGTGATTGCATTAATATAGCAGGTGGTAGGTGATGAGTCCGAGATTTGGACTCATTGAGGGCTTTATTTATAATGATTTATTGTCCTCAATTGCTTATTTTGTGCTAATAACTGATGTAAAACCCTTGATTTCCAGGTATTTGGATTGAGGAACAAAGCAAGGAAACTAATTTGCAAAAAGGAACGAAACGAGCTGAAAGAATAAAAAAAGTATGCCTCGTCTTGACAACCTAAAGTTCCAGTGTGCCAAACCTTGAAGGAGAAAATCAAGTTAGCGAGAGAAAGGAGCAGTCGGCGGATTGGCGAGTTGTTACGTGATGCAGTGTTGGATCGCCCAAAGTTACAGACCTTGAGGATGTTGAAGTACAAGGAAGAAGGGTGATGTAACTGACCAAAGGGCGGATCGGCGAGCTGATCGGCAAGCCCGACTTAATTCGTCGAGTGACTCTTTACCGCAAATTTTTGGCAACTATAAATACATTTTTAAACATTTAGTTTATGAGGAGATTATTATTGGATTTTGAATCCTAAGTTTTGGATATTCAACTCTGAGTATTGAGACAAGTTTTCTCTAGTTTTTCCTAAGCTTTGAAGAATTGAAGTTTTTCACTATTGAGAAATTGGAAGTGGGTCTTTGAGATTCTCTGACTTGGAGCATTGTAAGGACGAAATTAATCTTACTTAGTTGATGGAAACTCAATTTGGTAACGATTTTTATCATTTTATGATGACTAGCTAAAACCCCAATTCTTGGGATGTGATTATGTGATTATGGCCTGATTTAGTTTATGTGTATTGCTAATTGTTAGTTTAAATGTTGTTTAGAAGTGATTTCAATTATTAATTGTGATTTAATTTAGGAAATGTAGTTGCAAATGTAGTTCTACCATTGTGTTTTTGGCTTGCTCGATAGAGAGGTTTTAAAACCAAGATTATTGATTGATGGTTAGTAGGTATTGGGTTGTCATGGGTTCAGCTCGAGAGATTAAATCCTAAACCCTTTTCCACTCATTCAGCTAGAGAGAGTGAATAGAAAAAGGCGTAGGCTGTTCTTATTTTTCATTGTTGTCGATGTTCGAGAGAAATCAACTTGATTCGGGGTAAATTGTTCGAGAGAAAGTTTACCCCCTCTATAGTCTAGCTTATTCACTAATATACAACAATTTTCTAATAGTTGCAATTATCCATTTGTCTATATTATCCTATAATCGAATCACATCCCAAGAACCCATCTCATTATTGTCATTTTTGTGTTATTTGCTGCTGTTGTAGTTGAAAATTTCAAACCAAAACCCCCTTATTTGACATTCGTGTCATCCCCTGGTTTGAATTATGTTTTTAATCAATAATGTCTGTTCCTATGACTGATTTGACCATATTTGTACTTTCCTATTGAATCTTAAACCTGTACCACTCCTTGTGGGATTCAACCCTAACTCATTTAGTTGGGTTATATACTGACTAGCAATCGTTGACACTTAGAATTGGATGAAGTGTCCTTGAAACGTTAATCAAAATGGTGCCGCTGCCAGGGAGTGGTGTTGGTTAAGATTTTTTTTGTTAAGTTGAATTTTGTTCTTTTTAGTTATAGTTAAATCTACTTACTTTTGGTTTGGGTTTGCGTTTGTTGAGCAGAGGAATTGAAAATATCTTGTAGCAATAGTGACCCAATGGACCACCCTCCTTTGAGATTGATGATTCTTAGAGATAACATCCTAACTTTCAAGCAATTGGAGGGTTGGATTGAGTTGTGTCCAAGATTTAAAGCACTTTTGCAGCAGTGCCCAACTCATGAAATCCAGATAAGATGCTTCTGGAATACTTCTACAGAAGTCTTGTTCCTGAAAAATAGAAGAGTGGCTGATCAACTCTCTTTGGCTTGTTTGATACGACAACCCTATGAAATAGCAACCCAACTCCTTGATTGCGTGTCTAAGACCAACAAGGAGACAGAGAAGGACTAAGACTTGGCCATATTGTTGGGTCAGCTGGATCTCAAGGCCAAAAAGGTCATGGAGCTGGAAGTAATGTACCAATGAAAAGATAGGTACATCCCCCCTCACTAGCGTCGAAGGACAAAGAAGCATGAAGATAGGAAGATAGAAGAGGTACTCTTACTCATTCATTAAAATGTCGAAGAACACGACAGAGTGTTGAGAGAGATATGATAAAATGTCTCGATGCTAAATATGATGACGACCTCTCATTCCATGTTCATTCAGCTACTGGAGATCCAAATGGGCCAGATGTTGTCTTGTCTCTACCCAAAGCAAAGAAAAGGTTTGCCTAGTGACACTAAGAAAAACCCCAAGAATGAAAATTAAGTGGGACTTGCGTCATGCCACGATGTTAACTAACGCGCTGCTTTGGAAGCAACCCAACTTTTATTTGCTTTCTTTTTGTTTTTTAAATAATCGTGTGCTGATTGTGTAGGTTAAAGTGTGGAATGTGTTTGAAAATTGGTGATTGGCGAGCCAAAAGTCCAGTCGGCCACTCACCGAAGAGGTCGATGAGCCCGACCTGGACCGCTGTTGGACTCAAGTAATTTTGAAACTAGAGTCTGTAAAACTCGACGAGCCGAGGAACAAATTTGCGTGTCCCCTAACAGGTCGGCGATCACAACTTTATCCGCCATTTGGACCCCTACATGAACTAGAGGTCCTGTAAAACTCGGTGAGGTAACTGCCTGCTCGGCGTGTCGCCGAGTGGGTCGGCAAGCAAGTCTAATGTCACTGAAAGGATGAGAACTGGACGGTTTTAAGAGCCAATGGTTTAAACATTCAAACTCTCTCACATTCCCTCACTTTTTAACTTTCCAAACTCACACCCGCACTATATTTTTCCCGTATTTTCGTGCTTTTACTATTTATTAGTTGTTGATTATGTGTTTGGAGTTGGATTTCTTTGCCGCCTAGCTTTTAAAGTATATACTCGACATTAAAGGTTGGTTTTTCCGAACCCCGAACTTGTATTTGGTGATTTAATCATTTGCAATCAATTTAATCTTAGTGAAGTGTGCTAGGTCTCTCTGAATCATAAATGTGTGCTTGCTTGCTGTTTTAAATTTGAATATCTTGCCTTCATTGCCTAATTATTGATTTCCCGAAAGTTCGTGCTTAAAATTGGTCTAAATTGTTGGGTTGTGCTAAAATGTTGTTGGGTCTAGTCAGGTGAAGTCTGAGTAACAAACATTTGTGCCAAATGATGTGCTTTTCCCAATGATGGAGCGGTTGACATCATTCTTAAGGGCTAAAGTCATCAAAGGGCCAAAATTGGCCAAACCGAGAGAAGTCTGAGTATCTCAGGGGAATGGGTCTTATGCATCCTAGTCTAATTGAACTAGTGTATGTTTTTATTTTGTTTTCGAGGGCTGCGGAGTTAATTTTAGAAATTGGGGTAGAAAGTAGGCACGTTGGGCAGTTTAAGCTAGGTCGAGCTCGCCGAACCCCTCAGCAATTCGCCGAATCCCCCTAGATCGCCTTTAATTTCATGCTAATTTTGAGTTTTGGTTCTGTAACTTTCGGCGAGAAACCTGAGTTCGTCGAGTACACTCGGTGACTCACCGAAAGTCTTCTTTGATATCCCTTTCTGCTCCCCTAACCCTTAAAATACACTATACCTTTCGGCAGGCTGGTCCATGCTCGCCGAATGTTGTTGGTTATTCGCAGAAAGGGCCTTCCCATCGCTGACATGCAAATTTTTCTGGGAAATTTTTAGAAAATCCTTTCGGCGTGCCTCATATGGCTCGCAAAAGTGATTCGGCGAGTTTGTCTGCAGTATGATTTCTGTGCTTTTGGTTGAACTGTTTCCAACTTTCTACGATGTGTTTGCAGATATGGCTAGACTAAAAGTGGCATGAAGAAACATGCCGCCCCACAAGAGGGCTAAGGGAATCAAAATCAGCGAGGATGCAGCTGCATCCAGAGCAAAGGATACAAAACTTCCCACCACAAGAAGGGGAAGGGAAAAGGAAAGGGCAAGGTACGTGCTCCTGCATCATCGAGGCCAGCTTCGACAGTGACGGGATCTATGCCACTCACCTCACCACTTTTTAGAGTGAGGGATCAGAATCCTCGGGCAGCCACTTCTAAGTATTTTGGTTGTTGATTTGTGCTCAGAGTTGGACTTCATTGCCGCCTAGCATTTCAAAGTACTTTAATCGGCACAAAGGTTGGTTTTATGAACCCCGAGTTTACTTTCAAAAATTTGGTACTTATTTGCAATGATCATATCGTATTGTCTTGTGCTGGTCCTTCTGAGGTTACTTCGAACACTGATGCCCATATTCAGAGCACTACACCGGGCACTGAGGCCCTGACAGATAGAGCGATTGCGTAGACATGATCCCTCTTTACCTCCCTCTCTATTTTTCTCTATTTTCACTTTTGGATACTTTCATTTGCATTTGAGGAAAAATGTTTTTATTTGTGGTGGGGTGACGCTCACCTTTGTTTGTTGTTTTGAATGTTGTGTTGCGTACATATTTGGGCTGTTTTGCTTTAAATTATTTTATATTTCTTGTACGAATGTTTGAGCTTGTGGTCCTTTTTGTTTTCAATTGCAAATGGATTTTGACACTTCTGGAAAAAAAATCGAAAATTTTCGCCACCTCTTGTGATTTAAAGTGGCTGTTCTCTTGCAAATTTGAGTCTCGGTTTCGATCAATACCGATGACTTGAATAGTGCTCTCAATCGAACAAACATGAATGTACGGCTACAACGAGACCAAATGAAATTGCATAGAGAATATGTGAACTCTTTGCATCTCATTGTGATTAGCCATTTATCAAATTGATTCTCTTGTGATGACCGTTGCACACTAGCTAAAGTGTGGAGTCTTGTTTGACTTTAGTGTCAATGCCTTGTGTGATGAGCTTACTTTGAACCATGCATGAATAAACGTAGAATTTTCCCTGTTAGGCTGATTGATTTAGAAAGGTGTCCTCTTGAAATGATCTTAGGCAACTTTAAAGGGTGTGAGCCAAATTTGACATATACCTCTTTTGTGGCCTACCCGTGAGTGTGTGAAACTCTTTTGAACACACTTTGAGCCTTACCTTTCTTTGGAAGAACCTTGATGAACCCTAGACCTTACTTGACCCACTACCTGCAATCCTCTTAATTTGTGATTTAGTGAATAGCCAAGTTAGGCCAAAAGCCTAAGTTTGGGGTGTGGTGAAAAGGAAAAGGAGAAGTCAAGAAGTGCAAGAAAAGTCCCCCCTAACCCATGGGATTGCATAAGTGGAAACTCATTCAATGCAAAAAAAAAAATACCCGAACGAAATTGGGTTTCCAAGAAATACATGAAGGTGAATAAACAGGTGACTTAGAAGCATTAGAAAAAGAATTGATAAAGGAGGAGAAGGGAATGCCTTGATAATACCACATCTCACGAGGATGAAAAATTCACTAAGCCTAAATGACCATACCTTTGCACCCAGCCCTATTACAAGCCTTATAAAGACCTTTTTGATCTTGAGTAAGCCGAATTGAAAGTCGATTGGAAAATAAGGGCAAACCTATGGGTGAAAATATGCATTGTGTTCCTCTTTTTGAGTGTGAGCGTTGCATCTGATTCCTGATCTTAAATTGATTAACCTCTGCGTGTGAATATGGAATCATTCTTTATGTGAGGGCATTTAGATACTTTTTGTGCAGCTTGAATTTTCACAAGTAGCAAGTATTGCGAGTATGAGAATCTATGGTAATGATGTGTCACAATTTGAATCTTTGAGTACACAATTGATCCTTCCATAAGTAAATTGAGTCTTGTTGTGTGTACTAATGATTAAGTCTTGTGTAGCACTGTTTGAGACACCCTTTTTGAATGGCTGAACTGAAGTTTTCTTGAGGACAATCAAAATTTTAAGTTGGAGGTGTTGATGAGTCCACAAATTGGACTCATTTAGAGCTTTATTTTGATAAAAATAGTGTCCTCGAATGCTTATTTTGTCGCAATATCTGATGAAAACTCTTAAGTTTTAGGTATTTGATTTTTTAAGGGAAGCATGGACACTTAGTTGCAAAAAGGAACAAAAAGGTTGGAAAGAATGAAGAAGTTGAAGCCTGAGAATCCCCAAGCATCTTTGGCGATTCACCGAAAGGATAGACTCCGCCCTTTGTTCCAGTACGCAAAGCCCTAAAGGAAGAGGATCAAAAAGGCGATGAAAGGAGCAGTCGGCGCTTCGCCGAATAGTTTCGCGAAGTAGTACTACACCCCCCAATGTTCCAGAACGTGAAGACGCTGAAGGAAAGCACTAAACAGCGATAAGACAGATGATGGGCGATTCGTCGAGTGACTCGGCGAACTAGACTAACTTCGCCGAGCTATCCACAAGCTCTATTTTCTGAAGTCTATAAATACTGAACTTATTATTAATTTTAGGGATTCGAACATTTATTTTTATTTCCAGAATAGAATAGTACTTTTTGGATATTTTTTTCTCAAGTTTGGAGAGGGTTTTTGGGAGACTTGAAGAAAGAAGAATTTCATCTTCCCTAAGTTGGAAGTGGGTCTTCTCCATTTTTCTTCCTTTTTTTAAATCAAGGTTTAATTTCTTATACCTACTTGATTTTACTATCATTTTAGGTGTAATTTGTTATTTCTTGATGTGTGGCTAAAATCCCCCATTATTGGGGTGTGATTTAGCAAATATGTGTTGATATTATTGTTGGGTCTTGCTTGCTGATAGGTTAGATGTTGTTTAATGGTGATTTCACCTAGTGGTTGTGGTTTAATCTAAAGTGTTTGTAATTGCAAATACAAAGCCACTCATGTGTTTACGGCTTTCCCAAGAGGGAGGTCGCGAAACCAAGACCACTAGACTGATGGCCTAAGGAGTGGCTCGACATGAGGTTTATCCCAAGAGGGTGAGCCCTAGTCCCATATCCTAACACTCAGCTCGAGAGAGTGAGTGGGCTAAGGCGTAGGATGGTCTTCATGCAGCAAATGGGTGTCCGAGAGGAACACATTTGAAACGGGTTAAATAGCCCGAGAGGGAACTTATTTCCATTTAATGCTTAGCCTAGTCACTATTATCTTACAAATTTCCTTTCAAAAGCATTACCCAACTACTTATCTCAAATTGTATTGCGGTCACACCCCAAGAACATTTCCCCATACTTGATTTTCTTGTTAATTTTTGCTATTTTTACCACTTGTGACAAAACCCCCAAATTGATATTTGACACTTTCGTGTCACCCCCTTTAATTTACTATGTTTTTACTCATTAATATCTTTAGCTACGACTAGTTAGAGCTTAATTTTATTTTTCTATCAATTCTCAAAACCACTCCCCTGGGACATGACCCCAACCTGTAGTTGGGTTACTATACTATCGACGATCGTAGACACTCATACCGAAGGTTAGTATCGTTGGTCATGATAAGCATCATGAACTTTGCCTGAACACCCTTTGAGCCTTACCCTTTTCTTGGAAGAAACTTGAGCAATTGTGACCTTTCTTTATCCCTTTACCCATAATCCTCATGAAATGTGGTTTGTTTGAATAGCAAAGTTAGGCCAAAAGCCTAAGTTGGAGGTGTGGTGAAAAGAGAGGTAAATCAAGAAGTGTGAAGAAATCCCCCTTTACCTATGGTTTTGAAAAAAGATGGAACCCCTCCATACAAAAAAAAGAGTGAAAAAGAAAAGAAGAATAAAAAAGAAAAAGAACGAAAAAGTTGTGAAAGTGCAAAAGAAAAGGGGTGTCCTGCATTCCATGGAAAGTGAATAATGGGGTGAATTTTGAGCATGTATGAGAACGATGAAGAAAAGGAAAGGAAGTGATGCTCATACCACATTTCCTGAGGATAGCAGCCACTGAGCCTAAATTACCATACCTTTACACTTAGCCCCATTACAAGCCTTGAAAATACCTTTGTGATCTTGAGTGAGCTTAAACAAATGTTAGTTGGAACATAAGAACAAACCTATGGGAGAAGTCATGGATGTGTTAATTTTTATTGAGTGTGAGAGTTTTATGCGATTCCGGAACTATAAAGTGTTGAACCATTGTGTGTTAATATGGAATCATTATTTGTGTGAGGGAATTTGAGTATCTTTTGTTGAGCTTGAACTTGCATTTGAAGCAAGTATTGTGAACTTGAGAATCTTTGGTAATAGAGAGTCACTACTTGAACCATTGAGTGCACAATTGATCCTTGCATGAGTAAGTTGAGTCTTGCTGTGTGCATTCATGATTGAGTCTTGTGTAGCACTGTTTGAGACATCCTCTTTGAACTGCTGAACTTGAGTTTTACTTGAGGACAGGTAAAAGTTTATGTTGGGGGTGTTGATGATTCCGGGATTCTGACTCATTTAGGGCATTATTTATAATGATTTAGTGTCCTCAAATGCTTATTTTGTGCCAATAACTAATGTAAAACCCTTGATTTCCAGGTATTTGGATTGAGGAACAATGAAAGAACACTAATTTGCAAAAAAAAATGAAACAAGCTAAAAGAATGAAGAAAAATACGCTTAGTGATCGCCAAGTCCACTTGGCGAGTTGCCGAACATGCTCTTGATCGCCTAAAGTTCTTGTGTGCTAAGCCCTAAAGGAGGAAATCAAGTTGGCAAGGGAAATGAGCAGTCGGCGAATCGTCAAGTGGTTCCGCGATGCAGTGTTGGATCGCCCAAAGTTAGAGACCTTGAGGATGCTGAAGTCCAAGGCAAAAGGATGATGGAATTGACCAAAGGGCGGATCATCGAGATGATCGGCGAGCCCGACTTACTTCCCCGAGTGACCCTTCGCAGAACATTTTTCGCGACTATAAATACATTTTTAAACATTTAGTTTATAAGGAGATTATTATTGGATTTTGAATCATAAGTTTTGGATTTTGAACTCTGAGTATTGAGACAAGTTTTCTCTAGTTTTTCCTAAGCTTTGAAGAATTGAAGTTTTTTCACTTTTGAGAAATTGGAAGTGGGTCTTTGAGATTCTTCGACTTGGAGCATTGTAAGGATGAAATAATCTTACCCAGTTGATGGAAACTCAATTTGGTAACGATTTTTTTCTTTTTATGATAAATAGCTAAAACCCCAATTCTTGGGGTGTGATTATGGGCTAATTTAGTTTATGGGTATTGCTAATTGTTAGTTTAAATGTTGTTTAGAAGTGATTTCAATCATTAATTGTGGTTTAATTTAAAAAATGTAGTTGCAAATACAGTTCTACCTTTGTGTTTTTTGCTTGCTCGAGAGAGTGAATGGACTAAGGTGTAGGCTGTTCTTATTTTGCATGCTTGTCGATGTTCGAGAGAAATTAACTTGATTCGGTGTAAATTGTTCGAGAGAAAGCTTACTTCCTTTATAGTCTAGCTTAACCACTAATAGACAACTCTTTCCTAACATTTGCAATTACTCATTTGTCTATATTAGCCTATAATAGAATACATCCCAAGAACTCGTCTCATTATTGTTATCTCATATTGTTTACTCATGTTGTAGTTTATCATTTCAAACCAAAACCCCCTTATTTGACATTCGTGTCACCCCTGATTTGAAATATGTATTTATTCTATAATGTCTATTTATATGACTGATTTGACGATATTCGTACTTTCCTATTGAATCTTAAACACGTACCACTCCCTATGGGATTCAACCCCAACTCATTTAGTTGGGTTATATACTGACCAGCGATCGTTCACACTTAGAATTGGATGAAGTGTCCTTGAAACGTTAATCAGTAGGACATGTATCGGTTTTACTTGCCAACATCTTCATAGTCAAGTTCGTCACATCAAATTTGCCTAATACAATATATATCTCCTATATGATTTGTGAGTTATTCCACAAAAATGACTTTATGTAGTTCGCTCCCAGAGAATAGCAGGGGTGGGTGTCCAATAATGTGACACTCTAATATTACAAAACTGTCATAATTCAAATCTTAATTAGAAAGGATAATATTGTGTGTTTGTTATTTCATTTAGTGATAAATTTTGATTTTAGTACTTGTGATATATGACTTGGTATATTTGATCTTCTACCAATCAAAATGTTCCTTTTAATAAGAAATATGATATTTGGACTACTTCTAGATGTATTATCATCAAATATTGAAGTAATAATACAAGACACATGAATTATTAAACGATGAAACAGACTACCAAAATTAGACTCATATGTTTAGTTTGTTCACATGTGATTTTGGAGGTCAAGTGCTTCTTCGCTAAATTTATAAGTATACGAGTTTTTTTCTCTCGAGCGCACTTTTTTTCTGCCGTACACATGTTCTACCTAATATAAACTTATGGATGTTTTTTCTATAGCTTTGCTATACCAATTAAACGGACATGCTCTCTAGTTTATATTTTGTTCATTCTTAAAATCATGAACTTATGTGTCATTTGGAGGCTAACAAACCTCGATGAAGGCAAGGAAGAAAATATCTCAGAGAGTCGCCATTACTCTTTGATATTTACGAGTTCCTTTAGATTCTCTTGAACACCGAGATTCGCGTATTTATGGAGAAGGAATAGTGTAACATTTTGTTTTCCCAGCTGTCAAAGCGACAATGTATCCTTATCAATGTGGAGGATGCATAATCTCACATCCACCAGGCACTAGAGAAACCCAACTCACCATAGTAATTCATAAGTCATTTCTTAAGATGATTCCAAAGTGTTGGACTGTAATCATTTCTCGATCCAGTTTGCTTCTTAACTCTCAAGACGAGTTCCAGAAATGGGAGGTGAACATTCCCTTCTACATAGCAGAATGAGGTCTACCTCCCATTCTTAAACTTATCTTTCCAATTAAGAAGCAAATTGGAAGGAGTTGTGGTTACAAGTTGATAGTGTATGAACAACTTCAGAAATGACTGAATACATACTATGGTGATTTGGGTTTTTCCGCTGCCGAGTGGGTGTGAGATAATGCGTCTTCCATTACTTTTAGATAGGGGTTCTCTCAGCTTCTCAAGAGTTATATCTCCAATAATGTTGTTCCACAAGAACTTAAATCATCCATTAATAAGAGAATAATGGGCTGTAGAAGAATCAGAAACTCTGAAGCTGTCAACATCGAAGAGTGATGGCAAGCTTCCAAATTTTTTTTTTTGTACATCCCTGAAGTTCTCTGAGCTTGCAGATGACACATAAGTTTAAGAATGTAAGAGTAATCTAGAAATATATTGCAGAGCAGTGTTTACAAAATATTTAAAAAGAGAAGTATTGGATAGGACATATGAACTAACCGGACAAATGAGTTCAATATGTTCACTTAGAACAAGATGGTGGTTCCCCATCTAACAGTCACTTTGTTATTTCCTTTTCCCATTCTTTTTTCTTCGGGGAAGAAGTCTCTCCTCTTCAAATTAGAATATTGAAGGAAGTGTTTGTTTGACATAAACATGTTCCTTCTCTTTAGGAGGAGTGTGAGTTTATCATAATCAACAATATTTTTTATTGAATCAACTATAAAATTTAGAAACTTAGACTCTTCTCTAATTCCTTTTAAAAGTATCAATTGAAGATTAAAATTTTGACTCAGAATATGAGGTTTGTATCAGTAAACTCTTTGGATTTTTCCATTTTCCTACACATGCTTGAGGTAGAAGAAACAACCTCATATGTTGCACTCAACATGGGAACAACCTCTTCCATAGTGATAAAAATATTCGGATCATCATCATCGAATACTTCCTCAATGGAAGTCTTATTCAGGAAGGACTCACAAGTTCATGTTTTTCAATTATTTTCCACATTTCTCTCATCACCTCTAGAAGGCTCCATATATTTTTCTTTTTCTCCATAACTAACATCCGCAGAATTAACACTTTGACTCAACCTATTCCTCTTTTCAATTATCTTGACCATATCTTTCAGAGATTGTTGTCAAATTCTCTACATTGAAATTGAGTCATCCCCTAATCATCTTCTGCACCTGAGTCAAAATACATAATTTTCGTTATCAATCAAATTGCACAAGCATATATGTATCTTAAAAACATTCTTCGCAATCACAACAAGACTGAACTCTATTTACAAACACTAACCTGAGTAAAGAAAAAAATTTGTCGAACAATAAAGAATCGAAAGCTTTGTATTTCTAAAACATTAAAAATAGAGTAAAAAGAGACCGATGAGTTCAAAGAAATTGGATACATAGACACACTAATATATAGAATGAGAGAGAGAAACACAACAAAGAAATGTGACTTATATGAGCCTTTTTTGTGTGAGATAAAAATGTGAAAATAGAGGGAAAACTAAAAACTTGTGTAAAGTGTGTTCATTTTGTGACAGATCAAAATCATTCAACGAAGTGTGAATATTAAATCTTTCAACTGTGTCACATAAATTCACACTCAAAATTTCAAAAATTTTATGGGATATAAATTTGATTGTAAATAATATTATGCGTACATTCTCTTTTTATATAAGTGATGACGTGCATGGGAATTCTGAGAATAGGAATTTTTTTGTGTTTCAGTTTAATATAGTTAGTACAACTTTTTTGTAAATTGTGGGACCCACCTTAGCTACGCCTTTTAGTTTTAATTCATATTCTTTAATTATAGGTTTATCAAATTGAATGTCATTTTTTTGTGTAAATTTTGTAATAATCTGAAGTAAAAAAAATTGACGGTCGATAAAGAAAAGTGCTTTATTTATGGACATCCCAATAGGTGCCCTTACATTAGACTTTCGAGAAAAAAATGAGATGGTTATAGACAATTCAACCAAAAGGTTTCGGGTTATGTTTACAACTTAGAGAAAGTAAATTAACAACAAAATTATTTTGAAAATTTTGTTGGGATTCCCCTTAGACAGACAGACATTCCGAGTAGATTATTAATGTACTATAGGATATGCTCCAAGAATGTGTGATCGACTTTGGTGCTAAATGGGATCATAATTTTCTCTTAGCAAGCTTGTTTACAACAAAATTTACAACTCCAGTATTCGAATGACCCCTTTTGAGGCATTGTATGGCGGATGGTGTAGATCTCTGATCGGTTTGTTTGATTTGGTGGGTATGGATTCTTTAGATACCAACTTTACTAGATACCTTATAGAGTAGGTCCGGATGATTTACGGTAGACTATTGACATCCCAGGTGCAACATAAGAGTTATGTAAATCGATCAGATGGAGCCTTAGTGTTTATAGAGGGTGATCATGTTTGGCTACGAGTGTTACCAATGAAAGGTGTGATGAGGTTTGGGAAGAAGGGTAAGCTTAGCCGTAGATTCACCAGAACTTTTGAGATATTGAGCCGAGTAGGATAGGTGGTCTATAAGTTGGATTTGCCACCTAACTTATTAGTTATGCATCATTTGTTTCATGTCTTTACACTTCAAAATTACGTGCGGGATGAGTCCTATGTGCTTTAATTTGATTCGGTTGTGTTGGATTCAGAATTTTCTTTCAAGTAGGAGCCTATAGCCATCTTGGATAGACAGGTCTGAAAGCTTAGGACAACAGAGATTGCTTCAGTAAAGGTTCAATAAAAACACCATTCAGTTGGTCGTGATTTTGGAGATGAAGTTTTAATTATGTACCGGATATCCCCTAGTTTTTAGGCTTCAGGTACTTTCATTTAATTTATGTTCGGGCGAGTGATATTGTGCCAATGGGAAATAGTTTGATGAGTGATATTATGCCGATAGGAAATGATTTCTGCAAAAGTTCGATTATTTTGATTTGAAGAACTTGATACTTGTGATTCAGATACTTGATACTTGTGATTGGTATACTTGATACTCATGATGTCACGCCCCGAGGCTACCCTTTGACGTAAACACGGGACATATGATAACGAGTGACCCCAAGCTAACCCTGAAGCTGGCATATCGTAAGCATACTGAAAGATAGCGAAATAAATATAGTATGCAGAAGAATAAAAGAGTAGATAAATACAAGTGGGGAATACCCAATACTAGTCAGAATATATGAAATGTTCTAAGAGTTCAATAAACATTGAAAGATCAAACTCAAAACTAAAGTTGAATCTAATACTATGTCTGAAAATGCCTCTACTGATTAAAGTTGTTGGGACATGCCCCCAACTAACTCTAGAAAAATAGAAATTGAAAAAAAAAAACTTAATATAGGAAACATGTCTATTGTCCTTGAAGTATGAGGACTTACCACTGAAGTTGCTGAAGTGGAGATCAGGAACCGATCTATGTGTGATCTTAATGCTGAGTACCTGAACCTACATCATGAAGGGATGTAGCACAAAGTATGCGTTACTAAGCATGCAGGATCCAGAATATAGCTGAATAAAATACATAAACTGAACAAAGCATATTGAACAATGATATAATGTGAACTGAATTTAAATTCTGAAATTTATTGAAGACTGAGCTAAATGCAATGACCAAGTACTAATCCTAAACATGACCTACTGAGACTGAATGTTGAGGTATAGCTGAAAACCTGGTCAAATGCATTAAAGTCTAACAGTGAGATACTACTAACCGACATAAAACCACGTGAACTAATTGTGGAGTCCAATGTATACGCCCATCGAGAGGACCTAATATACCTTGTCAGGTGTATAAAGGCATGACTAGCGTGATCACTAAATCTGATGCCCAACAGAGGGGACTTTATAACCAACGGGGGCACGTAGCTCTGGGACTATAAGGGTACACAGAACCCTAGTCCAACTAGGTTCTAAGTCTATTCCCAACTGGAATGTGTATAAACAACATATCTGAAATACTGGATAGCTCATTGTTCTGACATGCAAATTTGAGAATGCAACATTTATAACTGACAATGAAACTTTTATAACTGGAGCATGTATATCTGCTTAACTGACCTAGCAAGTGTAATTCATGCACTAAGAGAACGTACTTAACACTTTTCATGAACTAAGCAACGATTTCAGGAAAACATGATAATCTAATAAAGAATATCATAACCCTTAATTCATAACAATTTTGCAAGGTTGTAGATACCCTAGGGTTAAACATGATATAGAGAATCAAGAATTTGTCTAAATTTTAGGGACCTAGTTGATGAACGGAACCCACTAGTGAAATCCCACATACATGGTGTCCAAATTCACGGAGAAATCCTTTGGATTTCGGGGATTAAACTTGAAAAACACCGCTGCTTCTTTTTTAAAGAAATTGACGCCTCTTTCTTCTCTTTCTGTTCTAATTTGGATGATATTTGGAGAATAAGGGTTCTGGGTATGTCTGACTAGGGTATTAGGCTTATTCTGAGTAAAATGATGTAGTTCAAGAATCAAACAACGCAATTGAAGTTCCCAATGCATAGGAAGAAAGACCCATCCACGGAGGAAACACAACCTGTCATTTGACCTATCCGTCATCATTTGGGTTCGTCGTTCATGATCTGCTAGATTTGGCTTCACTAAAATGAGCATAACATTTTACTCGGAGATGGGATTTTACCAAACTCACTGGCGTTGAAAAAGGATTCAATTATCTATCATTTGGTAGGTCATGGGCCACCTAATTCGTTTTGTGCTAAGAGTGATGACCATTTATAGTTGACCCAATGATAATTTCCCTCTAACTGGCTGTTGGCCCTCACATATTGTCAAACCTACGGTTCTTAGGTCCAACCAAACACCGTACTGGTCAATCTTGGGTGGGATCAGAGACTATAAAGATTTTGGCCTTAACGACGGAACCTAACCTACGGTCCATGGTCCCAGCTATGGTCCGTGGGTGGTTCCATTGATACTGGCAGTTGTTTTCTGAAAACCAGGATTGTTTCTTCATTTTGAGATCTGAGGTATCACATTATCTCCCCCTTGGGAACATTCGTCCTAGAATGAAGTCTAAACTATCTGAGTATGGAGGGAAGGAGTTGCAATCCCTACATTAAGTTCTAGAAATTTATTTCTAATTGAACTGAGTTCCAAGAAAATGCAAATATGCTGAAAATACAACTGGAGAAACATCATACTAAGACTGAATTTATGCAAGAGTGAACTTAGATACTGGAGAGGGACTATTACCTAACGCTGAAATAGAATCAGAACGAAAGAGATGAGGATACTTGGCCTTCATGGATTATTCTCCTTCCCAAGTAGATCCCTCTACGGACTGACTCCTCCAGAAAACCTTCACTGAAGTTACTTCTTTATTTCTTAACCTACGAACCTCACAATCAAGAATTTCAACTAGTACCTCTTCATAGGTGAGGCTTTCCTTCACATCCACACTCTCTAATGACACTATCGATGAAGGATCACCCACACACTTTTTCAACAAGGAAATGTGAAAAACTGGGTGAATTGCTGCTAGTTCTGCTGGCAACTCTAACTCATAAGCCACATTTGCAACCCTTTTCGGGATTTTGGAAGGAGCTACATATCTCGGACTGAGCTTCCCTTTCTTACCAAATATCATCACTCACTTCATAGGTGACACTTTCAGGACAACCCAATCATCGATTTGGAACTCTAAGTCCCTTCTCCTTACATCTGCAAAAGACTTCTAACGACTCTGAACTGTCTTAATTCTATCTCTAAAGAGCTGAACTTTTTCCATAGCTTCATGAACCGAATTTGGCCTAATCAATTCTACTTCACCTACTTCAAACCAACCAATCGAAGTTCTACATATACGCCCATATAATGCCTAATTAGGGGCCATCTGAATACCGGAATGATAGCTATTATTATAGGTGAACTATATGAGAGGTAGGTGATCATCCCAACTTCCCTTGAAATAGATCACACAAGCTCTCAACATGTCCTCTAAGGTATAAATGGTACGTTCTGCCTGATCATCCATCTGTGAATGAAATATTTTGCTGAGATCTACCTGACTGCAAAGACCTTTCTGAAATGGTTTCCAGAAATGAGAGGTAAACAGATGACCTCTATCTGAGATGATAGACAAAACAACCCTATGCAACTTGACTATCTCATTAATGTAGATTTTAGTGTATTCGTCCGCTGAATTAGTAGTCTTGAAAGCCAAGAAGTGAGCGGACTTAGTAAGTATTTCCACTATCACCCAAATGTAGTCATGCTGTCTACGAGTACGAGATAAACCCGTAATGAAGTCCATGTTTATCACTTCCCACTTTCAGGTAGGAATGTTAATATTTTGAGTCATACCTCCTAGTTTCTGATGTTTTTCCTTAACCTGTTGACCATTAGGACACTTAGCCACAAAATCTGCTATATCCCTCTTCATGCCATTCATTCCAGCAAAAGACTTCCCGCAGATCACGGTATATCTTAATGGCACCTGGATGAATAGAATATTTGGAATTATGGTCTTCTGTAAGGATCTACTGCCTTCACTCACCCACATTAGGAACACATAAGTGACCCTGATAACAAAGCACACCATCTCCCCCTTGGGAGAAAACGTCTACTTTTTGCTGGTGAACTGCACCTTTCAACTGAAGCAATATAGGATCACTATCTTGTTTTTCCTTAACCTCCACTACCAATGAAGATTCAAATCTATTTTGAACCATCACTCCACCCTCTGACACGTCCTAAAAGATCAACTCCTAAGCAAGCAAGTCGGTGAACATCTTTTGCTAATTCTTCCTTTCTTCTTCGACATGTGGTACACTACCCATAGATAATATTCTAAGAGCATTTACTATTACATTGGCCTTACTGAGATGGTAAAGCATATTCATATCATAATCTTTGAGGAATTCAAGGCATCTCCTCTAACGAAGATTCAACTCTTTCTGGTGAACACATCTGGAGGCTCTTATGATTTGTGAATACTGATAACATGCACACCATACAAGTAGTGACTCCAAATCTATATCGCAAATACTATGGCTGCAAGCTCTAGGTCATGAGTTGGGTAATTCTTATCATGAGCCTTAAGTTGTCTAGAAGTATAAGCTATGACCTTACCTTGCGGCATCAACACACAAGCCTAGTCCAACCCTTGATGTATCACAATAAATCACAAAACCATCTGGTACAGTCAAGACCAGAGCTATAGTCAACCTAGTCTTCAGTTCTAAGAAACTTTTCTTGCACTCATCTGACCACTGAAATTTGACTTTCTTCTGAGTCAACTTGGTCAATGTGGAAGCTATGGATGAAAATCATTCAACAGATTTCCTATAATAACCAGCCAAACTTTTGATATCTATTGGAGAGGTAGGTCTGGGCCATTATTTCACTTCCTCTATTTTTTGAGAATCCACTTGGATTCCTTCTCTAGATACCATGTGACCAAGGAAATCGACTGACTGCAACGAGAATTCACATTTGTTGAACTTAGTGAATAACTGACAATCTTTGAGAGTTTGCAGACCTACTCTCAGATGAGTCACATGTTTCTCCTCATTCTGAGAATAAATGAGGATATCACCATAAGACTATGACGACCAAGTCCAAATATTGATTGAAAACCCTGTTCATTAAGTCCATGAAAGTTGAAGAAGCATTTGTTAGTCCAAAAGACATAACTACAAATTCATAATGACCATACCGAGTCCTGAAGGCTATTTTTGGAATGCCTCTATCTCTGAATCTGAGCTGATGATGGCTGGATCTGAGGTCTATCATAGAAAAGCAAGTATCACCGTGAAGTTGGTCGAACAAGTAATCAATCATGGGGATAGTATACTTATTCTTGATTGTGACTTTGTTCAACTGATGATAGTCAATGCACATTCAGAGAGAACCATTTTTCGTTTTCACGAACAACACTGGTGCACCCCATAGGGGAAATACTAGGTCTGATGAAGCCCTTGTCTAGAAGGTCTTTCAATTGTTATTTCAATTCCTTAAGCTCAGTTGAAGCCATTTTATAAGGAGGAACTCTAGGAAGATCTTCTGCAAACTCATTTACTACTGTAACTTACTCAAGAGTTAGGGTTTCAGAGTTTGAATCTTTAACCCCAACAAGATGATAGACATACCCTTTAGAGATCTTTCTGGCCTTAAGGTAAGAGATAAATCGACCAACACTCAATGAACTACTACCCTTCCATTCTAAGACTAGCTCTCTTGGAAACTGAAACCGAACGATCCTAGTTCTATAATCTACTGAGGCATAAAATGAATGTAACCAATGCTTACCTAGAATGATATCAAAGTCCACCATTTCTAACTCTACAAGATCTGCTGAGTTGACTTTATGAGAGACTGTTACAAGGCAATTTTTGTATGCCCGTCTAGCTATAACTGGGTCAGAAACTTGAGTAGACATTGAGAAGGGTACTGAAAGAGTTTCTGCACTGACACCGAAGTTTACTGCTATATAAAGAGTTACAAACAATGCATAAACATCTAAATGAAAGACTCGTAACGTATCATTGACTACATCAGGAGAACCTTCCTGGTCCTGGTGATCCTAGAGAAAATACAACTTGTTCTCGCATTGACCACCACCTACACCAATTGAAGCACCCTGCTGAGTTGGGCGACCCGCTGGTGTTTCTGGAACTGTAGACTGAGCCCTATTATTGTTATCTAGTTGCCCCTGCCGGGCAGAAGGGCAATCCTTCAACTTATTGCCAGACTGAGCACACCCAAAACATTATTCCTTGCCTTCAAGACACTCGCCAGGATGG
The DNA here is from genome assembly GCA_036553675.1 of Solanum okadae. Classification (NCBI taxonomy): domain Eukaryota; kingdom Viridiplantae; phylum Streptophyta; class Magnoliopsida; order Solanales; family Solanaceae; genus Solanum; species Solanum okadae. The sequence continues at coordinate 32,558,163 of CM071689.1, forward strand.
TTCTTACCACACTTTGGAAAAGTTGGGAAAGTCCTGTAACTTGAATTACTCCCCTGAGACGTAGAGCCTGATGCTTTACCTTTCTGATTCTGTCCAAACCTTGGAGATGGAGCACTAGCTGATGATGGTGTTGGGGCTTTAAACCTCTACTAAAACTGTGAGCGATTTCCACAACCCGATTTCTACTGAGGGTAATCATAGTTGCCTGTTCTGTCCTTCTTGTTGTTCTTAGCCACATCCCTAAGCTTATCTCCCTCAACCTGTTGAGCATCATTCATGAGCCTAGAGATATTCACATCCTCTAACAACATAGCATTCCTGCACTCTGTATTCACTAAGTCGGACACCCCAAACAGGAACTTACTCATTTGTACCCTTGGATCGGCAACTATGTATGGTGCATACCTGGAGAGCTGGGTGAACTTAAGTGTGTATTCTTGGACTGGCATGGTACGCTGCCTCAAATTCTTGAACGCCTGAGCCTTATCTTCTCTTAACTCTCTAGGGAAGAACCTATCTAGAAAAGCTCCAATAAAACAATCTCAAGTCATAGGAGCTGCCTCTGAACCCATGTTTTCTTTCAACTACATAAACAAAATGTGACCCACGTCCTTAAGCTAGTAGGATGCCAACTCTACCCCATCATTACCAATCACTTGCACTACTCAAAAGATTTTCTTAACCTCATCAATGAATTTTTGTGGGTCCTCACCAGTTTGCAACCCTAGAAACTTAGACAGATTCATTCGAAAAAAGTCTCGAATTGTAGTTGCCACTGATCTACCATTACTGTTAGTAGTTTCTGGCTTGCTAATTGTTCTGATTGTCCACACTCTGAGCCGAAAGTAGGATCGCCTGCTGAAACACGGCATTCAAAACCTCATGGTCTGTGACTGGAGGAACTGCGTTAGCATTCCTTGCATTAGCTCTACGAGAAGGCATAATTTGAAATGCATAATGATGGATTAGAAAGAAGATCATACCCACGCATGATAAGAATAACAAGAAAGTGAAGTTTACCAAAAATACTTTGTAGCCGGGACTCTCATTAGATGTGGTGCACTTCACACCCATGAAAAGGACTCTACTTAGTGCGACTTTCAGAAATCCTATGACTCTTCAACCTAATTCTCTGATACCAAGTTTGTCACGCCCCGAGGTTACCCCTTTAACGTAAACACGGGACCTAGGATCACGAGTTACCCCAAGCAAACCCTGAAGCTAGCATATCATAAACATACTAAAAGATAACTAAGTAAAGATACTATGCGGAAACTTAGAATAGTAAATTACTGCACGTGGGGAATACCCAATACTTGTCTGAATATATGAAATATCCTAAGAGTTCAATAACAACTGAAATATCAAACTGAAAACTAAATTTGAATCTACTAAGTCTGAAAAGGCCTCTACTGACTAAAGTTGCTAAGACATGCCCCCAGCTAAATCTAGCAAAACTGAAACTGAAATAAAAGACTGAATATAGGAAATATGTCTATTGTCCTCGAAGTATGATGACTCACCATTGAAGCTGCTAATGTGGATATTGGGAACCGATCTATACGTTATCTAACCTACATCATGAAAGGATGTAGCGTAGAGTATGCGTCAATACTTAGAATGTACTGATCATGCATCATATAGAATACAACTGAAAAAATTGCATAAACTGAACAAAGCATATTAAGTAATGATATAATCTTTGCTGAATGTAAATGGTGGAATAAACTGAAGAATGAGATAAATGCAATAACCAATCCTGAACATGACATACTGAGACTTAATGCTGAGGTATAACTGAAAACCTAATGACATGAGTTGATGTCTCAAAGTGGGAACTATAAATATTAACGAATAAAAACATACTAAATCTAAGGAGTGACACAAGCATCAATTATCAATGGGGGTTTGTATTAATTAACAACTAAAAAGAGCAAAAACACAAGGAAACGAGATACGGATACAGGATTCTTGAGATGTGATAAGAATACGGGTTAAACTAGACTATTGGGTACATGCTTTTGATAGTAAATTGTTGAACATTTGTGACTAGGCCAGACTATAGTGGGGGTAAATTCTCTCTCAATAACTTATCCCGAATCAACTTAGTTTCTCTCGAACAACGAGTTTCCGCATGAAGCACATCGTCCTCCTTAACCCACTAACTCTCTCGATCTGAATGTGTGGGAGAAGGACTAGGATTCACTCTCTTGAGCCGAACCCATGTCAACCCAATACCACCGACTATCAATTTAGTAGTCTTAGTTTTATGACCTCTCTCTCGAGCAAGCCAAAAACACTAAGATGAAATTGTATTTGCAATTAAAATCCCATTAAATTCATACACAACTACTAAATGAAATCACATTTAAACAACAAATAAACTATCAACAAGCAAGACCCAACAGATAATTTAGCCCATATTCAAAAAATCACGCCCCAAGAAATGGGGTTTTAGCTAGACATGTAAAAGAGATAAATATTTATACCAATATCAGTTTCCATCAACTGGGTATGAATAATTAAGTCTTAAAACACATTAAAAGTGAAGAATCTTCGAGACCCATGTCCAATTTCTTGGAGTTGAAACCCTTTGAATCTTCAAGGTCTTAGAACAAAGTCTCCAAAACCCTCTAAAACTCAAACTCTCTAAAAAGCTGTAAAAAGTTTGAATAATAGAAGTGATACTAAGCTAGAAATTTAAAACAAGTATTTACAGTGTTTGAAAATTTGTGTTGCGGAGGACCATTAGGTGCAGTTAGTCGGGATCATCGATACACTCGGCGATCCGTTTTTGGTCGATTTCATCGTCTTCTTGCATTAGCCTTCAGCCTCTTCGTATTTTGGGTCGCTAGGTGATATGGTACTGCTTCGCGAAACTACTCAGCGACACGCCGACTACTCCATTTCATCACCAACTTGATCTTTACCTTTAGGGCTCAGCACACTGGAACAAAAGGCGATCTCCAGGCCGATCGGTGACTCGCCATTTCGGCTCGATGACATTCAGGCCTTCATTTCTTCATTCTTTTCAGCCGCCTTGTTCCTTTTTGCCAAGTAGTGTCCATGCTTTGCCTCAAACTCCAAATACCTGAAACATAAGGGTTTACATCAGATATTGAGAAAAAGTATGCATTTGAGGACACTAATTCAATTAAAATATAGCCCTAAATGAGTCCAATTTGTGGACTAATCAACACCCCCCACTTAAACTTTTGCTTGTCCTCAAGTAAAACTCAAGTTCATCAGTTCAAAAAGGATGTCTCAAACTGTGCTACAGAAGACTCAATCATGAATGTACACAAAAAGACTCAACTTACTCATGCACGGATCAACTGTATACTCAAAGATTCAAGTTGTGACACACTATTATCTAAGATTCTCCAGCTCGCTATATTAGCTTCGAATGCAAGTTGGAGCTCAACAAAGGTATTTGAATGGCCTCACACAAAGAATGATTCCACATTCACACACAATGGTTTAATTAGTTAAAGTTTCGAAATCAAACGCAATGCTCACTATCACAAAGAAGAACACAATGCATCCTTTTACCCATAGGTTTGCCCGTATTTTCCGATCAACAATTGTTCCAGCTCACTCAAGATCTAAAAGGTCTTTTCAGGGTTTGTAATGGGGCTGAGTGCAAAGGTATGGTCATTTAGGCTCAGTGACTTTCATCCTCGTGAAGTATGGTGATTTCAACACTCCTTTTCCTCCTCTTTCATCATTTTCTTTAGTGCTCATAAGTCATCCCATTATTCACTTCCATGGATTGTTCGGAACCCCTATTTCTTTTGTACTTTATTTCACAACTTTTTCATTCATTTTCATTTTCTTTCTTTTCTTTTTTTTTTTGTATGGAGGGGTTCCATTTTTTTCAACACCATGGGTTAAAGGGGACTTTTCTTGCATTTCTTGACTTGCCTTCTCTTTTCACCACACTCCCAACTTAGGCTTTTGGCCTAAGTTGGCTATTTGATCAACCACGAGGATTATAGGTAGCGGATTAAGAAAGTTCATGTTTTCATCAAATTTCTTCTAAAGAAAGGTATGGCTCAAAGGGTGTTCAAAAGAGGTTCACACGCTCACAAGTTAGGCCACAAAAGAGGTATATGTCAAATTGGCTCACACTCTTCGAAGTTGCCTAAGATCATATCAAGAGATAGCCTTACTTAGTCGAATGGACCAATAGGGCAAATTCTAGGTGTTATCACGCATGGTTTATAATAAGCTCATCACACTAGGCATCGACACCAACGTCAAACAAGACTCCACACTTTTGATAGTGTGCAACTTTCATCACAAGAGAATCAATTCGATAATTGGCTAGTCACAACAAGATGCAAAGAGTTCACATATTGACTATGTAACTCCACTTGGTCTCATCGTAGTCGCACATTCATGTTTGCTCGATTATGAGCACTATTTGAGTTATCAATATTGATCAAAACCGAGACTCAAATTTTGCTAAAGAAAAGCCACATTCAACACATACACGAGGTGGTGAAAATTTAAAATTTTTCGGAAGGGTCAAAATCATTTACAATTTTAAGACAAAAGGAGCCACAAGCTCAAACATCTGCTAAAAACAATATAAAACACAATTTTAAGCACAACGACCCAACTATATAAACAAAACACGAACATCAATATTCACACAAAAGGTGGGCCTCATCCCACCACAAATAAAAACCATTTATCAATGCAAATGAAGTATCCAAAAGTGAAAGAAAGTAAGACAGAGAGGGAGGTAAAGAAAGGATCATGTCTATGCAGTCTCTCAATCTGTCTGGGCCTCAATGCGTGGTGAAACTATCTGTACTTGGGCATTAGTGCCCGAAATCACCTCAGAAGAGATAGCAGTGCTAGATCCACTAGGAGTTGTTGTGGACGTCTCAATCGGCGATATCTGGATCACCGGCTGCACAATCGTCTCCACAAGATCTAGAAAATCTCTAAATATTCTCTCCTCTCAGCTCTCTATCATCTCATTATTATGCACCGCCATCTGCTCCTCATCGGTCTCTGCATCTGACTCGTCATCTGCTGTGACATCTCTCTGTACTTCTCCGGTGGTAGTTGGAGGAATCATTGAAGTCTCTAGTGCATCATCATCATCATCAACCTCTATTAATGAGTTGAAGTTGGTACATTTTAGATAGTCTACGTCCTTCCTCAGATCTTCTACTTTGGCTTTCAAAGTCGTTACCTCGGAGGCTTCCCCTTGTTTGCTTTCACAAGTTGTGACTCTCACAGTCAACACATCAACAAAAGTCTGGAAGGTGGGTGAGTACAGCAAGTATGGCACTCTCGATCATCCTTGGGATGGATCTCTAGAGTCGGGTCAACCGCATGTCAGCTGATTGGGTGAAATGCCCCATTTTCTGGATCATGGCCTGAGTAATCTTGAAGAGCTGGGAGGAAGAGGAAACACCTGGGGCCAGTGAAGAAGAGGAAGGAACGGATGTACCTGAAGGCCCAGAGGCCGGAGTAGGCGAAGATGCCTCTGCATGTAACGAGTCAACATCAACCTCTGGAGATATGTCTACCGGAGCTGCTCTCCTTCTGTCCACCTCCTCTCGTGTGCACTCGACCTAAATACACCGGATGTCAGTGGATGATGAAGGGGTGACCTCCATATCCCTCGTAGTATCCCGGGGTACTCCATCATGCCGGCACAACTCAGTGATCAGAACTGGAAATGGTAGATAAGTCTGTCTCTGTTTGTCTCTCATGGACATCTCCTATGAAGTAAGTAGTCCGAGGTCAATGCGTCTCCTAGACATGATAGAACCAAGGCAAGCTGCTTTCGGATGGCACAAAATGGACTCATTCTGGGATGGCATTATGGTGCTGTTGATAAAGCCAAACCATAACCTAGCAGCAATGCTCAAGTCCCTCTACTCAATAGGGGCCCCTGCTTCCACCCACCTCGGGGTGGTGTCAGAAATTAAAGGAGCTAACCAACCCTTCAAGTCATTCGGGGACAGAGCAATCGGCAACCCCTCGTAAAGAAGTGTAGAGTACAGCGGTCTATTCAAAATAGTGTTAATATATTCACTGCCGCACCCAACTTCCTTGCCTCTGACTGTGACCGACTTTATCGGTCTGAATTTGCTCTCCTTTTTCTTGCTCTTAAGCTGTATAGAATTCTCGGACCCAGGTAGGAATGTAAGTGCCTCAGGGCCTGGTGAACTGCTCAAACTCATTGTAGTGGAGGGTCTCACTCACTTCTGAATACTTCATGTCTAAACCTTCTGTTGAAAGTAGCTTTACCTCAAGGATGGTTGGTAAACCATTGCCTTTCAATCTATTCAGCACTCTAGGTGGAGGAGCAATAGGGATTGCAGGGGTCACTGGAGCTGCCCGAGCTGGCACAAAGTCTGTTGCAAAAGGAGTGGTAGCTAAGGAAACCCTGGTGGATTTGGATTGAGGTGTAGCTCGAAGCTCATTCCTTCGGTTAATCAAGGGATGCTCGTCTTCAGTTTCAGACAACTCAACATGGTTGTCAGTGGCTCCTTTCTTAGCTATGTGCTTCTTTCTTTTGCCTTTGTCTCCCGGTGGGAGTTCTTGCCTTCTCTTCTTTGGATGACCTGATCAACCTCTGTTTATAGTGATGCCTCATGCTTTCTTCTGGGGTGGCGTGGTTAGATTAGTCCGAACCATATCTGTAAAACATTCAAGGCAGGTTAAATAATAAGCACATTGAAGTACATAAAATTGATTTCAGATAGACTCGCCAAACCTCTTTGGTGAGATAGTTCGGGCTCGCCGAAGGGATTGGTTCAAAAATAATTGCAAGTCGGTGATGGGAAGGCCCTTATGGTGAATGTAACACCCCAGAAATTTCGTAGGTTGAACTAGAGCCTAAACGTAGTGTCAATGAGGTATAAAATGAATTCCCCTAAATTAGTAGACCATATAGGTGTGCTATGGTGGTCTACAAGGCTGCCCCAAAACTTGGAGCTACTGCCTCAAACTCCACGGCCAACACCACGACTCATGGTCATGACCACGGACCGTGGGATGCTTCGTGGAGTTTCCTTGGTCAAGGGAGAGGGACCTCCAAGTGTCCTAGACACTGCCTCACCCTTCACGAGAGGGACTACGAGTCGTGGTCCACTTCACGGCTCGTTAAGGTGGACGTGGAGCTCCTTTGGTTTTAGGGAGTTGGGGGTTGTTAGAGTAGCTACTGCCCAAGCCACCACGGGCACCACTACGGACCGTGGTGAATTTGACGAGGGAGAAGGGGGCTCGTGAACATCACTTGGCACCAAGGCTTTAAGGTCTTGCCTCCACAAGGCCAAGTCATGACCAAGACCATCACCACAGACCGTGGTCATGACCACGGATCGTGGGAGGCTCTGTGGTCTTGCCTTAGCAAGTGTTGGCTTGTGCACAAATGGGGAGCCACTGCCTCCAACATCACGGGCAGCACCACGACCCGTGGTGCACCTTTACAGTCCGTGAATGTTGGCCGTGGTCCTTGACGGGGACCATTTAAATGAGGAGTTTTAGGACTTTGAGGTCCGTGAATGTTGGCCGTGGGGCTACGGTTTCAAGGTTCCTTCTCAAATTTATTGGAGTTTCTCCATTTGATTCTGAAGGAATCAACTAAGGTATGGTTGCTTATCACTCTTGGGATTCCTTTCTCCAAGAGGCCCCTTCATGATGATTTTCACAATCTCCAATTGCTCAATCCAAAAACGTGGGTCTTGTTTCTAAAGTGAAATTTATGTTATACACTGACTTTGATTGATGTTATATCAACAATTATGGATGAATTTATGTTGTATTGGAGTTTCTTGAAGAATTCCCCCGTGAGACCCATGTTTCTCCTTCTTTTCTTAATTCTAACCCTAGTTTGTGTTGGATATTAATTGAAGGCTATTAATTGAATGTGATGTTATGTAATTCGTGCTTGTATGATGATTCTACCCTAGGTTATGTGTAAATTCTATGAAATTAGGGTTGAGTCTTTGAATGAAGCCTTGAAGGCTATGAAGGGAATATGTCAATTGCTTATATTGATGTGGATTATGTATTTCTTCATGAATTACTTGGTATTATGTATTGGTTATGAACTGATTGGTAATTGAAGTATGAATGTCCCATGAAGGGCAAGAAGGTATGAAGGTTAGTTCTTCTTTGAACTCAAGTATGAAAGGTGAATTACTTATATTGTAATGATGCTATACCTAATGTGTTGTTGTGGTGTTGATGACCTAGTTTCCTCATCCTTAACTCTCTACACTTGAATTAGCTATGAAGTATGTATGTTATGGTATGATGGTTATATGATTGAAAGGTAGTTCTCATGATTATAATATAATGTAAAGTGGAAGGTTTACTCACTTGCTAAGTGTTTCTAAGGTGAAAGGATTGTTACTCACGTATGAATACATATGAGCTATTATGGTAAGATGTTTACATAAGAGTCTAGAAAAGGCTAATGTGAACTTATGTGATGACTAAAGGTGATTACAAAAGGGAATTAGATTCTTAGCACCGAAAGGGCATGTAAATGATATGGGGGTCTCACGTTTAGTAAGTCCGGCTCCCCACATGTGTTTCCTCACGTTTAGCAAGTCCGGATTACCCACGGTATGTATTGTCTCATGAGATGGAAGCCCCCACATTTAGTAAGTAAGGTTTCTAGAAACAATCTCCTTGACCCTTAACTATGTGCCCACATAGGACTCTAGCTTAGTGGATCCACGTAGATAGCTATGTACGAATGGTTACACCTTAGGCAAGTGTTAACCCTCTCTTTTCGGTGTGGGAGTAGAACACCGGATTCCATGCAGCTCTCATGGTCTATGTCGGTTATGGCAATATCTCCCTAATGTAAAAGTAAATGAAGGTATGGAAGGTGTGAACTATTACTAGGGCTTTCTTAAGGGCTTCTACATAGTGTAAGGGAGGTATGGGACTTCTCTTGCACATTGTACTTGTGGGATCCTAAGAGATGGTTGTAGTAGTGTTCTCTTATGATTATGATGATTATGAATTATGTATGCTGAAGCTATGTTATGGATGATCATTATGAATATGGTAAGGTATGATGAAATATGATCTTATGAATGTATGCATGAAGTAGGTTGCTTAATGTGATACTTGACTTTGAATAGGGTTATGGGTTTCTATTCTTTGAATTGCACTAGTATTTCTTGGGTTGTCAACATGTTGGGATGATATTATGTTGGATTGGACTATGATGCTTACTTTGTGTGCATATTGGATTTACATGGTAAAAACATGTTTTGACTAAATGTCCTTTTATGCGTTTTTCAATGGTTTTTATGCATAGTAGCCACACTTAGTACGTTTGTTGCACTAACCCATAGTTTCTCCCTTCTTCCCAAACATTTAGGTTCAGGCCGTTGAGGATTCAAGCTTACTTCTCAAGACACTTGGAGTTGCTTCCCCAAGTTGGTGAGTCCTCAAGTCCGAGCACAAGACCCTATGATCTAGCTTCTATGTTTAGTTCTTTGCTTATGTTGAAAGACACTGTTGTACTTTCCTATTTCAAGACTTCTAATTGATGTAAGGGCAAAGTCGCATTTTCGATATGTCTAAATGGTACATTGTGACGAAGTTAGATTCTGTTTTTCATAGATGAAGTGAAGTTGAACTGCCAAAGTAAAAGTTTTAAATTGTCCATGATTTTATTCTATGATACATGCTATGACGAATGCTAAGGGCTTGTATAAGACCTCTTCGAGGTCGAATACGCCGGTAACGACTAAGGGGTGCTCTAGGGTCATTACTGCTAAAAGAGTTATTATTGTATTTTTTTTAAATACATTCAGTTAATATCTACTGTTTTAAAAGATTTCTTTATAATGCATCTTTATTGTTGGTTTTATATTGAACTAAGTTGACTATTTCTGAGTTTGAGTATTTTTGAATATCTTTGAGGATCCTTGAGTTCAGTTGACTTGAGATGAGGTGAGTAGGTGTCTTCATTTTTATCAGTTCAATCGTATTTCTGTGCTTTAGAAATCCCCTTTAATATTCTTACATTCCATGTACTGATTACATTTGGCCTGCATCTTTCATGATGTAGATACAATTAACTAGGGTCACCAATAAACACTCTGTTGATACCACTTGCAGTTCTAGAGTTTCTTTGGTGACCCTCCTTGCTTCCAAACGGTTCTCACATTTACTTTCAGTTGTATTAGGATGTCGTGGGTTTTGTCCCGAATTCCATCATAGTTATTAGAGGCTTCATAGATAGACAGTACTAGTTGAGAAGTCTTTTTCTCATTTACATAATTGATGTTTTAAAGACCGTAAGTTGAACACTAATGTTCATTTTAGTATATTGAGTAAACTATTTTATTTATGATATCTTATTAGTTGAGCTTGTTTTGAGATTTCTTATTGTTGAGTAAGTCTTCCGCTGAGAGTTAAGCCAGACCAAGGGTTCTTTGGGGACAACAATGGTTGTCGAGTGCTAGTGGCTGATTTCACGTATCAGGACACTTTATCCAATACTAAGTGCCAACGATCGTTAGTCAGTAATATAACCCAACTAAGTGAGTCGGGGTTGAATCCCACAGGGAGTGGTACGTGCTTAATATTCAAGAGCAAAGTACAAATATGTTCAAGTCAATCATAGGTAAATAAATTTACGAATAAAGGCATAGTTCAAGTTAAGGAGTGACACAAGTGTCAAATAACAGGGGGGTTTTGATTGCAATTATCAATAACAACAACAACAAATAACAAGAATAAACAAGTAATGAGATGGGTTCTTGGGATATGATTGGATTATAGGCAAAGGTAGACAAATGGGTAATTGCAACTGATAGTAAATAGTTTTAAATCAGTGAATAAGCTACACTTTAGTTGGGATAAACTTTCTCTCGAACAATTTACTCTGAATCAAGTTGGTTTCTCTCAAACACCAACAAGTAGCAATGAAGAACATCCTATGCTTTAGTCCATTCACTCTCTCTCGTCGAATGTGTGGAAAAAGGTTTAGGATTCACTCTCTCGAGCTTAACCCATGACAACCCAATACCCACTGACCATCAATTCAGTAATCTTGGTTTTAAAACCTCTCTCTCGAGCAAGCCAAAAACACGAAGGCAGAGTTGCATTTGGAACTACAAACCTTTAAATTAAACCACAATTACTAATTGAAATCACTTTTAAACAGCATTTAAACTATCAATTAACAATACCCAATAGCTAAATCAACCCATCATCATATAATCACACCCCAAGAATTGGGGTTTTAGCTAGATATCATAAAAAGATAGAAATCGTTACCAAATTGTGTTTCCATCAACTACGTAAGATTAATTTCGTATTTACAAAGGTCAAGGTTGAAGAATCTCAAAGACCCACTTCCAATTTCTCAAAAATGGAAATCCTCGAATCTTCAAAGTTAAGGAAAAAATTGTCTCCAATCTTATAGTTCTATTCTAAAACTGATTAGAAAATCTCTGTTCTGAAAAACTCCTTTAGTCTAAAATGAAAACTGATACTAAACTAAGAATTTAAAAAAGTATTTATAGTCGCCAAAAATATGTTGCAAAGGACCATTCGACGCAATAAGTCAGGATCGCCGATCAACTCGGTGATCCGCCCAATGGTCAGTTCCATTGCCTTTTTGATTTGGCCTTCAGCATCCTCAAGTTCTGTAATTTTGGGCGATCTAACACTGCATTGCGGAACCGTTCGACGATATGCCAACTGCTAGTTTCTATCGCCGACTTGATTTTCTCCTTCAGGGCTTGGCACATTGGAAATTTAGGTGAGATCATAGCCATTTGGCAACTCACCCAATGGGTTAGGCGATCACCCGTCCTTTTCTTCTTCGTTCTTTCAACTACCTTGTTTCTTTTTGGTCAATAGTGTCCATGCTTTGTTCCTCAATCCCAATACCTGGAAATTAAGGATTTACATCTATTATTGGCACAAAATAAGCATTTGAGGACACTAAATCTATTAAAATAAAGCCCTAAATGAGTCCAAATTGTGGACTCATCAACACCCCCAACTTAAACTTTTGCTTGTCCTCAAGTAAAGCTCAAGTGTAGTAGTTCAAAAAGGATGTATTTAATCATGAATGCACACAAAAAGACTCAACTTTCGCATGGAAGGATCAATTGTGCACTCAAATATTCAAGTTGTGACTCACCATTATCAAACATTCTCAAGTTCACAATACTTGATTAAAATGCAAGTTCAAGCTTAACAAAGGTACTCAAATGCCCTCACACAAAGAATGATTCCATATTCACAAACAATGGTTCAACAATTTAAAGCTCCGGAATCAAATGCAACACTCACACTCACAAAGATGAACACAATGCATGATTTCACCCATATGTTTGCCCTTATTTTCCAACCAACAATTGTTTCAGCTCACTCAAGATCAAAAAGGTCATTTAAAGGCCTGTAACGGGGCTGAGTGGAAAGGTATGGTCATTTAGGCTCAATGGATGTAATCCTCATGAAATGTGGTGTGGACAACACTTTCTTTCCTTTTCTTCATCATTATCATTCGTGCTCATAAGTCACCCCATTATTCATCTTTCATGGACTGTTGGACACCCCATTTGTTTTTGCAATTTCACAACATTATTCCACAAATTTCCCATTCTTTTTCTTTTTCATTCTTTTCTTTTTTTTTCTCTCCTTTTTTTAATATGGGGGGGGGGGGGGTTCCATCCTTCTCAAAACCATGAGTCAAAGGGGACTTCTTTGCACTTCTTGATTTAACTTTTCTTTTCACCACACCCCCAACTTAGGCTTTTCGCCTAAGTTTTCTATTCATACAAACAACAAATCATGAGGATTAAGGGTAATGGATCAAGAAATGTCACAATTTCATCATGTTTCTTCCAAGAAAAGGGTAAGCCTTAAAAGGTGTTCAAGCGAAGTTCACACACTCACAAGGTAGGCCACAAAAAAGTTATAATGTCAAATTGTTTCACACTCTTCAAAGTTTCCTAAGATAATATCAAGATATTGCATAACTTAGTCAACCGGACCAACGGGGCAAATTTGAGGTGTCATCACACATGGTTCACAGTAAGCTTATCACACAAGGTATTAACACCAATGTCAAACAAGACTCCACACTTTCGCTAGTGTGCAATGTTCATCACAAGAGACTCAATTTGATAATGGGCTGGTTACAACGAGATGCAAAAAGTTCACATATTGTCTATAAAACTTCATTTGGCCTCATCCTAGCCGCACATTCATTTTTATTCGATTATGAGCACTATTCAAGTCATCGGTATTGATCAAGCCCTATACTCAAATTTGCAAGAGAACAACCACATTCAAACACAAAGAAAAGGTGGCACAATTTTTTTGGAAGGGTCCAAAAATCATTTACAATTAACACAAGGAGCCACAAGCTCAATCAACCACAAAAATAGTGCCAAAACACAATATATACCACAACTTGCACTTTTCAAACACCTTCCACACTTTGACCTACACAATCAACACACCATTATTTCAAACTTAGAAAGAACGAAAATAAAACTTGGGTTGCCTCCCAAGAAGCGCCTTAGTTAACGTTGCGGCACGACGCAAGTCCACACTCAAACCTCATTCTTGGGGTTAGCCATAGTATTACTAGGCAAACCCCCTTGTTGTCTCGGGTTCAAATGAGATGAGATATGACTTATTTGGGTCTCCACCTGCTTGATCGATACTGAATGGGAGGTAACCGTTTGGCTCAGGGTCGACACATCTTCTTTCATTTCTTTCAAAATTTTGTCAAACCCCTCAACTTTGTTGAGGTTATGAAAAAGCATATCCTCAGACCGGCAACCTTCAGAATCCTTTGAGTTTTGACGCTCCTTGGGAGGTATATATCAATCCGTCTCCCCATCCTTCCAATTGGATTTTTGTCCCTCCATTCTTGGTCACGATCCTTCCAACCTGTAACGACTCAAAAAATAATAGGTTAAGCTAGAGCCTAATATGTGTGTGTTTGATTTTGGAAAGGGGATTGATGTGGTGTAATGTTGTCCGGAGCTTCGGTTTAGGATTCAACATTAAGGCAGTGTTAGAATCCATAGTTGAAAGACCCCTTTTGATGTTGGTTAACGGTGGCAAGGGCTTCTGCCAAGCCAAAGGGGCAAAGCCTAAACCAAAGGCCAAGGCTTCCCAACCTTGTCTAAGCACTGCCTCATTACCACGAACCACTTCACGGTCAGTGGCCTTCACCACGGTCTGTAGAAGTGGACGTGAAGGTCACTTGGTGGCATGGCAAGCAAGACAGCTTGGCCAAGCTACTGCCCAAGTTCCATGGAACACCTCACGGCCAGTTGTCTTCACCACGGCTCGTAAAAGTGGTCGTGAAGTTTACTTGGCCTGGTAGGGCTTGGCATGGCAAAGGGGGTCACTGCCTAGAAGACAACGGGCGCCACCATGGGACGTGGGCCTCCTTCACGGACCGTACAAGTGCTCTTGGTGCCTGACGAGGATGCCCAAATTAAGGGTTTTTAAGTAATTTTGTTTTAATGTTTTATAATGTGGGGTTGATTTTAAATGGTTTATATCATAAATATAAGTAGTTTTAAGTCTTAAAACACTTCATTTACTCATTATTTCTACAACACCAAAATCAAAACCCCAAAGTTCTTCTCTCTAAATATTTCTCTCTCAAACTCAAGGAAGAAAAAGAAGTGGAAGCTAGGGTTTGGATTCAAAGCTTTGTTCATCAAATTTCTTGGGGAATCTTAGTAAAGGTATGGTGATCCTTCATCTAGGGTATTTTTTCAGCCTAGTGTCAATTCCAAAGATGTTTTCAAGGTTTTCAAGTTTCACCAAAAAACCTAGATTTCACTCAAATTTATGGGTTCTTTTCAAATGATAAACTATGATTATATTGATGTTTAATTGATGATTTAAGGTGATTTTATTCTATGAACCCATGATTTCTCTAAATTCTTAAATTTGGACTTATGAAGTGGGTTTATTGATTATGAATGAATGATGATGGATTTATGTGTAGATTGATTTAGATTATTTATTTGTATCATTATCTATGTCTAATTGTGGTGAATTGTTGATGAATTGAGGATTTGTGATCATAGCCTTGAAAGGGCAAGTTTGACCTAATTTTCATGTGAATGTAGACTTGTTCTTAAATTATTGATCCACTTGAAAGGTGGAGGTGCTTACTTATTATATACATTGTGATCATGTCCTTGAAGGCATAGTTTGATGACTTGATGTATTATCATATTATTGTATATGTGAGTGTAGAATGTGAAGGATTTACATGTGATTCAATGATAGAATGATGAACATGTATTCAATGTATTTGTGTTAGTATTGAAAGGCTATTTCTCAATTTGGCACTCATGAATGAGAATGATGAATGTGTTGGGTTTCTATATTGTAGTTGTTGAATTTAGAATTGGTAGGCTTGTGCATCCTCTTTTAGAATAATGAATGTGTCTTGACTTGATGAATATGAATCGATAGGCCAATGACATTCCTTTCATAAATGAATGATGAGGCATTTTAAAATATGTCTTGAACCGGCATACCTAAGCTTGGTAGCCCTTCATGATGAGTCTAGAACCCTATGTGAATGTTAAACCTTGAATCGGTAAACCTAAAGGTGGTGGCCCTTTCATGTGTGAAATGATGGCCTTGTATCGGTAGGCCTAATGTTTATGGCACCCTTCTTGGTAAGTCAATGAGCTATCCCTAATGTACCTTGAATCGGTAGACCTAGAAATGGGGACCCTTTCTTGTGTAATGTACTTTGGGTCGGTAGACCTAGTGTTGGTAGCCCTCTCAAGTACAATGATGTTAACGTGAATGAACTACTCTATGGGAATGGAGGCTAAGCACTGAGTAGAAATGGTAAGATGGAAACTCTCCCAATGTTAGCCTAGAGTTCCAATGAACATCTTCCTATCCCATGACTATGTGCCCGCATAGGATATTAGCCAGCGGAATTCATCCAAGCTAGGATTCATCCGAGCTAATATTACCGTTCTACCTTAGGGAAGTGGAACACCTCTTTACGGTGTGGGGAAATATGATACCTGATTCCATGATTTAGCTATCATGGTCTATGTCGATTAATGCCTATTCCCATCATGTGAGATGTGTACTCTAATTACTTGATAGCTACTACAAAGTGTAGGTAGTAGTATGCGATGCTATCTATACAATGCACGAGTAGGGTTTGAAGGTTCTGTAGTCTCTATGTCTTAATGAATATGGTTTGAATGTCCTCCTAGGAAGAAGTTAAGGAGAATGTTGATCTAATGTCTAATGAATGAAAGACCTCTCAATGCATGAAGGTGTCCTAAATGAATCTAATGAAGATTGTTGACTTATTGTCTAAATGAAATGATGACTGAGTAGCTTATATTGATGAAATGAGTTATTTAGCATGTTGTGTTGAATTGTGAAGGTTCTTATTTATTGTAGCCTTGAGTAACACCTAGGTGTGTATGAAGAGGTAGTATGGGCTTCCACTTCATGTCTTACTAAGGTGTATCTTAGGGTAACTTTAGATATAGGTCCTAAGATAATGAAATGACTTACTTGACAAATGTTCTTATGTGTTGTATGTTGGTACTAGTTGAGCATGATTACTTGTAATGTCAAGCATGATAAATGGTAAGTTCACTTTTTGTGATCTTAAGGTGGTATCTTGGTGTGGGTGGTGATATGGGACGATATCCATACATTGCACAAGGTATAGCTTGAGGGTTACTTGAGGTGAAGGCTCAAGGTGAAGGTAAAGGGTTATATATGTGATTTTTACTAAATGTGAATTATGTGACTTTGTATGTTGGTTGTGATTTATATTATGCCTCTTGTATCTATGTTCATGAAGTTTTACAAAAATGGCATAAAAGCATGGCTTTCAATCAAATGTCCCCTTTTAAAACATGTTTTTGCATGGTCATCATACTTAGTACATCTAATGTTCTAACCCCATTCTTTTCCCTTTTTACCAACGTGTAGGCTTTGGAGATGTTGGTGTTCTATGCTTGAAGGATAGGTTTCTAAGGTGCTTGAAGATGAAGATTTGGTGAGTCCTCATAGTTTCGAGGACAAAACCCAATCATGTTCCTTTTATGTCTTTTAGTATTGTTTAAGCTTTTGTATGTGCTAAGACCCAATCTTGTATTCAAAGTACTAGATGGTTTGATACATATTGTACGAAGTCTAGAAAATCTTACGCTTGCATTTTAATGAAATGTCTTCGATTGTAAAGAAAGTTTTTAATTCTTCTGTATTTTCAAGTATCTTATGCAATGAATGAGCTATGAGGCTTGTATAAGACCCCTTCGGGGATGAGTACACCGTGTTAGGACTAGGGGGTGCTCTCGGGTCGTGATAAACATGGTATTAGAGCACAAAAATTTGGAATGGTGTTACGATGTCTCAAACCACATCTAGTAGAGTCTTATTCATAATGTGAAGCGCGCCATCTTATGAATAGAAGGCTATTGGGTGTTAAGAAATTTTCACTTCTTCATTCTTCAAGTTGTGCCATAGAGTTTATCTCTATAATGTCTCTCTCTTGTTCCTTAGTTAGATGGTTTGAGGGAGGAGGGTTGGTTATGATGCCAACTATGGCTATGGGACTTGGTAGATTGAGATGGAAAATGTTGACTCTAGTATGATTGGGTTGCTTTATGGTTATGTGTGATGTTGATAGAAGGCTATGATGAGTTTTGAGTTTTGTTGAAAGAGTTGTTGAAATGTGGTGTTTTAGAAATGCCTAGGTGTGATGAGCATGAAGGTTTAATGAGGTTTTACTCCGACCTTAGAATTGAAAGGAGTGAAGCTTAGAAGAGATAGTATAAGTTTTATCTTAAGTGGGGGATAAAGTGCACAGATGGTAAGGTCTTTGAGTGTCCTTGATGTTCATGAGTTAGGCTTGATTGATTTTCTCACCTTAAGAGGTCTAGCGAGTTGAGAGTTTAAACCCGGTATGGTAGACTCATATGAGGCCTTGTGTGGTGTGGTAAGGTTGATGGTTTCTTGTAGGTTGTGAATGTCTTGATTAAGGTTCCCTTTTGGTGTTCATGATAATCCTTAGTTGGGTTTACTCCTAAGTGGGGGATGGTATGTTGAGTAGTAACGTTGTTGAGAGTTTTGATATCCTTACCTATTCCTTTATGTGCCTATTCAAGCCTAAGACAAAGAATTCCTTGTAGCTTGTTTCCTGTTTTGGAGTCTTGTGTGAATATGAGTTTCCATGGTCTCCTTATGTTGTGCATGTTCTACTTGAATCCTTTTTTAAATGAGAAAATAAGTTTTCATGAATTGTGTTCCTCATGTTAATATGCATCTATGAGGAGTTTCCTAAATGTTTCATGAATTGATTTGTTGAACATGCCTAATGTCCCTTATTAAAAAGTTGCATAATGAGCTTTTATGAGAAAATTTCTTAAATGTGCTTAATGATGTTGTAATGAGAATGATGTGATTTGGAGAAGGATGTTTCCTCGAATGAAATGAAGAATGTAAACTTTTCATGCATAATGAGTTTGTAGATGTAGTTCCTACCTTCTTGTTGTGTTTTGATCTTATTGATGTGGAAGTTATGTTTCCCCCTACGTTTATGCATTTCTAATTATGTTGCATGCATGATTGTGGGCTGCTAGTCTTGAGTCGTTCCCCCTTTATGTGTTTAAAGTGTCATTCGAAGATGAATGTTCCTAAGTGGGCGATAATGTAACGACTCGGAAAATGATAGGTTAAGCTAGAGCCTAATATGTGTGTGCTTGAGTTTGGAAAGGGGTTTGATGTGGTGTAATGTTGTCCCGAGTTTTGGTTTAAGAGTCAACGTCAAGGCACGTGTTAGACACCGTAGTTAGAAGATCCCTTTCGATGTTAGTTAAGGGTGGCAAGGGCTTCTGCCAAGTCAAGGGGGCAAGGCCTAAGGCAAAGGCCAAGGCTGCCCAACAAGGCCAACCACTGCCTCATGACCACGGACCACTTCACGGTCAGTGCTCTTCACCAGGTCCGTAGAAGTGGCCGTGAAGGTCACTTGGTGGCATGGAAAGCAGGGGACCTTGGCCAAGCTACTGCCCAAGTTCCACGGACCACTTCACGGCCAGTGGTCTTAACCACAACCCGTAGAAGTGGCCATGAAGTTTACTTGGCCTTGTATGGCTTGGCATGGCAAAGGGGGTCACTGCCTAGAGGATCATGGGTGCCACCACGAGCTGTGGTCCTCCTTCACGGACCGTACAAGTGCCCTTGGTGCCTGACGGGGATCCCCCAATTAAGGGATTTTAAATAATTTTGTTTTAATGTTTAATTATGTGGGGTTGATTTTAAATGGTTTATCTCATAAATATAAATAGTTTTAAGTCTTAAAACACTTCATTTACTCCTTATTTCTCCAATACCCAAATCAAAACCCCAAACTTCTTCTCTCTCAATATTTCTCTCTCAAACTCAAGGAAGAAGAAGAAGAAGTGGGAGCTAGGGTTTGTATTCAAAGCTTTCTTCATCAAATTTCTTGGGGAATCTTACTAAAGGTATGGTGATCCTTCCTCCATCTAGGGTTAGTTTTCACCCTAGATTCAATTCCAAAGATGTTTTCAAGGTTTTCAAGTTTCACCAAAAAACCTAGATTTCACTCAAACTCATGGGTTCTTGCATCAAACGTTTTCAAATGATAAACTATGATTATATTCATGTTTAATTGATGATTATGTTCCACAATTCATTCAATATACTTTTATTCACATATTATTTATAGAATCACTAATTAAGTTATAAATCATAACCAGATCAAAAAAATGTCTCAAGGTCAAGAAATATATATTCTTTAACGACATATCATTAAGTCACAAAAATATTGCATTATCATTAGTTGCTAAAATGATATTGTCAACATCAAATATCTTCATCAGAATCAAACACTAAATCTAAACACAAAATATCCAATCCAACATTTTAACATCTCCTCCAATCACACAATCTTGTCATCAAATTAATTAGCTAAGAAAACTACACTATAATCAATGGTTTTCATGGCTAGGATTACTATCACCACCACCTGATCTTCTTGTGTGCATAGGCGGAATTGGTTCACTAGAAGCATCACTTGGCTGCATAAAAAAAATAAAGTATCAATTTAATTAAGTAATATCAAAAAATGTGAAATCATTGGTAAATATTATGTTTCAAACTATACTTATCATCAGTTAATATATGTCAACTAAAAATGCAATAAAGAAAGGAGAAGCAATATACAAATCAAATGAAAATAGAAATGTAAGAACCTTACTGACAGTTGTTGTTGAAGATTATGTCAAAGGAGAAGCAAAGAACCCCGCAAATCGTTCTGGTATCATCCCTTTTTTCATTATCATATACGCCTTAAAAACATTCATCATTTGATTATGAGAATTTATCATTTGATTGTGGAGCTCTTGGCATTGGGACGAACATGAGCCTTCATTACTTGAAGCACTCGCACCACCAAAATGCGGTCTTACTTGTTTAAAAACTTCACTGGGGACGACTCCTAATCCCAAACATCTAACACTTCCAGAGTGCTCTTTTCCTAAAACCCCACCAACAACATCATTTTGCGAAATTTGAGACTCATCCATGGTACTTTGGCTCAAAGTTAGCTCAATTTTTTCCTATACATAAAAAATCAATGCCCCAAGTAAACAAGCAATAACATTGGAATCACCTTAGTAAAGATAGAAAGATAAAAACTACTTATATGTATATGTCTATACATTCCATGTACACAAAATAACATGAGTAGGTAGAGGTACGAGACCACAAGCTTTCTACATAACAAATATCAGGTAATAAAAAAAGACAAGCTAAGCAAGATATTCTTTGTCTTTCTGATTTCATCCATTGCCTCTTTTATCTTCTTTTTTTTATTTTTTGGATAAGGAAGGCATCTACTCTTGCAATAACAATAGATTCACACTCACAGATAGAAAAAAACATAAAAAGTTTCTCATGCCATCATAATACAATTAGAATTCATGAAGAAACTTACATATATTTCTGTTGTAGCTTCATTAACATATACTCAATCTTTATTTTTATGAGTAGCAACATATATATGTGCTCGTCCAGGACTTTGTCCTTTTTCAGCCATCTACAAATAAAAAATCCAAATAAGAATAATTTAATACTCAAAAATGAATACTTTAAGCTAATTTACTAATCACCATTTCTGCCCTTCTTGTAGCATTCTCTTTGGAGCCACCTGTGTGTGGAATTGTCTGTTTTTTCTGATTTTTAGTATTTCTTCTACGTATTTCCTTATAAAAAATATACAAAACTTAATTAAAAAATCAAATAGTTTCATGATAATAAAGACTACTAAAAACAGTAACATAAGTACATTTTTGAATCTTTATATTGGTAATCAACAAAAGAAATTCATTGATCTCGTGGAATTCCATCTGGCACATTATCAATAATCTCTACTTTAACTTTTAAGTGGGTCTTCGACGAACTTCCAATAGATTTATAAATATGTTGCCGCACATTTGACTGTGTTGTCTTAAAGGAGAACTTGGGCTTCAAGAAAAAATATATTAGCTAGCTTATCTATTGCTTGTAAATATAATAATCAAATTACCGATAATCTTTCTCAACAAAAAGTAAGATAGAGTAAGAGTCTAGTTGTAAGTTTATACCTTTATAATTTGATCGAAGACGCGATTAAGTATGACATAGGCACACTTGACCATTTCTCAAAGTTTATTGGAAATAAAGAGCAATCATATGCTAAAATTCCACAAAAGCCTGAAAGAAGGTTGCGAGCCTCTCCAAATGATTTATTCAGGTAATCAAAATTAACCACTATAAGTTCATCACTTGATAAATTAAGTACATCTATTTTTTTTACTTTGAGCTTTTTGACATTGTTTTCTGAATCTGTAATAAAAACAAAGATAAGTTGAAGCTATGAGAGAAACAAATAATGGTTATTGAATATGCACTGATACATGAACAATCTTCGCAATCTTGGTTTTAGGGAAAGTATCGCAAAATTTTTGCAAGCTTCTTCTTTTTATTCTTACTTGTGGTAGGTGTATGATCTGTAATGCTCTTCTTCTCGGGCTTCCATCTAGAAGTGTGACATTACTTACATGTCTCGGCGTTAACATCATCTTACCAATACAACATGCAATCATTTGGACAAGCATCTATTTTGATTAATCAAGACTTAACTTATTGATGGTTTTCTTGGCCTCATAAAAAGAATCAGGGATCTTTGCAAATTTAAATGCATCCATAAGTAGATCTAGGATTATAATCATTCCCTTATCACTTAATCTAGACAAACACTTAATGCGATAAAGCTTTAACAAAAATTCGAACTTTGAGTACTTGGAGCCTTCATACAGTTCTTGACTTCCATCTTTAAGCAACTCAAATAAATCTTTCTTATTTAAAGCAGGTGTATCATGTAACGTTTCTTCTTCTTCCACTATTGGTGATGGACCTACATCAACACACTCATGCCTTAAGCCCGTTAATTCTTCATTAACCAATAATTCTATTGAATTTTCAATGGGTGGTGTAGCCTGAGTGGTCTCTATGTTTCTCGAATTAGACAACACATTCATTTCTCCATGCATAACCCAGCTGACATAATTCTGTGGGAACGGCTTGTTGGTCAAATGGTCAAACACTATATTTCTAGTTTGCCACTTTGAAAAACCACATTTAGGACATGGACATTTAATTTTATCTCTTACAGCTCCATTGTTAAATGCGAAATTTAGAAATTGATTCAGACCAAGCAAATACTCTGATGTGTTTCTTGGCATTGCAATCCAAGACTTATCCATTGAAAAATTAGAATAACGTGCAAGAATATCACCTATAAGATTTCATGAGTAAGAAAATGAGTGTCCATTAGCATCACTTGATGAGAATAAAAGTTAATTAACAGAGAACACACAATCAAAGAATTCATAACAAAACTCACACTTGATGCCAAATCCTCCTTGTTAATGATGAGACATTGTCTTATAAATGTACTAAAGATGTATAAAATCATATTCAAAATAAACCTATAATACGGCAAAAGTTCCATTCAAAAAATCATTAAAATAACCAAAAGAATTAGGAACTTATAGCTTATACAATAGATGCAATACAATAAATATGAATCTCATAACTTTAACTACCTAATTGGAAACAAAAACACAACAAAATCTCATTGTGCGGTGGCTATGTACCAACAAAATTTATCATAATTCCTTTTTTTGACAGCAAACAAACACAATAACCACTCGAGTTGGTTCAAACTTCAAAGTAGAATCAACACTAAGACGTTCTTCCCATAAATTATCAACATATCATATGGTAGAGCCTTCAAAACATATTTTGAAACAAAAAGTACTTCTAGGTATAGTATTCTACAAAAAACCAATACAAAAAAGACTACATATAATGAATATTTAATTCTACAATGTTATCATTCTATCTAAAATCAAACCATAAAAATAACTAAGATAAATTTTCAACCCTATGCACAAAGTACAACAAAAAAATGAAAACTCATTTTCAATAGATCATATCACTTTCATCTAGATGAATCTTATTAGCTTAGTTGATTGACTATAAACTTACATAATTTCAATCAGCCATAATCAAAACATAAGGAGATCAGGTAAAAGTTACAACTCATAAAAATTCTAAGTAAATATAAGTCAAAACAATGGTCTTAAGTTCTAAAACAATCAGTAGATTAATGTACTGCAAAATTACAAGAAAAAATAATAATGATAATCTAATCAGTAGATAGGAAACCCAGTAGTGAAAATAAGGGAATAAACATCTTCCACAAATGAGAACCCTTCTCAAGAACATACGGCCTCCTTCACCTATTTTAAACCCATCTACAAAAATTCCAAATTCAAACGAGTACTAAATATAAATCTATCAAAACTCGAGATACCAATACCAAAATTTGAGATACCCATACATAAATTTGAGATACCCATATAAAAATTTGAGATACCCATATAAAAATTTGATATTCTCATATCAAAATTCGATCAAACTCAGAAAATAGAAATTATTTTGTTGAAAGATAAACATAAAGTTGTGTACTAGATTGTGTGGAGAAGCTGCAAACAAGAACTCTTTCATTGTGAACTGCAAAGGAGAAATTAAAAAAAATATTCAATCGTGAAAACTTGTGAACTGCAAAGTGAGATAGGTTTTTGAGATGTTAAAAATATTTAGGGATAAGGGTCTAAAAAATACCTCAACTTTGGTTGAATTTGTTGTTGCGATATTAAACTTTCATGGGACCTATTACCTCCCTAGACTATTTAATACCGTATTTTTTACCCCCTGAACTATTTAATAGTGTATTTTAAAGGTATATATGTGCCCACGTGGACACATTACTATTTATAATTTTGCATTATTTTTTATGTCGACGTGGGCAAATATATATGTTTAAAATACGGTATTAAATAATCTAGGGAGTTAATAGGTCCTCATGAAAGTTTAGTATCGCAATAACAAATTCAACCAAAGTTGGGTATTTTTCAGACCCTTATCCCAAATATTTACTAGAAAAATTGAGGGAAACCAAAAGAAAAGCAGGAATGCTGCTGCGCGCTATTTTATTGGGATCTGTGAAGGTTTTGAACCGCTACTAAATATTTATATTTACGTCAGTTTAGAAAACCACCATTATTTAATATAATTTCGGGGGTTGGAATTGACCTCCGTTTTTAAACTCCCGTTATTCAAGCATTTTTTTGTAGCGTAAGGTTTAGTGTTTAGGGTTTCGTAGGGTTTTGGGATTTGGATTTAGGGTTTTAGGTTAGGGTTTAGGGTTATGGCTTAGGGTTTATTTGGGTTTAGGGTTTTAGTTTAAGAGTTTTATGTATGTTTTTAGGGTTTAGAGCTTTGGGTTTTTTAGGTTAACGTTTTTAAGGGTTATATAAGTTTAGGGTTTAGGTGTTAGGGTTTTTTTTTTGTGTTTTTTAGGGTTGCGAATATACAATTTAGGGCTTTATAAGGTTTAGAGCTTAGTGCTTTTTTAGGTTTAGGGGGTTTTGGGTTTTATTGGGTTTTAAGGGGTAAATGCTTCTTAGGGTTTTTTAGGGTTAAGGGTTTAGGGCTTAGGTTTTTTTTTGTGTTTTTTTAGGTTTAGGGTTTAAAGATTTTTAAGATTCAGTGTTTAGACCTTATGGTTTTGTAGGGGTTTTATATGGTTTTTAGGGTTTACTTTAGGATTTATTGGATTTATGGTTTCTAAAGGTTTAGGGTTTAGGGTTTATTAAGGTTTTAGGTTTAGGATTTAGTATTTTAGGTTAGGGTTTAGGGTTTTATGTTAAGGGTTTTTTATATGTTTTCAGGGTTTAGGGCTTTGGGTTTTTTAGGGTTATATGGGTGTAGGGATTAGGGCTTAGGTTTTTTTATTTTTTTGTGTTTTTCAGGGTTTTACATATATGATTTAGGGCTTTATAGCTTAGAGCTTAAAGTTTTTTAGGTTTAGGGGTTTTTAGCATTTTTGAGGGTTAAGTGTTTCTTAGGGTTTAGCATTTAGGGCTTAGGTTTTTTTTTAGTGTTTCTTAGGTTTAGGGTTTACGGATTATTAGGATTTAGGGTTTAGAGCTTAGGGTTTTATAGGGGTTCTAAATGGTTTTTAGGGTTTATTTTATGGTGTATCGGATTTAAGGTTTCTTAAGGTTTAGGGTTTCTTAGGGTTTTAGTTTTAGGATTTAGTGTTTTAGGTTACGGTTTAGGGCTTAGGGTGTTTTAGGTTTACAGTTTTAGGTTAAGGGTTTTATCTAGGTTTTTAGGGTTTAGGGCTTTGGGTTTTTTAGGTTAATGTTTTTTAGGGTTTGATAGGTTTAGGGTTTAGGGGTTAGCGTTTTTTTGTGTTTTTTATGGTTTAACAAATACGATTTAGGGCTTTATAGGGTTTATAGGTTATAGTTTTTTAGGTGTAGGGGTTTTTGAGTTTTCTAAGGGTTAAGTGTTTCTTAGGCTATTTTATGGTTTAGGGTTTACGGCTTGGGGTTTTGTTGTGCTTTTTTACATTAAGGTTTTATAGGTTAGGGTTTTGTAGGGGTTTTAAATGGTTTTTAGGGTTTATTTCAGGGTTTATAGGACTTAGGGTTTCTTAAGATTTAGGACTTAGGGTTTTAGGTTTAGGGCTTACGGTTTTAGGTTAGGGTTCGGGGCTTTGGGTTTTTTTTAGGATTAGGGATTTAGGTTAAGGGTTTTATCTAGGCATGTAGGGTTTAGTTCTTGGGTTTTTTAGGTTAAGGTTTGTCTGGGTTTATAGGTTTAGGATTTAGGGCTTAGAGTTTTTTTTTTGTTTTTTTTACGGTTTAGCATATATGATTTAGGGCTTTATAGGGTTTAGAGCTTAGAGTTTTTTAGGTTGAGAGGTTTTTGGGTTTTTTAGGGTTAAGTGTTTCTTAGGGGTTTTTTAGGGTTTAGGGATTAGGGCTTAGGGTTTCTTTTGTGTTTTTGGTTTAGGTTTTACGGATTTTTAGGATTTAATATTTAGGGCTTAGGGTTTTGTAGGGGGTTTAAATGGATTTTAGGATTTATTTTAGGGTTTACAGGATTTAGAGTTTCTTTAGGTTTAGGGTTTAGGGTTTCTTAAGGTTTTAAGTTTAGTATTTTTGGTTTTCGGTTAGGGTTTAGGGTTTTGGGCTTGGGTTCTTTTAGGTTGAGGGTTTTAGGTTAACATTTTAATCTAGGGTTTTAGACTTTAGGACTTTAGGTTTTTTAGGTTAAGGTTTTTTAGGGTTTTATTGGCTTAGGGTTTGGGGCTTAGTCTTTTTTTTGTGCTTTTTTAGGGTTTAGCATATATGATTTAGGGCTTTATAGGGTTTAGAGCTTAGAGTTGTTTTAGGTTTAGGGTGTTTTGGGGTTTTTAAGGGTTAAGTGTTTCTCAGGGTTTTTTTGCATTTAGGGTTTAGGGCTTAGGAGTTTTTATGTTTTTTAGCTTTAGGATTTACGGATTTTTAGGATTTAGAGTTTAGATCTTTATAGGGTTTTGTAGGGGTTTTAAATGGTTTGTAGTGTTTATAGGATTTAGGGTTTCTTAAAGTGTAGGGTTTATGGTTTCTTAGGGTTTTAGGTTTAGGATTTAGGGTTTTGGGTTTTTATTTTTTATTTTTTTAACGACCCTTGAGGGGCTCACGGGCTTAGCAACACCCCAGATCTTACCATAATTTAATAAAAAACAAAATACAAAGAGGGGAACATAAAACTTACCTCAGACCCTATGGTGGTTCAGGAGTCGACCTTCCTACTAAGGATAGTCAACTCATCCCCGTATAAAGAAACTAGGAAGCATAAATAAGGCTGACTCTCCCCTTACAAAGTAAGTAGAGAATAAAAACAAAACCTATTCAAAAAAAGCTATAACTAACTGAAATATCTAACTTAAAAAGGGAAAATAACTAGGGTATAGAGACATCTATACAAAAAGAATGAGAGCACCATCATGGGGGCTGTTTAATTTTTCTCAATCTCTTACTTCTAAAATTGGACATGCCCATTTTTTCCAGCAAAAAACTTCCTTTGGCCTCTACTGCTAGTTGCTGATAGGTATAGTAATGTTAAACAAAGTCAGATTTGTGACTTCTTTTGGAGAGGAAATCTGCAATACTGTTTGCTTCCTTGTAGGTGTGTCTACACTGAAAATAATCCAACTGATTAATAGTGCTGATAAGAGGTGTGATGTATTGTTGCAAGCTCTAAGGAGGCTTGATTCTGTGAGAAAGCCATTTGGTAAGCAATTCTGAATCAATTTCCAAAATGATCCTTTTGTAACCATGCTCCATACACCACTGAATTCCATGACCAGCTGCAAGTGTTTCAGCTTGGTTGTTGGGGCCACTTCCTAGAGGAATGTTGAAAGCATACACCAAGTTACCCTTAGAGTCTCTAAGAATTCCTCCACCTCCAATCTGTCTTGGATTGCCTAGTGCACTTCTATCTGTATTTAACTTGAGGATGTTATCTAGTGGACTAATCCATTTGACTTCTTCAACCTGAACTTCATGCCATCTGCCCTCCACCACTTTCAGCAATACATCCCAATTGTTAGGCCAATGGAGATAGGGAAAGGCAGCATGAAAAAAGGTTGTTGATGTCTTTGAGAATAGAGAATTTAACTCTAGGAATACTTGAATGTTTGCCCCCTTATTTAACAGAACACCTATTCTTCCATAGGTTCCAACAGATAAAAATGGGGAGAGACTGAATTAGGAGCTTATGCACTTCATTTTTGGTTTCCAGCCCCCACCACTTCATGATATGATTTTTCAAGTGAATATGTTTGTGATCAGTGCCAACCAATGCTTAAAAGAAACTCCAGATGTGTGCAGCAAAGTGACCTGTCACAAATACATGATTGATGTCATCCCACTCTTGTATTCTGCAGCATGAACATTTGGCAGGGTCACTCCCAAACTTAATAATCTTTTTATTTGAGGGAAGTTTGGATCTTAAAGCTCTCCACAAAAGAAAGGAGACTTTAAATGGAATATTTTTATGGCAAGTATGAGTGCTAATCATACTTTTTGCCTTCTTATTTCTGATGAGTTCCCAGGCAGAAGAACAAGAAAACAGTCCACTAGTAGTACGAACGCACAATTCTTCATCAGTATCATTCTCATGTTGGTAAATTCTAGTGTTTAGAATTTTAGGAACCATAAGGGGGGGGGGGGTGAATGCCTTATCACCATGGATTCATTCGAAGTTCCAGCATTAATAAATTGTGTCACATTGATATTATTGAGGCTTGTTATGTTACTACAGTGGTGAGCAAGAGGACCATCTCCCAACCAATTGTCCCACCAAAATGAACAGCTTCCGGAGTGAATTTTCCACCTGATTTTGGCGTCACTAATGGACATATTTCTCATCATATATCCCCAAACAAGTGATTGCCCTGTGTCAAGTTTTCTTCCCACTAGATGAGCTCCTTGACAGTATTTGGTTCTAAAGGCCCACCATTGTTTAAACTGTAGGGACATGCAAATATCTTCAAGCTTTCTTACTCCTATGCCCCCTTCCTCATAGGGTAAGCTAAGAGTTTCCCAAGACGCCCAATGATATTTTTTCCTTTATTTATCCCATCCCCAGAAGAAATCTGCAATCACTCTCTTCATGTATTGGATGGTGGTTCTTGGAGGTGAAATTGCAGTCATAGCATGAATCGGGATTGATTGAAGGACATTTATTTGTCAAAGTAGCTCTTCCTCCAAAGCGAAGAATTTTGGATTGCCATCCACTGATTTTCTTCACCACCTTTGCAACAAGATTAGAGTCATAAATAACTTTTTGCCTACTATGTAAAGGGGGCATCCAAGGTAGATGATAGAGATCCCTTTTTGAGTAAAACCAGTAATATCTTTGATGAACTGAATAATATGAACTGGTGAATTTTCAGGGATCAAGAAATGGCTTTTATCATTGTTGATGAGCTGGTCTGAGTGATGTGCCGCAAAATCTTGGCACATTTGATGCTTTAAAACTAAGAATTAATACTAGAATTGAGTGTATTTATGTGGATATAATGTGTTGGGTAGTGTTTGTACAGGTGAAACAAGTGGTAGTTAAAGAAGATAGAAAAGATGAAACTGCAAGCTGGAATCTGAGTTGCTGACAAACCAAGTGAAAATCACAGATGCCTTTACGGGCCGTGAAGATCAAGACGGATCGTGATAGCATCTGTGGTGCAATTTCCAGTATGCTAGCATTGAAGACCCAAACTTGGGAAATTCTAATTGAAGACCACGGACACCTAGACGGACCGTGGTCTCTATAACGGTTCGTGATGCAATTTCCAGTATGATGGCATTGAAGACCCAACCTTGGTAAATTCTAAGTGAAGACCATAGACACCCAGATGGACCTTGGTCTCTTTAACAGTCCGTGGTATTGTCCGTGATGCAATTTCCAGTGTGATGGCATTGAAGACCCAAACTTGGGGAGTTCTAAGTGAAGACCATGGACACCCAGACGGACCGTGGTAGCATCCGTAAAGTGCCCGACAATTCAGTTCTAATTCGAGTAGGACTATTTTTAAAACACTTTATTTGAATTAATTAGGTTGTTTTTAGTTTTCATCTCGCTTATCTTGAACGTAGAACACATTTTCCATTATTCTGAGCTTATGGTTTTGAAGATTAAAATCCAATTAAGTTAGGAAGTTGAATTTCAGGTTCTTGAATTATCAAAGTACGTATCAATTTGCTTATTTTTGTAACTATTTTTCTTGACACATTTTCATTATAATCTTCTGAATGTTTACGTGAAATCATGAGTGGCTAAATACAACAACTGGGATTGTGGGATCTATGACGTAAATTGAAGTGTAATTCTATAAACCGAGTGATAGGTGATTTATATTTGCAAGTTATAATTTAGCTTCGTTATTCATGTATTCTAATGACTGCACGCAATGGAGTGAGCTTGTATCTATCATTTGTTTGAGAGAAAAATGATAGTTAGGAAAAAGCAAAATTAACTAGAAGAAATGGAGTCAAAGTTCGAGTTTGAGAGAAAAGAACTTTAACACTATTGTAAGCGAGGGTAAAGCTAGTAACACTCTGGGACCGAGAGGACTTGAGTGAAAATTCTCTGATTAGATTGAGAATATATATTTAACTTGTATGTATTTTGTAGAGATAAATTGCCTGAAACTCAATTACGGAAGAACATTTGATGAAATGTTATGGGGAACACAATCCTAGTTTTATTTAATCATCAAAAGAACTTTAAAACTTAATATTCTGTTAATTCTTAATCTGGATTTTGATTACCAATTTTAGTTACTAGAACATCACAACTAAACCCATTTTACTTTCCGTAACTATTTCTTTAGGAAATAATAACGACGTTTGAGTAAACACGATAGTGAAATCATTTCTATAAAGAAATTCTCTGTGGGATCGACCTCAAGTCACGTTGAGCTATATAAATTGACTTCAACCGTTTATAGCTCTTAATTGAGGTGTAAGTTTCGACGTATCAAATTTTGGTGCGGCTGTCGGGGAATTATAATTCAAAAGTGTTTTACTAGCTTTTATTCGACATGTAGTTATATTTCCTAATTTTACGTCTTGTTCTTTGTCTGTGTCTCTTTCAGGTGAGTTCAACAGTGCATGCTAAATACCAGAAGTAACGGAGCCACATTGATCCCATACGACCCGAAACTTCGAAAGACACTCCGCAAAATGGTGAATTCATAAGAACTTGAGGCTCAGAGGCAAAGACTGGACTGGAGGCTGAAACCACTGCAAGAGGTGTTCAGCAAAATGCTGTGAACAACCCGCCTAGGGTGGTGGAATAAAACATAGTGGTAGATGAAATCATTTCTCCCCGCCACCAACCAATAGCTCCAGGGGGTAGAGCACAGTATGCAGCTCACATGATGTAAGAAGAGGATGACTTAGACTTGGATGGAGATAGAGCCACATGAGCGATAGTGTTACCCGCACTATGATTCAACTGTTGAATCGAAATTGTATGTTCAGGGGTGCAACTGGTGATGATGCAAATCAACATTTGATGAACTTTGTGGCGATCTGCAAATCACAAGAAGTTCCTGGAGTTAGCCAAACAACGATAAGATTGAGGTTGTTTCCATTGTCTCTAACTGGAGAGGCAACCAACTGGTTGAATGAGATGCCAGTTGACTCGATCAAGACTTGGACTGAGTTGAAGGAGGCTTTTCTTGAACGATTCTTTCCTGAATCAAAAGAGCTGCACATGAAGGATGAGATAAGTGCCTATAAGCAGCTACTAGTTGAAGCGATATATAAGACTTGGCGGAGATTCAACCGAAAACTGAAGAACTTCCCAAACCATGGTCTCACTGAGAGACATCTAAAACACGTTTTCTATTGATCCTTAAAATTATGTTACTAAACTTGTTGTTGATTCAGTGTGTGAAGGATCATTCATGAGGAATCCATACTAAGAGAGCATGTATCTGATGGATGAGGTGTCTAAGAATAATAGGGCATGGTACACCAGGGATGCAGAAGTAGGGAATCTTGGGTTCACTTTTGAACTTTCAGCTGAACAATGGAAAAGAGAAGAAGAAAGAGATCATGACATGGCACACATAAGGACCTATAAAGATCTGCTTACGAAGGATATTGTCGGGAGTTATAAAAAGGTAAATGTTGTAGGAACTCCAAACAGGTATGATGGTCAAGACATTGATCTAGATGAGGAGGCTAAATACTTGGGCAACCAAGTAGGTTTCCAGAATTATAACTCAGGAAACCAGGGTTACAATTCTTGAAATATAGGTCGGAACTACTCAAGGGAAGGACAGTATGACAGGCTGACAAGTAGAGGGTAGGGAAATTGGCAGAATAGAGATGGGTATAAAAATGATCGCGGTGGTGCGTATGTGCCACCAGGTAATAGAGACCGGGCAAATGGTAGTTCCAGCGGGTCTAAGGTAGAAGACATAATGGCTAAGGTGCCAAAAAGTTGAGTTAACTGATGCAGGGGTGAAGGAGATGAGAGGTGACTTCTCCAGTATGAGTAAACTGGTAGATTCTCACAGTACCTCCATCAAGTAAATAGAGTAGCAGTTGGGAAAAATTTCAGCATCACTGAACCAGAGAAAGAATGGGTCACTACCAAGTGATACTATTCAAAATCCTAAGAAGGACGGGCATTGCATGCCTATCGCCACCAGGAGTGGTAAGATTCTTAATAACCCAATCTCTACAGGTACTGAGTATGAACAGGTGGTGGAGCAAACTGAAAGAGAAGAGGCTGAAGATGAACCAACAGATGACTTGGAGAATGCTCAACAAAGAGCACAACTAATAGGAGGAAATGAGAAAGAGGTCAAGGGAACTAGGCCACTTAAGAAAATACCAAGACCACCTCCTCCTTTCCCTTAAATGGTTAAAAAGGAAGCCGAAGATGATAAATTTGCGAAGTTCATCACCATGCTGAGACAACTGTCAGTGAACATACCATTGGTGGAAGCGCTTGAGAAGATGTCAGGATATGCCAAGTTCATGAAAGACTTGGTTACAAAGAAGAGAGTTGTAAGTATTGATTTGACTAACAATGCTCATCACTGCAGTGTTATTACTACCAGATCTCTGGTACAGAAGAAGGAAGATCTGGGTGTATTCACCATACCGTGAACCATTAGATCATTCAATTTTGCAAAGGCCTTGTGTGACTTAGGGGCCAGTATAAACTTGATGCTATTTAATACTAGTCTTCGTATTTCTTTAGTTGTTACCGAATCTTGTATCTTCCGTGTAATCCACCATTTTACCTGCGTATTATCTGTTCTTACAATAAACTTATTATATACGATGTATGGTTCAAAAGCTAATAAACATTTATATAATGCATATAATTCTTTTCTATTTATTTCCCATTTTATTTCGGGATTTGTAAATGTTCCTGAATAATATCTACAATGATGTTCTATTTTTTCTTTATCGTATTTATATTTTAATACTCCTCCATAGCTTATTTCACTGTCATTTGATTCTACTATATATATAAATTTTTTATTTTCATCTGGAAAGTATAATTTTGGTAATTTTTTACATAACAGTTTTATTTTTTGTATTTGGTCTTGATCTTTCTTATCAAAATAATATTCTACATCCTTTTTTAGTTTTTTATGTAAATGGTTTAAGGTTTTCTGCTAAATTGGGTATATATTCTCTTACTTGATTTACCAATCCTAAAAATGATTGTAATTTCTTTTTTGTATCTATTTTGTTCATCAGAATTTATTATTTTTTGTACTATGTGGTTTTGCATTTTTATACCATTCTTATCTATTTGTATTCCTAAAAATTCTATTTGATTTTTCATTATTTCTGCCTTTTTCTTACTTAAACTTATTCCTGAGTATGTTATTATATGTATAAATTTTTCTAACAATCTTATATGTTCTTCTTCTGTCTGTGAGTACAACAATATATCATCTATGTATACTATACAATTTTCTAGTTGATTAAAATAATTATCCATAAAATGTTGATATCTTCCTGGTGCATTTTTATATCCAAATGGCAGTACGTTCCATTCATAAAATCCTTGTGGTACTGTGAAAGCTGTTAATTTTTTGGATTCTTCTTCTAATTTTAGATGATAAAATCCTGATTTACAATCAAATTTACTAAAATAGTTATATCCTTGTATCTGTCTTACTTTTAACACTTTGTTTGGTATGGGGTAATTATATGTTTTTGTTTTTGCATTTAGATTTCTGTAATCAATCACCATACGACTTTTACCTCTTTTTTGTTCACTATGTTTATTTACTATAAATGCTGGACTTGTATGTTTACTATTACTTTCTTGAATATATTTGTTATCCAATAATTCTTTTATATGCATTTTAAATTCTGCTAAATCTGCAAAATTATATTTCAACGGTTTTTGGGTTATTATACTATTTTCATCAATTAGTTCAATTTTTATTTTTGTTTGGTGTTTTTCCCATCCTTTTAGGGGGTCTTCACTATATAACATATCTAATTTTTCTTGGATTATTTTTAATTTATCTATCGAAAGTATTATTAATTCTATATTGTGGGTACTTTCTTTAATATTTTCTAGTTTTTGGGTTATCTTCTCACTTCCTTTAATCCACGGTGTGGACTTTCTATTTTTATTATTTACTCTTTTTGCTCCTATTTTTGGCTTACATGGTGTAGTAAACCACCAATGTGTTTTTGTTATTATATGTGGATATAATTTTTCTAAAAACGGCATTCCTAAGAGCATATCTTTATTTATAAATTCATAACTATATATGTCTTCAATAGTTAATATTTTATCCCATATTTGTAATTTTATATTTTTTGCTTTATATGTTATCATACTTCCTTCATTATTAAATCCTGTTACTACTATAGGTGTTTTTAGTTTTTCCCATTTTTCGTCCGGTAGACAATTATGTTTGCACATATTTGCTTCTGCTCCTGTATCTATCATTGGGGTGTAGTATCTATTATAATAATTTTCTACTATTATTTTAGCAAGTATATAAATTTTCATATTGCTCTTTTAATTATAACTTTTTTATTTTTATATGTTATAGTTAGTTGTGTATTTTCTAGATTATATGGTTTCATCTCTTCTAACCATTTTATTCCTAATGTTATATTGTCTTCTTGGTATATTTTAAAGTTTATTAATATAATTATTCCTCCTATAATTATTTCCTTTTGAGTTGTTTCTTCTATATATGATAGTTCTTTTGGTAATTCTGGACATATTTGTTCTTTAGAGATTATTTCTTCTTCAGATACCAATTCTTTTGGTATATAATTTTCTTCCTGTCCAGTATTTATTATAATAATATGCTTTCTTTGTTCTATTATTCCGGTTATATAGTAATGATATGGTTCAATTTCTTTTATCCTTTGGTATTCTATTGATTTTCTTGTGGGTTGGGATATCTCATTATCTTTGTCTAAGTTTTTTATCCTTTTTGATGTACTTATTCTATCACTTACTATTTCTAAATCTTCTTCTATGTCTATTTCTTTGTAACTATAATCATTATTATCTATTACCGTAACTATTTTTTCGAAAGGATTTTCTATTTTTTATTTTATTGATCTTATTTTTTGCTATTATTTTATGTTTTGTTGTTAATACATATAGGTTTTTACAACGGGCTGTAAATATTTTACTTCCTGGGGCTAACTCTATTCCTGACATTTTCCAATATAGTACTAATGATTTATCTATATTATTATCGTTTATTGCTACTGAATAATTAGCACAATATAGTACTAATGATTTATCTATACTTTATGTAAAGAAAAAGTAAAGTAGTAACGTGTTAATATGTACAAAAATGTAAAGTAACTATAGTTAGAGTAAAGTAATCATAGTATAGAATAAAGTAACTCTAGTAAGGTTACTTATATTTGTATAAATAGAGGGTCATTATGGCATAGATAGGCAAGACTTTCTACACGGAAAGCAAAGCCTTTTGTAACAAAAATATTCTCAATAAAAATCTAAACTTTCAGTTAAGCTATGGATCAAAATGCAGAAACTACACAGGTACATATATTCATAATTATGCATAGCTAAATCTGTTGATTCCTGAATATCATAATAATGATAGAATAAATTTATATTAGTTATTATATACTAGAATTATTATCAAATGTTTTCTAGTTTGTTAACATGAGGAAAGAAAGGAAAACTTCCAACTATGTCATCCTAAAGTTGAAACCGTAGGCATGAGTAGCCGTGAGGGGAGTAAACATAGTTGAGGCGCTGGAGGAAGAAAGTACTTTTGAAAGTACGATGTTAACAGTGACAGGAAAATATTGGAGAATAATCTAGTTTATAGTAATCTAATATGAATAATATTCGTCAGGATTATGATATGAAGGAATTAAATTAAAATTGCTATTGTATTAAATTTGTTATGTCTTATTTACATGATGAAATGATGTTAACACATAAGATATTAGTCCTGTACATACTCAAAAATATAACAGTAGAAATAAGAAGAATAATATGGGAGAAGATACATGAAGAAGAAGAAGAAGAATTAATAAACCAGATATGGTACAAAATAGATGAAATAAATAGGATAAATAATGAGATTTTAGATTTTAATTTAAGCGATTTAGAAATTCAATATTCAGATTAATGATAAATCAAGAATACTTAGAATATTGGCAACGAACTATAACAGATATTATTTTACTAAGTAATCTAATAAAAGAAAATATAGAAACATTTCAACAAACCCACGATATACAATACATAGAATATATACTGGAATGTATAAAAGAAATAATAAGATTAATACCTTTAGAAAAAATGTATTATGACCGAATTAACCAATAAAAAAACTAAAAAGGGACCCGCAGCACAAAGTTGGTATCAGAGCTAGACATAATTAAAATAAAACCCATGAATAATAGAGAAGATCACAAGAATAGATTAATTAGACAAATAATTATAATACGACAAGAACTAAAAGTTAAACAAGAAAGACTTCAATATAATATATTTGCAGGTGTATGTCAAAAATCTTTATTAGCCCAAAGAAAAGTAATATTTAATCTACAACTAGAATTACAAAAAGAGTATAAACTGAAACATAATTTAAGATGAATAAGGAAGAATTTGCTATAGAAGAAAAAACCTACGAAAATCCAGAAGGATTAAAAATAAAAATAATATTTTCAAACTTAGGAAGAAGATATAAAAAAATAGGTGAAAATCTATATCTAATGATAGAAAAAGAAACAGTAAGATTAGAAGATAGTCTAACTGCAATGGTCAGAATAACAAAAGAAAATGAAGAAATAGATAAGAAAAAAGAAATAGAAATGATAAAACAACAAGCAAAATTAGAGATACAACAAATCGAAGAAGTAAAAAATGATAAGATAATTGCATTAGAAAAAGAACTAACTATGCTCAAAGAATTATACGCAGTTAAACAAAAAGAAAAAGAAATGGAAACAGAATTAAGAACGGAGATAGAAAAATTTAAAGAAAAATTAAACCCAGATATAAGAGTTGATAATGTTGATATAGAAGATGAAAATTGCTCAGAACAAGGATCAGATATAAGTGAAACATATACAGAAATACTAGAAAAAATAGGCGATGATAATACAATAGAAATAAATACAGAAGAAATAAAAAATAAAGCAAGTACAAGCACAGAAGTAAAAAACCCAAAAACATTAAGTCCCGAATATTACACAGTTAGTTATGAAGAATCTGATAGATATGATAATTTATGGAATAAACGACTAAACAAAAATTTAAACAAAAAATGGACACCATCTACAACATCCAAAAATAATGGTTTTCTAGATTTAGATTGCGCAGCAGATATAAATAAAACAATACAACTATGGGTAGGCTATATATCAAAATAATTAATAGATAATAAAATTGGAATGACAGAAGTACCAGGATATATAGAAAGAACATTTATAGGAACGGTAAAATTATGGTTACATAATTTAGTAGACGAAAGTATAAAAACATTAAGAAATAATAAGAAAATAGATGGAGAAATTGCAACCACACCAATTGATATATTAAATAAATACGAAATAGCTATAAGAAATGAATTCAGCAGTACAACTACAGAAGTGGAAGAACAGAATAAAGAAAAATAGTTAAATAGAAATCTAATGTTAAAATTAGCCATATGTAATATGTGTTATATAGATGAATACACATGCGTATTTAGGAAATATTATTACAAAGGAACATATAGCACAGACGAAGCAAAAGAAATAAGAAAACTATATTTTACAAAATTACCAGAACCATTTAGTTCTAAAATAATAAAAGACTGGAATGAAGCAGGATTGCAAGATACACTTGGAGCAAGAATGAGATATTTGCAAAAATGGTATTCAGAAATATGTGAAAAATATAGAGAAGAAATGAAAATGGAAAAAATAATAATAAAAAATTTAGCATGCTGTAAAGATAAGATAGCACCCCAATTTGGATGTAATAATAATTATTATAAAAAGAAATATAGAAAACCAGGACGATATAAAAAATATAAATACCAGTACAAGTATAAAAGACCAAGAAGGAGATATTATATAAAAATACTAAAGCAAAAAGACCTTTTAGACCAAAGAAAAAACTATCAGAATGTACATGTTACAATTGCGGAAAATTAGGACATTTAGCTAAACATTGTAAATTACCTAAGGATCCAAAAAGAAAACAAATATCTGAAATAATAATCAACGAAGAAATATATACACAAATAGATCATATAGATTATGAACCAGACAGTGATGACAGCATATACGAATTCGAAATTGAGAACAACCTATCTGAAAATGAAATAGAAGAGGATAATAATGACTGAAAGAGAAGTGAAAATAATAAATAAAGACGAATATACAAATGAAGAATCTACAGAACAAAAAGTAATATTTGATGTCAATATATTTGAACAAATAAAAGGAAAACAACACAAGAGATGTCAATACAATTCACTTTACATATACTTCCATCAACTTTGAATTTATAGAAATAGACCCACTTCATAGCAAATTTAGGGTATTAGTGAAAACATGGATTCTTGAAGAAAGTTCATATAAAATCATCAATTATACTTTCATTCACCAACATAATGCTTTTGAAAACAATTTATCAATGAACCCATGCTTAGAATAGAAATTAGGCTTTTTGTTCTTTGAAGACTTTTGAAACCCTTTTGAATGGACTCCTTGAAAGAAAGGATAATCAAGGATCAAGGGTCACCATACCTTAGACTTGATGAATCCCACGAAAATTTGATGAAGAAAGCTTGAAATCTAAAACCCTAGGTTCCACTTCTCCTTCTTCCTTGAGTTGAGAGAGAAATATTGAGAGAGAAGAACTTTGGGATTTGATTTGGGAAAAGAGAGTAAATGACTTGTTAAAAGTCTTAAAACCTTATATATTTATCATATAAACCATTTAAAATCAACACAACATAATAAACAATTAAAATGAAATTACTTAAAAACCCTTCTCTTGAGGCAGCCCGTCAGGGACCACGCCCAACTAAACGGGTCGTGAGGGGAACCACGGCTCGTGGTGGTGCCCGTGGTCCTTGAGGCAGTGAGCCTCCTTCACTTGCCAAGCCCTCCAAGGCCAAGTCAAGTTCACGGAAACTCCCACGATCCGTGGTCAACACCACGAGTCGTGGTGATGCTCGTTAACTTGGAGGCAATGGCTTGGCTAAATGGCCTTGCAAGCTTTGCCACCAAGTGACCTTCACGGCCACTTCACGAGCCGTGGTCATGACCATTGGCCGTGAAGTGGTCCGTGGTCATGGGGCAATAGCTTGGCCAAGGTTGAGCAAGCCTTGTCCCCTTGGCTTGGCACATGCCTCCTCCTTAAACCATCATTTAAAAACACCTTTTTAACATAGAGTCTAGCACGTGCCTTGACGTTGACTCACGAAACTCTTTTAAACAAGACTCGGGACAACCATATTCCATCAAAACACATGTGAAGCTCTAGTTCTTCCTACTTCATTTTGAGGGGCGTTACAATATCCCCCACTTGGGAATATTCGTCCTCGAATGACATTTTAAAACATTAAGGGTAATGACTCAAGACCAGCAGCCCACAACAATCATACAATATCAATATGAAAGCACTCATCTAGGAGAAAACATCAACTCCACACCACAAGCCATTACAACACCACTTCATTCAAATTTTATGGAAGTAGGAATCATTTCTATAACTTAACATGCCTCTAAGCTCTTCCATTTCTCATTTATTTGGAGGAACTTCCTTCTCCATAGCACCTCATGCTCATAACAACATCAAATAACACAATATGCAATTATCTCATTAAAACACAATCATGCCACATCAAGGATACACTTAAGCATGCTCAACTAATCAACTCTAACAACTTTTAGCAACTCACCATTTTGTGCATAAAAGGAGAACAACAATCATAAACCTCATTTTCTTATTTAAATCAAGAACTCAATTTAAAGCATGCATCATTATAAGGAGAATATAGAAACTCATTCTTTTCCACACAAGACTCCAACAACCATGCATCATGCTTCTACAATACTATTACTCAAGCTTGATTAGGAATAGAAGAAAGAGACAAGAATATCCAAACTCACCTCAACTCATCCCTCAACATACCATCCCCCACTTAGGAGAAATCCATCTAAACCAACACAAAACTAGAAATTATGACTTACCGGCACCTTCATCCGGATTTGCTTCGTTGTTGGCTTGGAGAGCATAGAAACGATTCCTTGCTTGACCATCAACACTAGGACCACTATAAGGATCTTGCCTAGCATTCCTTCCTTTAGACACATTATTAGGACAATCTCTCACCTTGTGATCATTTTTCCCACAACCATAGCAACCACTAGTGCCGGATACACACTTCCCAAAATGCTTCTTTCCACAAGTGGAACAAGTAGG
Source organism: Solanum okadae (assembly GCA_036553675.1). Taxonomy (NCBI): domain Eukaryota; kingdom Viridiplantae; phylum Streptophyta; class Magnoliopsida; order Solanales; family Solanaceae; genus Solanum; species Solanum okadae. The sequence goes on from CM071689.1 coordinate 32,599,113, forward strand.
CTTAGCAATTTGAGAACCACCACCTCCTTCATGGTTAAACTTAGGAGCACTTGATAAATCTTGATTTGGAGCCCTCTTCTTAAACCTAGGTTGTCCTTGATCGTCATACCTACTCCTTTTTAAATCTTTCCTCACCCTAGTCATCTTGGACCCCTCAATAGATTGAGCATACACAACAAGCCTAGAGATGCTCATGTCACCATGGAGCATTGCCGTACGACACTCTTCTTTCACCAAGTCGGATACACCGGTAACAAACCTACTCATCTCCTCTGTAGGGTTAGACACCAAAGATGGAGCATACCTAGACAACATAGAGAACTTCAAAGCATACTCCTCCACACTCATATTACCTTGCCTAATATTAATGAACTCCTCAATTTTGCACTCCCTCTTCTCTAGGGGAAAGTACTTACCCAAGAATGCTTCCTTAAACTCCTCCCATTCTATAGGACCCGCTTCCTCTGGCCTATTTTCCTTCCATTGAGTGTACCAAATTTGGGCCACCTCCTTCAATTGGTATGAAGCCAATTCCGCTTTCTCTCTAGAAGATACTCCCATAGCATCCACAATTTTGTAAATCTAATCCAAGAATCCTTGGGGACCTTCTCCAATTCTAGAGCCCAAAAAGATAGGAGGATTCGTCCTCACGAAGTCTCTCAACCTTGAGGCCGCCGTACTCTCATTAGCATTCACCATAGGCCCCACATCTCGGTTAGCTTGAGCCGTCATGGCTCGGGCTAGAGTTAGAAAAGCCGCCCTAATCTCTACATTAGTCATGGCCGGGGGAACCACCGGAACCTTATTCTCTTGATTGCCTAAGGAGACTTGGTCACCTTGAAGACCTTGCACACCTTGGAGAGGAACTCCCTCATCAACTACCTCCTCTTTCGCTCTCCTTCGGTTTGCCCTCGTATTCATTTCCTATAAACACAATAGATGGATTAGGAAAATGACACTTATAGACCAAACTCTAAGGCACGACGTCAAGATTAATGAAAGAAGTGAAACTTCTACCGTCTTATAGCCTCTTGCTCATAGATGTGTCGCGACTCACACCGATGAACAAGACTCTACTAGACGTGGCATATGAGACTTTGAATCCTAAGGGACAATTTCCAAAACCTTATGCTCTGATACCAAGTTTGTAACGACCTTGGAGCATCCCCTAGCCGTTACATGCGTATTCGACGTCTCAGAGGTCATATACAAGCCTTAGCATTCATTCATCGCATTCGGTAATAAAAACTGTAAGGAATAAGAACACTTTTTAAAACAAATCCATAATACTCATAAAAATCTTTCAAATGTAAAGAAGTAGAATTTCTAAGTCTCCTGTACCATCTTAGACACGAATAGAACATCTTAGGGACACGGCCCCTTTACAACAACAGAAAGTAAAAGTCTTATACAATGCCTAAGTGGAAATACTAGAAAGATAACAACTATGTCCTCGAATATATGAGGACATACCAAGTTTCTTGAGAAGAGTCAATATCCCAAGCTTCCTCAAAAGATCTCCTCACTTCCCACCACCTACACTTGCAACAATAGAGAAATATGGAGTTAGTACAATAAGTACAAAGTATGATGACCATGCAAGAAAACATGCACAACGGACATTTACAAGGAATGTATGCTTTTAAGATCTTCTTTAACAAACCTTTACAACCACAAGCATAAACCCACATTTCTAGTCACCATTCACAATTAAGACCATATTCACATAATTTACAACTCAATTAATACAAGTGCACAATACTTAAACAAGATAGCAAAGTAATTCCTTCATTACCATTTAAGCTTCTATCTCAAGTCACCCTAAGCCACACTTAAGTGAATAATGAAGTGACCGCCCATACAACCTCTTCATATACACCTAAGTGTTCCTAAGAGTTACCAAAGACAAGGGTTTTATCATTACATTATAACATACTAAGTCAACATTCTTTATAAAACCATTTAAGAGACACACAAGCATATAGGGGACAATTTAGGGAACTCACTTTAGCATCGTTTAAGCCTACTCGTGCCATATGTAAATAGCATCTCATACTACTACCTACACGTTGTAGAACCTATCCAATACTAGAGTGCACATCCCATATGATGGAAATAGGCCTTAACCGACGTAGACCACACTAGCAAGGTCTGGAGTCTATCCTACTCCGTGGAGGTTGTTCTACTTGCCAAGGGTAGAACTAAAAGCAACTCATGTTGGCACATGGATTAAGAGATGTCCAAGGATGTTCACTGTGCCTAATCTCATGCTCAACTAGGCCACCATCCTAACCACATCCACTCGGTGCTTAGCCTTGGTTTCCATAGAGTATTCAATCACATATGTACTAGAGAAGGTTCCTTTTCTAGTTCAACCAACTCATAGTACCTCTTCCCAAGAAAGGCTCCATTCCTTAGTCATAGCCAATCTAGGTTCATAAGGATAGCTCATTTGACTTTCTTAGATAAGGATTCTCATGCCGTTCCGGCTCCATCCATCTCCAAGACTATCATTTCATCACTCAAGAAGGGAACATCGCCCTAAGGCCCATCCTTCAAGGTTATACATTTCTTTAGGAAAGCTAGACTCCTAAAAAGGCACTATGCTTAAGTCTACCACTTCAAGTCTTGACCTAGAATTCCTCTTTTAGCATTTATAGGAAGAGCTCCATTACTAAGTCATAGCCCAACCAAACATTCATATATATAATCAAGCCTCCATGACACAAGACAAGATACTCAAGTCTAGCATATGATCTACAACATATCTCACAAATACTCCAATTCTTCTCAAATACCCTATATTAGAGAGGTGGTTGAGGCATGAAAGATACGGATAGTTTTACTACCGTGGAACCATGTGCCTTTTCGCATAAAACTTCTTCAAGTTCGTGTCTACCCAACTCTTAGAAATCTTAATTAGGTCATACATGCTGCATAAACCCTAGGTGGGTTGACCCTTGGTGTCAATTCGCACTCTTAGTAGCCACCCTATCGTCTTAAGTGCCCCAACACCCTTTAGACAAAATTGATTATGTGTCAATGTGATCATAATAATTTAATCAAGCCATTATGTCAAAATAGAGTTAAGAGCTTTATTTGACTCTAAACTTCAAAATGGCAAAGTATAGTTTGAATCAATTATGTGACTTTATTATCTTTTTCAGTTATAATTGTCCCACTCTGAAAGTATTGTGTCACTCATTTGAAATTATAAATTTTGGCTTTCTATATGCTACCCCGTGCTTGTGTTTGATTTACTTCTTTTGCTTAAATATTATCTAGTATTTGGACTTTAGCTCAACTAAGAATCTGCAATATGACAAATATGTTCAACATTCAAAAAAGATCACCCTTCTTCTCATCCAACACAAAGTACCTTTTGGACTATCTCTCCTTATTATGTTCCTGCTCACACCCTCCCTCAACAAATATATCCGACACACATCAATTTTGATGCTTTGCAAAGTGAGAGAATACATGACAAAATGGAGAAGTCTAAGCTAGATGCACTACAACATAAATTGCATGGCTTAGAGGAGAAGGTGAATGGAAGAATAAATTCAAAACATTCCGATGACCTGAGGTATGAGAAATTATGTCTGCACCCAAGAGTTGAATTGCCATCATGATTTAAAATTCTGAAATTCAACATGTTCGAGGGGCATGGAGACCTAATTGCACAACTCAAAGATTTCTGTAGCAGATTAGTTTGCTTAGAAAATAATGAACCTCTCATGTTGAGGTTGTTTATTCAAAGTTTATCAGGAATAGCCTTCACATGGTACGTCAAGCAAGACTTTGACAAATGGCTCGCATGGGAATATATTGCTCAAGACTTTGTAGAGCAATACAAGTTTAACACCAAGATTGATCCTACAATGTTGGATTTGCTCAAAGTAAAGAAATCGAGTCATGAATCATTTGAGGAATATGTCATAAGATGGAGAATGGAAGCTTCCAAGATACGTCATTCACCGCATGAAGAGGAGTTGGTCCAAACTCTCATCAGATCACTTGATGGAATATACTACAAAACCCTGTTCTTTGCGGGTATTTAGAGCTTCGACAGTCTAATTCGAATTGGAAAAGAATTAGAATATGGCATTCACTCTGGAAGAATTGTTGATGCACAAACTCATCTTTAAGTACCTAATAATTCATTGGATAAAAGGAACAAGGAAGCATCAACCTATACCTCTGAAACAAAACAATCAGAATACTGAGCAAATTCATGTTATCTTTGACTCATGTGACATGCGTTTCAAGCCTTACAATCCACGAGTATCTCAATTTAAGGTAAGGAAGCCTCGTACCTTTACCCCTTTAATGGAAACTTAATTTGACTAGCATTTTTCAAAGATTATGGGCTAGAGGACTTTTGAAGCCAAGAGAAGGATCGATCCCTAAGCACTCTTCTTCAACTTTGGATCTATCTAAGAACTGTGTGTATCATTCAAATATTCAAGGTCATGACACCGAGGAATGTCCAGCATTGAAAAATAAGATCCAAAATATGATTGAAAATGGTAAAATTATAGTGAAACAAGGACCACTAAACAACAATTGCAATCCTTCTACAGTGAAAGCAGTCATTGTTCAAGGAGATCCCACGGGAATATATTCAAGACACTTGACAAGGAAGCGCAAATCGCTTCAAAGAAATTGAGGAAGACATGACTCTTATGAGCAAAGTGTCTCTTTTGTTCTTAGACCTTATGCCCGAAACTTTTCTTTTTATTTTGCTTATTTCTCTTTGTACTATTAACTACGTTTGACCTGATTTCCTTTTGGATATGTAGGCAACCCTTTGATGGGTCGGTCTCTATCAAATAAATTCTCTTCTTTCCTATGGTCATTCAAAATATTCTTTTCCAAATTCAAATCTAGGCTAATTGACCCTGCTTTGAACATAATTGTCGTTCAGATTCAAAGTCGAGCCTTAATGTCCAAATACAAGACAATCACTTTTCTTTTTGAACTAATAATTTTCTTTGAGTGAAGCAGGATAACAAAGTCCCCCGCTATTGAAACTGGGGCAAAAATTTTTAGGGAACCTCAAAAATTTCATGAAAATATTTAATAAAGTGAGTATATATCTTATACTCTAAACTGGGGCAGAAATTTTTGAGAGATCCTCAAAAATTTCATCACAATGGAATTCAATTATGAAATCAAAACAAGCACAGGTATGACCTAATCTTGCTTTTCAAATTTACAATTTTTTCTGTGGATCCAGGAATAGATTATATTTGAACCTACTGTTAGACACAAGGAGCTACTATTTGTATCAAGGTACCATTTAGACTATTTTGAAGATGTTATTATTGGAATCAACTAGCTATTGTGACCTACTGAATATTCAATTAGGCTCATCTTCCTTACAATACGATATTAGATTCGCCCACCTTACAATAAGGTCATCAGGCTCGTCTGCCTTAAAATACGACATCAGGCTCGTCTACCTTACAATACGACATCAGGCTCGTCTGCCTTACAATACAACATTTAGGTTCGTCCGCCTCACAATATGACATTTAGGCTCGTCCGCCTTACAATACGACATTTAGGCTCATCCACCTTACAATACGACATCTAGGATCGTTCGCCTTACAATAGGACATTAGGCTCGTCCGCCTTACAATAGGACATTTAGGATATTCCACCTTATAATAGGATGCTTAGGGTAACATTATTCTTCGTAGATGTGTTGCAATTCTTCAAGAAATTAAGCCTAAGTTTATCAGGATTTGCACTATATATCTCAAAGCAGTTATATCTTCCTATTTACTCTTGTCATTGTTATTTTCTAGTACTTATATTTTTATCATGTTGGTTCACACTTTTGTATTTATAAGCTAACATGTTATCTAGTCATATTAGAAATTGCAGGCAAGATCAATTGCCCTCTCAGCTAAGATAATCATGTTCATTTGTCTATCGCAACAAAGGCCCTATCAATTATTTGCTACTCGTATTAATTCTTCTAATCTTTGCTTAAGCTAAAAATCGCTCTGTCATGCTCTTCTCGCTACTCTAATCTTATCCATTCAAGCCAATATCGTTCCCGTTCGAATATCATACCACTTTTTCAAATTTTAGGAGCTTCATTTGTTCCTAAATCTAAAACTACACACGACCTGATTCTCATATAATCAGAGATATGTAGGTGACTTAAAACCAAAGTCTCGATCGTACCCCGTCCAACTCTTTATCATTTTAATTGATCCCATTGACATCACTCGTCGGTCGAACAAAATTGGCTACTAAGTCAACGTTGGTTGCCCGACAATTCATTTTTCATTCTCAAGCAACCAAGGGGCAGTTGTTAATGATCAGTCCACAAATTGGACTCATTTAGGGCTATATATTTTAATAGTAATTATGTCCTTAAATGCTTATTTTATCTGAATATCTGATGAAAACCCTTAAGTTTCAGGTATGTGAAGTTTTTAGGAAAGCATGGACACTACATCGCAAAAAGAACGAAAAGGCTGAAAAGAACGAAGAAATGAAGGCATGAGGATCGCCAAGTCCACTTGGCGAGTCGCCGAAGGGTCTCACTTTACCTTTTGTTCCAGTGTGCTAAGCCCTGAAGGAAAGAATCAAGTCGGTAAAAAAAAATAGCAGTCGGCGCATCGCTGAGAAGTTCTGTGAAGTAGTACTATGTCGCCCAATGACCTAGATCACGACAATGCCGAAGGATGGTGAAAAATGGCGATGAACTACACCAAAGGGCAATCGGCGATCCCGACTAATGTCACCGAATGGTCCGCTGTAGCACAGATTTTTGAAAACTATAAATACTCGTTGAGAGTTATAGCTTAGTATCAGATTTTTAGTGTGAAAAACAATTATTATAATTTTCATATAGAATAGTACTTTTTATTTTGCTTTAAGTTTGAGAGGGTTTTGGAAAGTTGAAGAAGAAGAGGGTTTCATCTCCAAGGATTTGAACTTGGGTCTCTTGATTTCTTCATTCTTGGCCTGTAACAAGACTTAAATCTTCATACCCATTTGAATGCAAGCTCATTTAGGTATAAATTTCTATCTCTTGATGTGTGGCTAAAAACCCCCATTCTTGGGGTGTGATTTAGCGACTATGGGTTAATATTGTTGTTGGGTCTTCTTGTTGATAGATTAAATATAGTTTAATGGTGATTTCACCTAGTAGTTGTGGTCAAATTTAATGGGTTTGTAGTTGCAAATGCAAGTCCACCCATGTGTTTTCGGCTTGCGAGAGAGAGAGGTCGTGAAACCAAGACTGCTAGACTGATGGCCTAAGGAGTGGATCGACATGAGATTCATCCCGAGAGGGTGAGCCCTAGTCCCATATCCTAACAATCAGCTCGAGAGACTGAGTGGGGTAAGGCGTAGGCTGGTCTTCATGCGGCAAGTGGGTGTCCGAGAGGAACCCATTTGAAACGAGGTAAGTTGCTCGAGAGAGAATTTATTCCCACGTATACCTTAGCCTAGTCACTATTACTCTATAAATTCTCTATCGAAAGCTTGTATCCAATAATTTAGATTAACCCATATTTCAGTCACATCCCAAGAATCCCCCTCTCATTGTTATATTTTCTTGTTGATTTCACTAATTTTAGCTTACTTCTGACAAAACCCCCAAATCGATATTTGACACTTTTGTGTCCCCCTTTAATTTACAATATTTTTAATCATTAATATCTTTAGCTACGACTAGTTAGAACTACATTTTATTTTTCTATAAATTCTCAAAACCACTCCCTTGGGACGATCCCAACCCTCGGTTGGATTTCTATATTATCGACGATCGTAGACACTTGAATCAGAGGTAGTGTTGTTGGTCACGATAAGCATCAGTTGACACCCAATTTTGACCGACCTATAACCCTTTCGGGAGTCCTATTCGATTAAATACATGTTATTTTAAAACATATTTTAAGTTTAAAATCTTAATCGATTTTATCTAAAAATTACATATTTTAGTATGCATGATTTATAAAAATTATTGTATATATTGTTGAATTATCTTATTATTAAGTTATTATATTGTCACGACCCAGGAGTACCCCTAGGCATAACACACCGTACTTGACCCCGAAGGGGTCTCATACAAGCCCTTAGCGTCATAACGTAGGTAATAGAAAAGTATGGAAAATTTAAAACTTCTTTAAGACCATACAATCGAAAACATTTTCATAAGCAAGCGGAAGACTTTACCAAATCTTTGTCTCAAACCATCTATTAAATTCTTGAATAAAATTCATTGGGACGCAGCCCATACAATGTCTAAAACATAAAGAAATGACATAAATAAAATATGGGTTTGTCCTCGAAGCTATGAGGAATCACCAAATCCTCAAGTCTTCTTGCACCTTAGAAACTTAGCCTCCAAAGCAACTCAAGTCTCCAACCCTACATTTGGTTAGAATCTAGGCAAAATGCGTTAGTACAAAATGTACCAAGTATGAAAGCTAGCACAATATCATAAGAGCATCTCAAGTCAACATAAGGCATAGTAAATGAGCATAGGAGCTAAATCATATTTATAACATAGCCTTAGCTTAAACTTTCATAATTACATCCTTCAACCATTAGTCTTTCATATTCCAAGAGAACTACTTCACAAGCAACCTCCAAGCATACTTGTGCAAGGCAGTGCAAGGCAAGGATAGCATCCCATAATACTATCCAAGCTAAGTACCTCTCTTTGGTAATTATTGGGCATAGTCCACCTTCATAGTCAAGACCTAGGTGTTCAGGTCATCAGAGCACTATACTCCTAACTAACCTCAAGCCACACTTGTACAATGCATGTGTGGCATCCCATAATACCACACACACTAAGCATATCCTTGAAGTCACCATATTCATATTTACCATCTCTAGGTGTAACTATAGACCAATTTCATAGTGACAAGGGGCTATCAACTTAAGTCAATAATATCATGGAAGGCAACTATAGAAACAATCCAAGCTAAGAATACATCACATAAGAGGACACTTCATAAGTATCTTCAAGTCATACTTGTGCCATGTATGAATGGCATCCCATACTACCACTCATACTAAGTACTCCTTTAGGCTAGCTTACTCAATGCTTACTATTTATTAGTCTAGACTATCAAAGAATAGCATACTACTATGCTAGACCTAATTACCATGGAAAACACCCTATCATGCAATCCAAGCTATCCAAGGAAGGATACAAGTATTCCAACCTAGCTAACATGCAAACATTCAATATGATGAAAGCTACCCTTAGGGGAGTATGAATCCTCAACCCTAAGATATCCTTGGGAGAGTATGGTGTCTCAATCCTAAGCTACCATGAAATGGTCTTGGCCTAACCAAGTCAAGTTACCACGAAGGCATTCTAACAATGGTAGTTCAAGCTACCCTTAGGAGAGTGTAGATCCTCAATCCTAGGCTACCATACCTATACTAATGCAAGCTACCTTGAAAAGCATCCTACCGATGCTAGTTCAAGCTAACCTTAGGAGAGCATAATTCCTCAATCCCATGCTACCATGAGATCTACTATCCCAAGAATCATAATTCAACTATACATGAAGGAATCATAAGACTCAACCTCAAGCTATTCTATTCTAACAACCATGATTCATTTTAGATGATTAGCCTTTCCATCTGGAATCATTCTATGTGAGAAGACCTTTCACATTCTACATACATGCATTCATATAGTTCTAGGTAGGTCATGTGGGTAAGATCCTTCCACCATAATTCTATCTATTTTGTATATCAATTCAATGCAAGCTAGTTCATCATATTAGACTTACTCTTTAAGCCCTAGTGACCAACATTATGACTTCAAGCCCTACATTCAAGCTTTACTGCACAATCAACATACTAATCTAGATCACAAGACACATTAGACACAAGCCTTAGTCATAGACAATTCTAGCATAATTCATCATAAAATCCCAATTTGAATCATTTCTATTCATGTTCTATCATACATGCATAAGTCTAGTTCAATTCATGATTTCATATTCCCATTCTTCGATAAGTTCTATTCATTTTGACAATTCTAGAAAATCTATCAAGAACCATCAATTCCTCATCAAAAATACATAAACCCACGTACTTTGAAATTTAGGGTTAACCAAGGAATTCACATAAATTCTTCATAATATCATGAAGTAACACTAAAATAACCATATCTCAGTATTATCCAACCTATTGGAATCATACCCACCTAAAACCCATACATTGGAAGCAGCCCTAGCTTGATTGGGGTTCTTCTTCACAAATTAGGGGAAATTCTAGCGGAATCTATGGGTGGAAGAACCCATAGATGAAAAGATAAACATACCTTAATCAATTCCCTAGAACAAGCCTTTAGCAATGGAGCATCTGTTCTTGACCTTTTCTTCAAGCCCTAGCTTCTTCTTCAATGGAAGTTTTTCTTAGAGTGAGAAATATTTGAGAGAGGAGTGATTTGGAGTTTTGATTTGTGTCTAATGTAAAGTGACTTAAACTTGGGGGTTAATGACTTAAATATATATATATATATATATATATATATATATATATATATATATATATATATATATATATATATATATATGTGTGTGTGTGTGTGTGTGTGTGTGTGTGTGTGTGTATAAAACCCATACAAAATGACCACCACTTAATACTAGTCGAATAGTAATGTACTTAAAAACCCCTAAACTAGGCAGTCCCGTCCAGGCACCACGGCCACTTTGACAGCTCATCAACGGCTCCACAGCCCGTGGTGGTGCCCATGGTCCCTTGACCAATAGCTCCCATCACTTTCCAAGCCCCTAAAACCCTAAGGCACCTTCACGACCACTTTGACAGTCCGTGGTCAAGACCACGAATCGTGAAGTGGCTCGTGGACTTGGGGCAGTAGCTTGGCCACAAGTCCTTGCCTCCCATGACACTAAGGGGTCTTTATGGACTGTGTTCAAGACCACGGATCGTGAAGGTGGTCGTGAACCCTTAGGCAGTAGCTTGCCAAGGTTGGGCAACCTTGGCCCCTTGGCTTAGGCTTGCCCTTTTGCCTTGGTACTTGCCCTTCCCATGCTCAACCAAACTCTAAAAGGTCTTCTATATTACAAGGTCTAACACGTACCTTGATGTTCAACCACTAAACCCCTCATTTTAAGCATGTAAAGTCTCTTCTACGACTCTATTTCACATACATCAAACCTTAGAACCCTAGCTTGTGGCTCTGTTTTGTCGACTAGTTTCCGGGGTGTTACAATATCTCCCCCTTGGAAACATTCATCCTCGAATGACCTTGCTAAACACTTCTTAAATGAAATGACTCTAGACTAGCAGACCATCATGCATGCACTACATCTAGATGCACACAGTCAAACTAGGAAACTTCAATTCCAAGCTAAACATACTCAATGCAACACAAGGGAGTAGGAACTACATCTACCAACTCAAAATGCATGAAATTCTATATCTACTCATTTTCAAGGAGGAACTAACATCTCCTAGCTACAACATGCTCAACACACATTCATGGAGCCTAAATGCAAATCACTCTTAAAATGCATCTATTCAAGGAGGAATCTTTCAACTCCAAAACTAAGGCATGCTCATATAATCATCTCATTAAGTCTATATGTAAATCTTATTCAAATGCACTACAACATGAGGAAAACAATGCATATAAGTCATTTCTATTAAGACCTAAGCATTTCATGAACATGCATCACATAAGAAGATCATGGAAACATACTATTCACACATGACTTCATATAAAAGCAAATCAAGAGGAACCTATCATCTCAAACTTGAATAGGAGTAGAAGGAAAGGATGAGGACATTGAGACATCTCATTGGCCCTTGGCCTTCCAAGTAGCACTCTTAACCAAATTTCTTACTAAAGAACACTCCAAACTACTTCATGGAACAACTTCTTTGTTCTTCTACCTCTTACTTGCTGGTCTAAGACCTCTACCGGTACTTCTACATTAGAGAGATTCTCACTAAGAAACTATAGCTCACAAGCAATACTAACACCACTCAAGATCTCACATGAGCCTAACAAATCGAGACTAAACTTCTCGTATTGACTACACCTCTCAAGGTGAAAATTTCTAGCAACCCTAATTCATGAACATCAAGGATACTCAACAACCTTGCTATCTAAGCACATTACCCCCCCCCCCCCTTGGGAGCAAGCCTATACTAGCTCTTTTAAGAATCACTTCTTTCAATTCTAAGGCCGGAGCAAATTATCACTTACGCTTTTACATCCATCACACAAGATGATTCTAAACCAAGGTGAATTACACTTCTACCCTTTTTAGAGGAGTCCATTCACTCAACCCATCTAGGCATTACTTAAACACCCTATTCCACCAATCTATCAACATACCTTGAAACTCATCATGACTAAGTCTGGTTCTACCAACAACTAAACATAGCCTTACAATCACCTTGCTAGGTAGGAACACTATCTCCCCCTTGGGAGTAAGCCTACACAAATTCTTCTAAGCATCTATCATAACATAAATGCAACAATGAATTATCATTCATACTAAAGACAGCATTAAAGTCTAACATCTCAAATCTACCAAGTCACATAGCCATAATTGGCATCTCAACCAACCTTTCTCCCCCACTCCTTGTACCATAACCCTTCTAATAGTCACATCCTAAAAACCATCAGATAAGGGAGAAGAGAGAGAGCTTAAAGATCTATGGCATAACTTGGAGAATGAAGAAGTGAAGTTTCCTTAGCATCCAATAGCCTCCTATTCATAAAAGTGACGCGCTCCACATTTATGAACAAGACTCTACTAGACGTGGTTTGAGACAATCCTAGAACCATTCTAAACCTTGGGCACTGATATCAAGTTTGTCACGACCCAGGAGTACCCACTAGGCGTAACGCGGCGTACTTGACCCCAAAGGGGTCATACAAGCCCTTAGCATCATAATGTAGGTAATAGAAAAGTATGGAAAATTTAAAACTTCTTTAAAGCCATACAATCGAAAACATTTTCATAAGCAAGCGGAAGTCTTTACTAAACCTTTGTCTCAAATCATCTATTAAACTCTTGAATAAAATTCATTGGGACGCAGCCCATACAATGTCTAAAACATAAAGAAATGACATAAAGGAAATATGGGTTTGTCATTGAAGTTAGGAGGACTCACCAAATCTTCAAGTCTTCTTGCACGTTAGAAACCTAGTGTCACGACCCGGGAGCACCCCCAAGTCGTAACAAGGCGTATTCGACCCCGAAGGGGTCTTATACAAGCCACATAGTCATTCATTGCATTCAATAATGATAATAGTGCTGAATTAAAAACTTAATTACATCCAAACATTCAAGCTTCATTAAAACAACTTTAAAAACACACAGCGGAAGTCTAAGTCTCACATGGCCATCTTAGACACAATCACAAAACATAAGTAGGGACACGACCCTTTACAATCAAAAGAAGTCTATTAAGTCTATTACAAGAACCTTATCATAAAATTAGAATAGAAAAGTCTTGTCCTCGACATATGAGGACATACCACAAGATCTTGGAAGAACTTCAAGTTCCAAGCTTACTATAGAACCCGCTCACTTTCCGGAACCTACACTAGTAGAAAATAGAGAAATATGGAATTAGCACAATTAAGTACTAAGTATGATGACCATGCAAAACATGCTTTAAAAGGGACATTTTGGCTAGAAACCATGCATTATGCCACTTTTTGAAGTATCATGAACAGTTGCATAAAAGACATACAAGACAAGCATAAACATCAAGTAAGTCATAATATCACCTTTAAACAATATCAACATGAAAACCTTTACCTTGGACCTTCACCTCAAGCAACCCTTATGCTATACCTCGTGCAATGTATGGATGGCGTCCCATACCACCATCCATACTAAGGCACCACATTTAGGTCACTTAAAGTAACTTATCATTCCTTTCTTTCACCTTTGCACAATATTCATACATAAGAGGTATATCATTAATTAAGACATGACAAGGGAAAATAACTCATAATATAACCCCAAGTATAGCATGCATCTCATATTAAGCATTTGAGAGCCAACATTCTTTAACAACCATATTTAGGCCACAATTGTGTCACATACATTAGGATTTAGAGAAACTCACTAGGACCCTCTCCAAGCCTACTCGTGCAATGTATAGGTAGCATCCCATACTATTACCTACACTTTGTAGAGCCTATCAAGAAACCATAATGAAATCTCACATGATGGGAAGTAAGCATTTAACCGACATAGACCATGAGAGCTTGTCATGGAATCTGGTGTCATAAGTCCCCACACCGTAAAGAGGTGGTCTACTTGCCTAAGGAAGACCGGTATATATAGCTTAATGGATCCACTAGCTACCTATGCGGGCACATAGTTTATGGGATAAGGTAAACGATCATTGAAACTCATGCCTAACCATTAGGGGAGTTTCCATCTAACCAAATCCACTCGGTGCTTAGCCTACATTCCCATAGAATAGTTCGCTACCTTGACATTATCACATATGAGAGGTGCCATTGGCCTACCAACTCCAAATTACATTCATTAACACGTGAAAGGGTGCTTTAAGCCTACCGTTTCAAGGTTCATTTAGGAAAGCTCATTAACTCCTCTTGAAAGGGTGCCATGGGCCTACCGGTTCAAGTCTCATCATTAACCTTCATGGAAAGGTGCCATAGGCCTACCGACTCCAAGGTTCATTACTATCATTAATGGAAGGGTGCGATAAGCCTACCGATTCCAAGGTTCATTATTATCATGAGTGGAAGGGTGCTACTAGCCTACCGATCCGAGGATTCAACAACCAATAATATAATCATTTAAACAAGAAAATGATGCACAAGCTCTACCAATTCGAGATATGCAATAAATTGGAGAATCCTTCATATTCTATCATCAACATTCATGAGTGTCAAATTGAGAAAAATCCTTTCAATAATAACACATTTACGTTCATAACATGATCACATTAGCTCCATTGAATGTCCATTCATAAAAATGTCATGTAACACTTATATTTCTCATACTATGCCTTCAAGGCCATGGTCACCATACATTCCATAATTAAACACATCCACCATAAGTGGATCAAACCAAGCAAGAACAAATTTTTTTTTTATCCATAATATGAGATTAAGCCAACTTACCATCCTCCAAAGCCATAATCAACAACACTCAAGTCCCAACCATTTTTCTTACCACAAGAGAATTCATCCATAACTTGCCCATAAGGCCACAATCCTCAATTCATCCATATACCAACAATTCATCATAAATAGGTATAGAAAACCATATAAATCAACAATACAATCCAATCTAAACACAATTTCATCAACATTAAATCATAGGCATTAAACCCACTTCATTAGCAAATTCTAGGCTTTTAATGAAAACATGGGTTCTTGAAGAAGTTTCATATAAAAATCATCTTAAAATCATAAATAGAACTTCAATTCACCAATATAATGACTTTGAAAACATTTTACCCATGAACCCATACCTAGAATAGAAAATAGAAGTTTTGTTCTTTGAAGACTTTTGAAACCCTTTTGAATGGACTCCTTGAAGGAAAGATAATCAAGGATCAAGGGTCACCATACCTTTGTTAAGATTCCCCAAGAAAATTGATGAAGAAACCACCTTCAATCCAAGCCCTAGCTCCAAGTTCTTGACCTTCTTAAAATGGAGGATTGTAGAGAGAAAAGTATTTGAGAGGAGGTGAGTTCTTTTTAATTCTAATTGGAGTGACTTAAAATGGAAGAATTTGGTCTAGAAGGGTTTTATAAATGCTAGGAAAGGCATATAATAAAAGGGGCTCAACTTAGGAAAAGAAATAAGGACCCACTTAAAAGTTTCCACTAAACCCGTCTAAGCTCGTCCTTGCTGACAGTGCTTCACTATTTTGGGCATAACTTTTTACTCCGAGATCGGAAAAGGACAAACTCGGTGGCGTTGGAAAGAGGACTCAGATACCTTTAATTGGATAGGTAATGGTCCACCTAATTCATTTTGAGCTAAACGATATGACCATTTAAAGTTGACCCTCACTCCTAACTTAAAACTAAAAACTGTTTTTAGGGGACTGTTTTGAGGGTCTCGGTTCTAAATGATTTCATGACCTAGCTTAAGGTCTTGCTAGCTTATAAAGGTGATTAATCAACTAGCTAATCAACCCCTTAAGCCCTTAAACAACACTCCAAACTTCAACGACAAGACCCTTACAACTTACTAGTTCAAACGACTAGTTTCCGGACGTCACTGCCATTTCTCATCATTTCATCAAGTTCTCAACTCCAAACTCACATGTGAGGCTCTAGTTTCACTAGTTCGTTTTTTTTGGGTCGTTACACCTAGCCTCCAAAGCAACTCAAGTCTCCAACCCTACATTGGGTTAGAATGTAGGCAACATGTGTTAGTACAAAATGTACCAAGTATGAAAGGTAGCACTAAGAGCATCTCAAATGGTTAGTCAACATAAGACATAAGCATCAGATATAATAATATATTCATAGCATAAACTCCAACATGGCAACATATCATCACAAGTCAACATAAGGCATAGTAAATGAGCATAGGAGCTAAATCATATTTATAACATAGCCATAACTTAAACTTTCATAAATACATCCTTCAACCATTAGTCTTTCATATACCAAGGGAACTACATCACAAGCCACCTCCAAGCATACTTGTGCAAGGCAAGGATAGCATCCCATAATACTATCCAAGCTAAGTACCTATCTTTGGTAATTATTGGGCATAGTCCACCTTCATAGTCCAGACCTAGGTGTTCATGTCATAAGAGCACTATACTTCTAAGTAACCGCACAGCACACTTGTACAATGCATGTGTGGCATCCCATAATACCACACACACTAAGCATATCCTTGAAGTCACCATATTCATATTTACCATCTCTAGGTGTCACTAAAGACCTACTTCATATTGACAAGGGGCTATCAACTAAAGTCAATCATATCATGGGAAGCAACTATAGCAACAATCCAAGCTAAGCATACAACACATAAGAGGACATTTCATAAGTAGCTACAAGTCATACTTGTGCCATGTATGAATGACATCCCATACTACCACTCATACTAAGTACTCCTTTAGGCTAGCTTACTCAATGCTTACTATTTATCATTCTAGACTATCAAAAAATAGCATACTACAGTGCTAGACCTCACTACCATGGAAAACAACCTATCATCCAATCCGAGCTATCCAAGGAAGGATACAAGTATTCCAACCTAGCTACCATGCAAACATTCAATATGATGAAATCTACCCTTAGGGGAGTATGAATCCTCAACCCTAAGATATCCTTGGGAGAGTATGGTGTCTCAATCCTAAGCTACCATGAAATGGTCTTAGCCTAACCAAGTCAAGATACCACGAAGGCATTCTAACAATGGTAGTTCAAGCTACCCTTAAGAGAGTGTAGATCCTCAATCCTAGGCTACCATACCTATACTAATGCAAGCTACCATGAAAAGCATCCTACCGATGCTAGTTCAAGCTAACCTTAGGAGAGCATAATTCCTCAATCCCAAGCTACCATGAGATCTACTATCCCAAGAATCATAACTCAACTATACATGAAGAAATCATATGACTCAACCTCAAGCTATTCTATTCTAACTAGCATGATTCATTTTATATGATTAGCCTTTCCATCTAGAATCATTCTTTGTGAGAAGACATTTCACATTCTACATACATGCATTCATATAGTTCTAGGTAGGTCATGTGGGAAAGATCCTTCCACCATAATTCTATCTATTTTGTATATCAATTCTATGCAATCTAGTTCATCACATTAGACTTAATCTTTAAGCCCTGGTGACCAACATTATGACTTAAAGCCCTACATTCAAGCTTTACTCCACTATCAACATACTAGTCTAGATCATAAGACACATTAGACCAAAGCCTTAGTCATAGACAATTCTAGCATAATTCATCATAAAGTCCCAATTTCAATCATTTCTATTCATGTTGTAGCATACATGCTTCTAGTTCAATTCATGATTTCATATTTCCATTCTTGGATAAGTTCTATTCATGGTGACACGTCTAGAAAATCTATCAAGAACCATCAATTCTTCATCAAAATAAATAAACCCACATACTTTGAAATTTAGGATTAACCAAGGAATTCATATAAATTCTTCATAATATCATGAGCCAACACTAAAATAACCATATATGAGTATTATCCAACCTACTGGAATCATACCCACCTAAAACTCATACATTGAAGAAACCCTAACTTGATTGGGGTTCTTCTTCAAAAATTAGGGGAAATTCTAGGGGACTCTATGGGTGGAAGAACCCATAGATGAAAAGCTAAACATACCTTAATCAATGCCTAGCACAGGCCTTTAGCAATGGAGCCTTTGTTCTTGACCTTATCTTCAAGCCCTAGCTTCTTCTTCAATGTAGGTTTTTCTTAGAGAGAGAAATATTTAAGAGAGGAGTGATTTGGGGTTTTGATTTGTGTCTAATATAAAGTGACTTAAACTTGGGGGATAATGACTTAAAAGTATATATATATATATATAACCCATACAAAACGACCCCCACTTAATACTAGTCGAATAGGAATTTACTTAAAAACCCCTAAACTAGGCAGTCCCATCCAGGCACCACGGCCACTTTGATGGCTCGTCAAGCGCACCACGGCCCGTGGTCCCTTTACCAGTGGCTCCCCTCACTTTCCAATCCCCTAAAACCCTAAGTCACCTTCACGACCACTTTGATGGACCGTGATCAAGACCACGGATCGTGAAATGGCTCGTGCACTTGGGGCAATAACTTGGCCTCAAGGCCTTGCCTCCCATGAGACTAAGGGGCCTTCACGAACCCCTTCATAGACCGTGGTCAAGACTACGGATCGTGAAGGTGGCCGTGAACCCTTAGGCAGTAGCTTGCCAAGGTTGGGCAGCCTTGGCCCCTTGGCTTAGGCTTTCCTTTTTGCCTTGGTACTTGCCCTTCCCATGCTCAACCAAACTTTAAAAGTTCTTCTATATTACAAGGTCTAACACCTACCTTGACGTTCAACCACTCAACCTCTCATTCTAAGCACGTAAAGTCTCATCTACGACTTTATTTCACATTTATCAGGCCTTAGAACCCTAGCTTGTGGCTCTAGTTTGGTCTACTAGTTTTTGGGGTGGTACATATATTTTATCGATAATTAAACTCAAAATAATTATTTTACTCAAATGTTTTAAAATCTAAGTTGTTTAATTTGTATGAAAATATTTTAATATCTAGTATTTTATTTATTAGATAGCATCTCCTTGATTTCCCTCTAAATTATTTAAATTTTAGCCTATTCTATTCTAATTTCTTTCAATTCTGGCCTATTCAATTCCAATGTCATTTCAATCATAATCCCTATTCATTTCAATTCTAGCCATTACTATTTCAATGTTAGCCAATTCATTCCAATTTTCAGATTTCCAATTCCGATTAATCTCAACCGTCCAATGCGATTGAGTTAATAACCTTGATTAAATCCTAACTGTTTGATTCTTTGATCGGACGGACTAGATCAAGCCACCCTTATTTCCTATTTCAACTCTCATAAGACCAAAACCTTAAAAAGAATGTTCATTCTCCTTTCTCTTTCCCCTTAGTGTCACAGTCTCCTCCATCAGTGATAGCTGGCGAGAGCTCCACCATCGCCAGTGAGTTCTCCCTCTCGCTCCTCCCTTCGTCTTCCTGTTTTTCTTTTCTTCTCTTCTTCTCTCTTCTCCCCCTTGCCCCTCTCTCTGATTCACATCCTTTTTCCGGCGGGGGAAGGAGCCGGACAACAACTCCAGCGAGCAGCAGCATCACGAGGCCACTGGTGAGCAGTCAGCTCCAATCGGCGAACCAGCGCCGCCTCTCCCCTCTTCTTCGATTGGAATCAGAAACCAGGAGCTCCAGCCGGCGAACAACAGCAACCAGCTGGCGAGAACCAGCCGACCAGCGAGCCTGCTTCCTTCTCCTCCTTCCTCCGACAAACTACAGCTACGACCAAGCAAGCAGCTCCGGTGAGGTTCAAAATTCTAAAATCTTACACAAAGCAGGTCTCGACAGATCCGTTCAGACATTTAATTATTGTTTGTCTGCTAAAAATTATCTTATTTTCATCTATGATTTTGTGATATTCTCATCAATAATAGTTTTCAATCTTTTGCTAAGCATGAATCGTTAAAACCCTCCGAACATTTGCTCGTTTTACTTTATTATTTGTAGATTTGGGTTGATTAAATTTCTACTCAGATTGTGATCACTGTGTTATACGCTTGAATATATTTGTTTTCTTCGTAAATGGGTGTTGGCTGATTCTTAATCCAATTTGATGTTGGATATGATTGTATTGGTTTTTCCTAATGTCGGTTGCTTCTAAATGGATTGCTTTGCCTAATTAGTTTCAGAGGATTTTCCTCTTGCTCAATTTGTTGTGACCTCAATGATAATCCTCATCTTGATCCGCCCTAATTACTTGATCCTCTAGGGTAGATTGTTAATATCGATTATAATTAATTAATTTACCGTTCTAATTGTTGATGTTAAACTGGTTATTCTCTTGCCGATTTGCTCATTGTCTTGTTATAGTAAGTCTATATAGGTATCCTGTGATTGATTTGTAATTTGGTAAGTCTTTTAATTTTCAAGAATTTGCAAGCGAAATTGCAGATTCCTTGAGAATTTTAATAAACTATTGTCATTGATTCTTATCTTGATTAACTCTAATATATTCTTACATGTTGTATTTTTAGAAAAATGATATTTGATTAAGGTAAAAGAATTGTACTGATTTTACTCCCTACTTATTAAGGAAAATAAAAATTCTATAAGTTGCTTAATTAGTTATATTCCTTTTTGGTCGCACTCTCTTCTTCTCTTATATAAAGAGACATTTGCTCTTCACAACCCACAGACTTAGAAGCTTACACTTAGCAATTATCAAAACTATCTCTACTCTAAAAGAAAAGAAATAAAACAAGAATCTTGAGAACTCTAAGAAGTCTCTCCATTCAGTTTTGATGTGTTCGTGTCAAGCATCAGATTAAATTTGTCTTCATTGCTGATAATATAGTCTGCTCAACTGGTTAGTGTTCTCCGTTAATTAACTTCTGTTTTGCATTAGAATTATTTAATTGTGTAATGCTCTATGAGGATTCAAGGAAAGCATCCGAGTCAGTTTTCCTTTTCCCCCTCTTTACGTGACATGATATATATTTTCACATGTTTTGTTCGAACTTCGTGTGCCCTCCTTTGAATTGTTGTGTACACCAATATGCTAAATAATAATGTTATGTGTTCTTTGTATTATGTATTTGTTGTGTTATTGTCCTTTAGCAGGTTTGAACACAAAGTTCAAGATATGGAGAGTCGCCATGGGAGAGAAACAATAGACGGATTGATTTTGTTTAATTTATGTTTTGTATATTTTTAATCTCTGTTTATGTTTTGTAATAATTTTTATAAACTCTAACTCTCTCTATATATATGAAATAATATGGGAATCATCTAAGGGGGAGGGGAATATATGTGCTGCTAGTTCGCATATTATTACATTAGGAAGCATGTCCACATCTCTTAAAGAATCCGCCTAAGGTCAATCATTAAAACCAGCAAATTTGTAATAAATAACCTTTAAGTATGTTGCATAATCTGACTTTCTGAAACAAATGCTAGTATATTAATTAATTAGTTTGAATTACTAAGAGTTTGATAACTTTAGTATTAGTTGATAATCCAAGTCTTAATTTTATATGTTTAATAACTGTTTTTTAGCATGCTAATGAATTTTAAGAGGAATAAAGTCTGAACCTTTTTAAGTATTGATTTGTCATAATTGTTATATGTTAATGTGATCCTTATTAGTAATTTTCAGCATTATCACACACTACTAAAAACCAGCTAAAAATCGACTGAAGTAAAAGCGACAAACAGCGTCGCTCCAAAAAGCGACGCCATTAGCCACACTGTCCGTCGCTTTTTAATAAAAATAATTTTTTTTAAATTTTTTTTAAAAAAGCGACAGACTGCATAGCTTAGTCCGTTGCTTCTTTTCACGGATTTTTGCGCCAAATATATATATAATGAATAATTAATTATTTTATATAGATAGCAACGCAGTTCGTCGCTTTCTATTAAAAGTAATTATTTATAAATTTAAAAAAAGCCATATAGTCCGTCGTTTTTTATTAATTTAAATTCTTTAATTATTTTTTTAAATAAGCAACGGAATGCATCTTTATGTCCGTCGCTTTTTGGTCAAAATTTTTGGTCAAATATTTTAAGAAAGCGACGGACGGTGTCTCTTAGTCCGTCGCTTTTTAGTCAAAATGTTGGTCAAACCGTTTTTTTAAAAGCGACGGACATAGAGACGTTGTCCGTCGCTTTCTTTAAAATATGTGCTAGTGCAAGCGGGATTTTCCCCATTTCTCCATTTCTCTTCTTTCTCTCTTCTCTCTGTCCCTCTTCCTCTCTCTCGACGAAGTGACGTCGACGAGGTGACGCCGGTGCCCCTACCCACGCCGTCCATCGCACATGCCCATGCCGCCGCTGCCCATCGCCGATCCCCACCCCGACCCACTGCCCTTCTCCTTTAATTAAAGGTTAGGGTTTATAGTTCCATTTTTAATTTCTTTCAATTTGAGTATTGAATTTGTTAATTAGTTCATTGAATTTGTTTTTTTTTTATTGTTAGTTTAATTCATTGTTAGTTAATTAGTAAGTGAATGATTTTGGGTTTTTGATTTTGTTAATTAGTATTGAATTTGTATTTTATTGAATATTGTTTTAAGTTTAATTGATTGTTAGTTTGAATTAGGGATTATTTGATTGTTAGTTTGTGTTTCTTGATTGTGAATTGAAAATTATAATGTTAGGGTTAGTTTGAATTAGGGTATCTTAGGATTTGTTTGAATTTCGGCATTTCTTGAGTTAATTAGTTTGATTTTGGAATTGTAAGATTAGTTTGAAGTATTATTGAGATTTAGGACTAATAGTTTGAATTTGGGATTAGTAATAGGTAGCTAGTTTGAATTTAGGATTTTAGCACTAGTTAGATTTTAGGACTAGTTTGAATTTGTGATTTTAAGATTAGTTTGAATTTTGAATTTAGGACTAGTTTGAATTATTATTGAGATTTTAGGACTACTAATAGTTTGAATTTGGGATTCTAGCACTTGATTTTTATTTTTATTAGAACTTGAAATTAGAATTTGAACTTGAACTTAGAATTTGAAGTTGAACTTAGACTTGAACTTGACATTAGAACTTGAACTTGGAACTAATTAATTAGCTTGAATATATAACTAATTAAGTTTAGAAATTAGATATGAACTTGAATTGAAAACTTCAACTTCTTAAAACTTGAATATATATATATATATATATATATATATATATATATATATATATATATATATATATATATATATATAAAACTAATATTCTTGGATTTGAATTTTATATTAAACTAATTTTAGAACTTTTCGTGCTAGGCAACTGATGAAGCTCAACATCTAAAAAAATTGATACAAGACTATATTGTAACTTGAATTTAGAACTTGAAGGATATATATAACTAATTGAATTTGTGATTTTAAGACTAGTTTGAATTTGAAATTATAACTTGAATTTACTATAAATTGAACTTAATTAGGAATATGAATTTGAAATGTTGTTGACTTAATTTATTAGAACTTATTTTTTATTCTTATTAGAACTTGGATTTTATTTGAACTTAATTAGAATTTTGTAGTACTTGAAAATCTTATTGACCTTAGTTAATTTGAACTTAATATAAATTAATTACAATTATATTAAACTTAATTAATTTATAATAACTTGAAGACTTAATTAGGAATTAATATAAACATAATTTTGATCAACTAATTAACTAGAACTTGAACTTAATTTGAACTTAATTAATTAGTATTGATTAAATAATTAATTAAGCTTTAACTTTGTAGATCTTGAACTAATTGAACTTAATTAGACCAAACAAAGCATATTTTGAAGTTGAACTTGGACTTGAACTTGAAATTAGAACTTGAACTTAGAATTTGAACTTGTACTTGTACTTAGAACTTGAACTTGAAATTAGAATTTGAACTTGAACTTAGAACTTGAACTTGAAATTAGAACTTTAAGTTGAAATTAGAACTTGAAGTTGAACTTAGAACTTGAAGTTGAACTTAGACTTGAACTTGAAATTGGAACTAATTAGCTTGAATAAATAACTAATTAAGTTTAGAAATTAGATATATATGAACTTGAATTGAAAACTTGAATATATATATATATATATATATAATATTCTTGGATTTGAAGTTTATATTTAACTAATTTTAGAACTTTTTGTGCTAGGCAACTGAGGAAGCTCAACATCTAAAACAGTTGATACAAGACTATATTGCTTCTTTCATCAAAGTAGGAGATAAGGTTGGTTCTTCTAAATTTCTAAATTTCAAGTACAGTTGTTTTCAAAAATGTGTTTGTGTCCATTGATGATCTAGTATTGATACTTAGCTTTAATTTTGTGATAATTCTGTTCTGTCCATCGAGTGTTTGTTAAGCATAAGTACCAACACTAGTTGATACTATTGATGACAAAATTGATTTTCTTGCAAGATCGATTTGTGTCCATCTAGTGTTAATATTAAGCTAAATTTAGGAATAATGTGTTTGTTTAGCATAAGTATCAACACTAGTTGATCCTATTAATGACAAAATTGATTTTCTTGCAAGATCGATTTGTGTCCATCTAGTGTTGACACTTAGCTTTAAATTTAGAAATAATATATTTGTTAAGCATAAGTACAAACACTAGTTGATCCTATTGATGACAAAATTGATTTTCTTGCAAGATCGATTTGTGTCCATCTAGTGTTGACACTTAACTTTAAAAAGTTGTTAAGTTGTTTAAATAAGTAAAAATAAATAATGTGGTTTAGTTGGTGGATTTAGTTGTTGTATTAAGTCAAAACTAAACTAGTTAAAGTTGTTATGTTGTCTAAATAAGTTAAAATAAATAATGTGATTTAGTGGGTGGATTTAGTTTTTGGAATTAAGGCAATACTAAACTAGTTAAAGTTATTAAGTTGTTAAGTTGTTTAAATAAGTTAAATTAAATAATGTGGTTTTGTTAATGGATTTAGTTGTTGGAATTAAGTCAAAACTAAACTAGTTAAAGTTAAAAAGTTGTTAAGTTGTTTAAATAAGTTAAAATAAATAATGTGGTTTAGTTGGTGGATTTAGTTGTTGTATTAAGTCAAAACTAAACTAGTTAAAGTTGTTATGTTGTTTAAATAAGTTAAAATAAATAATGTGATTTAGTTGGTGGATTTAGTTGTTGGAATTAAGTCAATACTAAACTAGTTTTACATAAACTATGAATTAATGTAGTAAAATTATTATTAAATTTTATTTATAATATAATTGAATATCTATATTTTTGTAAATGGATCATCGTTTGTGGATGTATAATATGCATTATGAAACTGGTGCTGGTTTGAAACCTGAGTTTATTGACGGTGTTAGAAATTTTATTGAACATACAATGACACTTGACATTTTCAAGAATAATGGATTGGTTAGGTGTCCTTGTAGTGCATGTAAGTGCTTAAAAACTTTTAAACCAGATAGAGTTATGGTTCATTTGTACTGTAATGGATTTAAGCCTAGATATTTTGTATGGATTGATCATGGAGAACGTGATGGATTAGATGGTATGTTTTATAATTTGATGCATGTGGATGTATATAATATGGTTGCACCACATGGCCAAATTAGGGTTGAACAGGTTAAGGTTGAACATGATAGGGTTCATGAAGTGATCAATGATGCTTTCGGGGTTCAAAGTGGGATGGAACCGGAACAATATTTTGATGAAGCTCCTAATGAAAAAGCAAGACGCTTCTATGATCAATTAGAAGAGTCTAGTCATCCACTATGTGAAGGGAGTCCGCATTCTGCCTTGTCAGTTGCGGTTAGATTAATGAATATTAAATCAGATTGGAATGTTCCTAATGCGGCTAAGGATTCAATGGTTGATCTTTTGGGTGAACTAGTTAATCCGGAGTTTAACATACCAAAGAACTTCTATCATGCAAAGGGCTTGGTGTCCAAGTTAGGATTGACGTATGATAGAATTCATTGTTGTGTTAATGGTTGCATGTTGTTTTACAAGACTGATAGTGAATTAGAAAATTGTAAGTTTTGTGGACATGCTCATTATAAGAGGACTCCGGCTGGAAAGATGGTCCAATTCAGGCGATGCATTATCTACCTCTCATTCCTAGGTTAAAGAGGTTGTATGCATTGATGAGGTTTATCCCACATATGAGATGGCATCGTGAATATAGAAGGTCGTCGGGTGTCTTGTCTCATCCATCTGATGGTGAAGCATGGAAGCATTTTGATAATGTATATCCTGATTTTGCTAGTGAACCAAGAAATGTTAGATTGGGGTTGTGTTCAGATGGCTTCACACCATTCTATAATAATGCTTCGCCTTATTTATGTTGGCCGGTATTTCTTACTCCGTATAATCTTCCTCCTAAAATGTGCATGACCAATCCCTACATCTTTCTAAGTTGTGTTATTACAGGTCCTCATAATCCAAAAAGTTTGATTGATGTCTATCTACAACCATTGATAGATGAGCTCAAACAATTGTGGTTTGAAGGCGTTTTGACTTATGATATATCAACTAAGCAGAATTTCATTATGCGTTCTTCTTTAATGTGGACTATTAATGATTTTCCTGCATACGGGATGTTGTCTGGTTGGATGACAGCTGGAAAGCTAGCATGTCTGTATTGCATGGAAAATAGTAAGGCATTCACTTTAAAGCATGGCAGAAAAAATCCATGGTCTGATTGTCATCGCCAGTTCTTGCCAATGGACCATGAGTTTAGAAAGATGAAAAATGCATTTAGGAAAACTAAGGTTGAAAGTGACCCCCCCACCTCCATTACTCACAGGGCATCAAATTTGGGAGAGAGTTTCTGAATTACCTAAAGTTACAGAAGCTTCATCTTCTAGACTTCCTGGATATGGTGTTGAACATATTGGACCAAACAAAGCATATTTTAGGAGTTGCCATATTGGAAGGACAATCTGCTACGACATAATCTTGATGTGATGCATATTGAAAAAAATTACTTTGACAATTTGTTTAACACAGTGATGGATGTTAAGGGTTAGACAAAAGACAATCCAAAAGCTAGAATGGACATAAAGGAATATTGTAGAAGAAAAGAGTTATAGCTACAGGAATTACAAAATGGTAAAATAGTTAAGCCCAAAGCCAGCTTTTCATTCACATTGGATGAGAAACGTGAAATTATTGAGTGGGTTAAAAATTTGAGGATGCCGGAGGGCTATGCTTCGAATTTAGGAAAGCGAGCAGATATGAATGAAGGAAAATTGATAGGTATGAAAAGTCATGATTGTCAAGTGTTCATGGAAACTTTAATTCCTATCGCTTTTAGCCATCTACCCGAAAGGATTTAGTAACCAATCACAGAAATAAGTCTTTTTTTTAAAGATTTGTGTTCTGAAAAGTTGTTGGAGAATAGTTTAGATAGAATGGAGGAAAATATTCTTGTTATTACTACTAAGTTGGAGAAGATATTTCCATGTGGTTTCTTTGATGTGATGGAGCATCTTCCAATTCACCTTGTACAAGAGGCCCGCCTCAGAGGTCCGATTCAAACAAGATGGATGTATCCATTTGAGAGGTATCCATTTGAAATATTCACTACTATATATATATTCGCCAAGTCATTTATATATTAACATATATATACATATATACATGCAGAAAAATTGGCAGTTCGAAGCAAACGATTAAGCAAAGGGGAAGGATCGAATGATCATTTGTTCAAGGTCATATTAGGAGAGAAACTGGTGATTTTTATTCTTATTACTTCGGTGATGATGTGTCATGTAGGAGAAACAGGCCCAATCGCAATGATGAAGGCGATATTGATCCTTTATTTCCACTGATATCAATTTTTAATCAAAATGGTCGAGGATCTAAAAAGCGTGGAAAGCAAGGCTTCATTGATATGGAAATGCAATCAGCTGTGATACATATTTTGCTTAATTGTCCAGAGATTCAACCATATGTCAAGTACGTGTTAAAAGTATGTTATTAAATTACATACTAATAAGTGATCATTAACTAACGAAATACTTGAATGTAAAATGATCAGCTTGTTCGTAAACACATGGGGTAATGAAGCCATCTATAGAGAATTTTCCAAATGGCTAAGGAACTATGTAAGCGTGCAATCACTATGTATTTAATAATATATTCATGTTGTACTAAATTATATTACTTGAAATAACAATCACGTAGGTTTACGATGAATACTCAAGTGTCCAACATTTGCAATTAGTGAAAGAAGTAGCACTTGGACCTGAATCTCAAGTACTAACAATGAATAAGTATTGTGTCAATGGTTTTAAGTTTCAAACTGAAGAAGTTTCTAGGAACAAGAAAACAAATAATAGTGTTGTCTACATACAAGGTGATGTTGATGGTACTGGTCAAACTATTGAATATTATTTTGTCATTCAAGAGATTATTGAAGTGAGGTATTCAGGTTGGCCTAAAAAGAAGATTGTATTGTTTCGGTGTGAGCGGTTTGACCCATCACATAGAGTCACAAAGGTGGACCATCAACATAATATAATTGAAGTTAAGCACACCAGAAAATACAGAAGTTATGATCCTTTTATTATTGCACAAAATGCTAAACAAGTGTATTACGCTTCATATCCATTGTGTAGAGACAAAGTTGATTGGTGGGTCGTTATAAAAAGTAAGCCTATGGGAAGAATTGAAATTGACAATGTCTTAGATGTGGCGTATCAAAATGATGTTGCAATTGTTCAACAACAAGTTGATGTTGAATTGGAAACCACACTACAACATCCTCAACACATATTAGAAGAAGTATTTGATGATGAGATACTGAATGTTGAGGAAGAAATATCCGAGAATGAGGAAAATGAATCATTTGATGACGAAGAATGGGACGATAATGAAAATGAAACAACTGAGGAGGAAGAATGGGAGAATGATGGAATTGAAACAAGCGAGGAGGAATAGTGTAGAATGAAAGCTAGGTAGTATATATATGTAAGTGTATTTTAATAATTTTATTGAATTTATGATTTTTATATATATTATACATGTAAATTTGCATACAGATGTCATCGGGCGGTGACAGTGATAGACATCGCGAGCATCTTGGAGTTAGCCAGACTAAACAGGCTGAAAAGAAGAATTCTAGGTGACTCATAGATCCTGAGGATATTGCAGGATCTATTTCTTCTGCGCTAGAGCGCATTAGTCATGATACTCATATACTTGCTGTTTGGTTTGGTACGGCAGATCCTTGGCAATATTATCCTAATTACCGTCGACCAGTAGGTGCTTCCTCTACTTCACAGGCAGTGCCTTCAATACGCTACGAGGACCTACCTTTACATGATATTCGTCGAGGACGACCCTTATCGGCAGGTACTCCATCTCCCACAGGTGCATCTCCTCAGTTATCTACCATGAGGATTAGAGATTCTAGTAGCGAGCAGTTAGATGCTATGGCCGATACACCTCCATTGACTCAGTGTTATGTGTATCCTGATGTATCACCCTCATCTACAGCTACACCTAGTGCTACTCCAACTGAGATGCTTTCTCTAGTTCCTGGTCAGAAGAACAGACTTGGTAGAGTCATGATTGAGCCGGATGGATCATCGTAAGTTGCTTTTGTTATCTATTTGTTAGTTTATTTTATTTATTTCGTATACTTTAATATATTATTCATGAACTAACATATTTATTATGTTTTTTGCAGGTCTGTTGGAACAATTGCAAGAGAGATGGTAAGTAGTTCTAATTCAAACTTTTAAATAAATAATTAGTTTATTCATATATATCATTATAAATTTCTGTTTTTATTTATAGAAAAAAGAATTGGGACGCACTCCCATTGCACCAGAGGTTTTCAAGAAGATTCGTGTCAGGAAGAAAGAAAATTAGTCGGATCCGGATGTGTGGGTGGAGGAAAGAGCCAAACAAACTTTTGTAAGTTATTTAATATGAATAATATATATTAATTGTGAATTTATGATACGTATATATATTGATGTCAATTTTTATATTTAATATGCAGAAAGAGTTTCAGCATTACGTCGCTGAGAATCTAGATAGTTCTGTCGAAATGACACCTGAACTTTCCACCCAGATCTGGAAAGAAAAAGTGATAGGGGGACACACAAAGGTAGAGTCTATGGTCTAGGCTCTCGAAACAATGTAAGACGACTCCAGTTAGGCTTAGAAGGAATTGGATCGTCAAGTCAAGCCGAGGCACTTGATGATGTTCAGATTGTTATTATGTCCGATCAAATAGCTAAACTTACAGCGGCACTGGCAGAGTCGGAGCGGAGAAGAGTAGCTAACCAAAAAAGCATGAGCGAGACCGTTCATCAAATCCAAAAACAAGTGATGAACCTCACTCGTGGAACTACTACTTCAACTCCCGAGGAAAGCGACGACTACAGTACTGATAGTGAGGATGATTGTGTAGGACCCACTCCCTAGTTTACATCGGTGAACTTTTATGAATTTTTTGTAAGTTTGAAACAAATTTTGAAAGACTTTATAAGTCTTTAAATTTTGATTTAGATACTTTCGAATGTTATTTTAAGTTTCTTGTTTTATGTTTTGTGTAGATTGTTTATAATTGTGTGTTTGATTGGGCTGAATAGTATAGATCAATTAAATTGAATTGAATTGCAAGTGGGCAGCTGTCAAAAACATTGCAGAAAAAGCGACGGACAACATGGTTTTGTCCGTCGCTTTTCTGGGATTTTCAAAAATCTAATTTCTTCAAAAGCGACGGATTGCGTCGCCTTTTAGAAATTTTTTTTTTTAAAAAAATTAAAATATTGCGATGCAGTCCGTCGCTTTTGTAAAAAAAATTAAAAAATGCGACGCGGTCCGTCGCTTTTGAAAAAGCATCGAGCCAAAAAGCGACAGACATAATTTCGTCGCATTTCCGTCGCTTTTGGCAAAAAAGCGACGGACTGCGACGCTTTTGTCCGTCTCTTTTTGGCAGTTTTTTTAGTAGTGACACTTAGAAAAGCATGCCAATAGGATTTAAATATTTCTTAATATCATTTGGGTGTAGAAACCATGCATATAGGTTGTGGATATTGTTCTTTACTTAGAAATCATGTTCATAGGCATTCTAATAATTTCAGCATGTTAAATAATCTAAATAAATTTGCTGCATATTTCTCCTCACTGTCTAATGATTTCTGCAAATAAGTTTTTCTGCCACTTAAAATAAATCAACCAACTATTTCCAGCATGTTGCAACCAAAGAATAATAAATTTATGTGACCATTTTCTGATTATAAATTGGAACTGCTTAAAACTAATCTCCCTTGATCAAATCTGCTCAGTTGTTTTTTGCATCATAATTAACTGTTTTGCCTCTTAAAATCAGCTACAGATTAATTTCTGCATCTATTAAACTGACTGCCACTTAAAATAAATCTCACATAATAGTCTATTCTACTACTGCATTAATATGTTATTTTCTGCATAATCTGTTACTTTAAAATTGTTGTACTAATTAAATTTTTGCCCAAAATATTTTAGTTTCTGTATTATAAACAATTGTCTGGCCACTTAAAATTCACTAAAAAATAACTTTTGCAGTTGTAATAATTTTCTACCCTCTAAATTCAGTAATTATATTGTTAATGTTTATATGCCACACACTCAAGCATGAGACCTTTCACTAATTATGTGTGTTTGCAAGCATGTTAGTTAAAATCTAGAGGCCAACATGAGACTTTACATGCTAAGTGTTGTCCAATGTGTTTTGCTTGGTGTCTAGAGGGCCTAATTAGGAACCTATATTTTATCTCAGTCTAAAACCATCTTAATAGTAGTCCAATGCCTCTTGGACATTAAGCGGGGACATTAGGCACCTTCTAGGATGTTATGCATGCAAAAGGTAGGGTAGGGGTAGTTAGGCCCTTACGGAGATGATGAAATTGACTCGAGCTTTAAACGACAAACATTGATTTTGTCTGTCCGAATATAGAAGCCGATCGATATAAAAAGCCGAGCGTTGATCCGTAAAGTTATTGGTTTCCATGGTCTCCCTTTCCTTTACCCTTTATTTGTTTTATAATTATAATTGTTTGGGGTAGCTTAATAAAAAATAAAAATGTTCGCCTATCTAATTGTGCAATTTCTATCTCCTCGCTCATCTCTTTATTAATTGTTTAATATTTATTTATTGTTTATCTATATCACCTAGTAACCATGTTTAATTTAAATAATCAAAATGAAGTGACCTTAATTGCTACTTGTAACCCCCACATAAATTGCATGAGATACGACTGAGACCCACATTTGTGGACCTCGAGGGATGCTTAACACCTTTCCCTCTAGGTAACTTGAATCCTTACCCGATCTCTGGTTCATTGACATTTAGTTAGGATTATCTAGGTTAGATAGGTGCCCTAACGCGCCTTAATTCGTTAGGTGATGACTCTTCATTTCACTCAAAGCCCAAAAGAGTTGTTAAGTCGTGCATCAAAATCCGTTTTGCGAAAAAACGGGGCGCGACACCCTCCAGATGTATAAAGGCATGATGGCGTGATCAAAAAATGATGCCCACAGAGGGGACTTAAAACATACTGGGCATGTCGTTCTGGGACTTGATGGTGACTGACTCTAGTCCACTCGGTATTAAGCCTCTCCCAATTGATTAAGTAATTAACAATTTATGACTGAAGTTCTATAATACTGGATAGCTCAAAGTACTGATATGCTAACTGAAAATGCAACATTAATATGCTGATAATGAAACATTTAAATTTGAGGCATGTATAACTGAAATATCTGACCTAGCATGGGTAATTCATGAACTAAAAGAACTACATAGCTAGGGTTCTAAGTTTATGCATGAATCTGGGGGAAAACGCTACTACAACGTGATAATATGATTAGGAACATTAAAGTAACTAATTCATAATAATTTACTGAAATTCTAGAAACCCTAGGTCTAGAAAATCTTGAGGAAATCAAGAATCTGACTGAATTCTAAGGACCTGAAGGGTGAAAGGAACCAACTAGTGAAATCCCACATACCTGATGACGAAATTCACGGAGAAATTTTTCAATTTCAGGGTTGGAACTGAAGATAACCTTGCAGCGTTCTTGGAGAGGGTTGGTCGACTCTTTCTCCTTCTTTTCGCTCTAGTTTGATGATTTTTTTTTGTGAATAAAGGTTTTGGTTATGTTCTGACTAGGTTATTAGGCTTAATCTAAGTAAAACGACATAGTTTAGGGGTTAAACGATGTAGTTTAGGTGCCCAACGCATAAGGGAAAGGACCAAAATGACCCGAACTTAATTCTGGCGAAGCCCATCCACGGAGGGAACGATGGTCCGTCGTTTGACCTACCGGCTGTCGTTTGGGTTCGTCGGTTAAGTTGTCCGACAAGGCTTCACTAAAACGAGCATAAATTTTTAATTCGAGATCAGATTTTAGCAAATTCGGTGGCGTTGGAAAGAGGATTCAATTATCTATCAATAGTTAGGTCATGGGCCACCTAATTCATTTTTTTCTAAGGGTTATGACCCTTTGAAGTTGACCCAACATCAATTTCCCTCTAACTAGCGGTTGACCCTCACCTACGATCAGAGCTACGGTCCGTAGGTCCAACCACGGACCGTACTGGTCGACCGTGGGTGGGATCAGAGACTATTAAGACTTGGGCCTTAACAACGGAACCCCACCTACGGTCCGTGGATGGTTTCATTGGTACTGGCACCAGCTTTTCTGAAAACTATGATTTTCTTCATTTTGAGATTCGAGGTGTTACAAAAAACTAGGACCACCTTTTTTTTCGTTTCTATTTAACACTTCATCTCAGATTTGAAAAGCTGAAGATAATATTCTTTTTGTTAAATAGAAAAGAAGATATACAAACCACCAAAGGGAGATTTGTGACCCAGAATGTTCCACTCTCACTTAATTCCTCCCCCTTCCTATTACCCCAATGTTACGAAAAAATTGGGATTTCTAATTAATATTTTGGTCAAATATATTGCTCTGAGGAATAAATTCTTGTGTTACTAGATTTTTTCGCCTCAAATTAGCGGATTCAACAAAGACCCAAATATTACAGATCTAGCAAATCAACCTAAACTACCGAGAATCACAAAAATCGAATTGGATCTTATTTGGATGCAAAGAAATCTCAAAATAGAACCCAAAAAAATATAATAAAAAAAGCAAACAGAGATACCAAAAACTGAAGATAAAAATACGATATATTCACTTACCTGATTCAATAACACCACACGCATAGAGAGCTCTAAAATTACCTCCTTTGTTTCTTCTTCATTGTTCACTGATCATGCACAAATTAATTTTTAATACAAATTTCGGAAGAACAGATACGGTTGATAAAACAAACTAAGAAACAGAAGGCTAACAGTGAGAAAAAATACTTGCCCTCCAGCAGAAGAGTTGCAACTTGAGCTTGCTCTTTTTGTCTGGTACAAACCCTCATATATGAGGGAGAAGGAGATACATGGGACTAAACCTAAAGTACTGCTACGTGTCAATTCCAAGGCAAAATGAGAGGCACGTATATACAGATTAATACGTATCAATTTGATAAAATTAAATAACCAAAATATCCTTACTTTAAAATGAAATGACAAATAAGCAACCATGTTGAAACTCTCTTCTATATAAGAGAAATATATGTGTGTGTTTTTATCTTGTGTGCGTTTATGCAAATCGAAAGATTTGTTGGTGATACTTTATTTTATGTATATTTTTTATTGTTTTACCTAATTTGAATAGTTTTGTTTCTTTATTGCTGTCTCATTTATTGTGATGATATTTCTTTGTTAGCATTTTTATCCCAGTAAATAGTGCATATTCTTTTTATGTTTTATGGACGTCGATTATTTTTTTTTATTTTGTCACTATTTATTTTCTGTGATTGAAGAGATTTTCCAGTAATCCTTAATATCTTGATGATTTCTTGGTTGTTTGTTATTGTTATCCATTTTAGTTCTATTGTTATTATTTTTTGGTTGAATTTTATTATTTTTATTATTTTCCTTTGCTAATTTTTCTTGCTTACAAGTATTAATATTGATGGTGCTATTTTAGATTAGATTTCACTACTCATTGTTCTCTCTCTTGCCCTATTTATTTTATATTTACATGACTCTTTTTCATTTTTTGGTTAAGCTTTCTTCTAATTGTTTTGTATGCAGACATAATTAATTTCGACAGTCATCATGTTGTTAATTTTGAATTGTTTTGCTCTGTTTAAGTTTTGACTCCTTATAGATTTCTTCCCACTAATCTCAACATCTATTGCACACGGATAGTAATGTTTTTTTCCTATTGTTTCTTTTTTCCTTTAACAATTCTTTTATTCTTTAAAATTGATTATTTTTTGAATCACCACAATGTTGCGATTTTAGGGATGTCAACATAGTGGTGACTCCTTTAAAATATTTTATTCTCTTTAAAATTTTCTTTTATTCTCTAAATTCTTTAAAAATTGATTGATTATGTTTGTGAGTCACCATGACGTTGTGCCTTAAGGAATGTCAACACTATACCATTTTTCGGTGCGGAACTGGTAGTTGGTGAATTCATGGGAGTGGTAGTGTGGTAGGTGAGTAATTTATTTTAAAGATTTTATTATAATATTCTTTTGCTAAGTGTCTTATACTATTTTTCGGGGTTGCGGAATTCATGGTAAAATGTAATAATATTTATTGTAATATTCTTCCGATAGTTGTTTTAATCTGAATATTTCATTAATATTATTTGTGATATGTTCTAGATATAATATATATTGGGTTCTTTGATACATGTATAAATTTTCCTCCATTAATTGTTCTAATAGTTTTATATCTTTCATAGATTCTATCCAATATTGTAAATATTCGTAGTTCATTTTAATCTGAATTTATTTCTAAATCATACCATTCTATTCTTTCGGAGTCTAAATCATGTAGGTCTATTTCATACCATTGTTGATTTAATATATCTTCTGATTCGTTATCATTAAATATTTTTTCCCATATAATTCTTCTTAATTCAATTATTTTTATATCTTTAAGTATATATAAGATTAAGGTTTCATAGTTTTTTATCATTTCATCATGAACGTATGTAGTCATGTTCTTTATTATGCAGGTTTTTTATTTCAAATTATTCCTTCCTATCATATTCATAATTGATTAAATTCATATTAGATCATTATGAACTAGATTATCTTTATCATGTTTTCCTATCACTACTAGAATCGTACTTTAGCGGATACTTCTTTCTTATCAGCGCCTCAACTTTGTTTACTCCCCTAAACGGCTTTCCTCGCCTACCGGTTTCAACATTAGGATGGCATAGTATAGAAGTTTTCTCCCTGTTTCCAGTGTGCTAATAAACTAGAAATCATGATTCAAATAATTCTAATACATAATAACTAACATAAATTTATTAAATCATATATATGATATTCAGGAATATATGAAACTAGTAAATGGGCCCACGCTTCACGCGGATAGATTATGTTTCTTTAAAATTTATTAGAACAGAACTTTTCATGTATTTTGATGTTATAGCATTTTTATATAAATCTATTTTCAAGAGTATAGAGGTTATTCAATTGTAGTTTACCATTTGTTTTATTAAAAGAAAAGGCAAAATTACAAACCAACCACTATTTTCTCCTAGTTTACATAATTTCATTTTACAGATTCATTAATTTGCTTTTGAGATTTTACAATGTTAGTTTAGTTTTATCATCTATATGCATGCATGGTTACATAGTGTCTTTAATTAGAGAGTCACATAAATATTTTTCTCAATTTTATTTTTTGCAAATTTCGTCAGTATATATATATAGAGAGAGAGAGACATATATATGTATATATATATAACTTATGTGTTTATCAAGAGCAAAGGTTCCATAATCATATGATATACCAATAAGTAATATGTAGTTATTATGTGTTTTAAAATTAAAATGCAATCTTCCGAAATCCAAAATTCATATGTAATATAGATATGATAGTGTTTGGGAATTGAAGTTGTTCACGAACAAAACATTAAGGATCCTTGAAAAGGGTGAAAGAGAAGTAACAGATAATGGGAAAAAAGTTCAAAAGAGTACTTTGGTGCGAGAGAATAGTCATTATTGTGTATCATACAATTGTAATTAATTGCTAGTTTTAGTTCTATCATTTGACTTTCTATTTTTTTTACTCCTGTTAATATTAACATTATTATGAGAACAACAAAAAATCATATAAATTTCTAGGCTTGATCTCTTGGAGAAGAAAAGATTTCTTTGGAGAATGTTGTAAAGAAATGTATTGTCACAACCCAAAAATAGACGTGATGGCACTCGTCTTAACCCACCAAGACAAGTCAGCCTAAAACTCAACCATTACAATAAAATGCGGAAATTTTATAATAAACTCAAATATACCCCCAAAATCTGGTTGTCACGTGTACAAGCCTCTAAAGTATTACAATTGAATCAAACGAAAAATACAAGTCTCATATGACATTGTTTCTAGAGTAGAACAAGATCATAAACAGGAGTAAGAAGGATCGCTGAGAAGACAAACAACTACCTCACAAATCTCCCAGAAGCCTTGGAAAAGAAGAGAATGACAAGTACCACAAAAATCCAGCCTCGTAACCTACAAAAATTTGTAGAAGCAAGGGGTGAGTACCAAACCACACGGTACTCAGCAAGTAAATCTCTAAACACGAGCTAAGGGGATAGAATACAAGTACTCCTTACACCCCAACCGAACCTTCACAACTACAATCTGTATAAAACCAGCCCAACCTAGCAGTTCACAATTTACAAAGCACATAACTCAACACAACACTCTAACAATTTCATATCCTCAACAACAACAATAGTTTCATATCCTCAACAACAACACTCTAACAATTGCATATCTTCAACAATAAGCCCAATATTCATCAGTCACAAGTTTCATAGAAAGGCACTCACAAGATCAGCAACACACAAGATCAAGTTCACCAATAATAAAGAAGTGCAATGCAATGAAATGCAATGTCAAGTATAGTGATGCATGTCT
This sequence comes from Solanum okadae, assembly GCA_036553675.1. NCBI lineage: Eukaryota > Viridiplantae > Streptophyta > Magnoliopsida > Solanales > Solanaceae > Solanum > Solanum okadae. The sequence goes on from CM071689.1 coordinate 32,637,330, forward strand.
GACCAAATGATACACACCCGCTGTCTCTCAGTCCGGGACCCATGGGGGACATATCTGTCCATGCATCCATCGCGGCGCGCGATACGACCCTCGATAATAGTAACCATCGCGGCGCGCGATACGTCCCTCGAAATATAGTATCCGTCACGGCGCGCGACACGTCCCTCGAAATATAGTATCCATCGCGGCGCGCGATACGTCCCTCGAAATGGTACATCCTCTTTATTTTCTTATTCTTTCTCAATGCACATAACACTTGTCACAACCATGTCTCAGAACAATGCAAATGACATGTTCACACAAATAATAAAGAGATGCCCATTTTCATAACATTGCACAATTCACAACAACACAATCAGGATACAACATCAACAATGATTCAACAAGCCTTTCAAACAATTCTCAACACATCACACAAACAATTGATCACATTGCCTTTTATTATCCCTTTTTCATCATTAGAATTAATCAATGTGGACAAGTCAACCCATCATCAAGCCTCATTACCCTAAACACATATTACAAGGAAATACATGAATTCCATACACTTAACAGGGGTTTAGAAATCCACTTGCCTCAAACAATTGAACAATCACTCCGGGACTTGAGTCTTCCCTTTTCGTTGAGCCTCCAAAGCAATATAATCTATTCAAGTAAATAATCACAATAAGGTTTTGAAACTAACAACACTCATATTACTATAGGTCTAGCCTAGACTCAAAAACTCACTCAAACTTATAATCAATTTCCTTATCTTGCTAACATGTCAACTTTCATATTTTCCAAATTTCAAGTTTAGGATAAGTTTCAATTTCTCCAAATATCATCAATTTAATAATATTTGTATAATATACTACACTTACTATTTAATTAGGTCTATCAACATATCAAAACTTTAATAATGTGGTACCATATTTTAACTTCCAACGACAGAATAAAATGTGCATGTAGTAACTAATATGTACGTCCATTAATAGATAACCTCTAAGCCTCATTTAACTCCCCCAATGATTACCCCTAATTATTGTCCAATGATTGCATGTACTAACCATAAACTTATATTGTATTTCAAATTTCTAATTCTTTTCTTTTTCAAATTCACTTCTTTGATTCTCTTTCCCAGACAACATCTTAACAATACTAATAGTATAAATACTAATTAATTAGGAAAGAGATAACCAATTCCAGTGAAATCACAGTTAAAACTATTACCTGGACAATTGTTCTCGTCGGCGGCTCCATGTCCTCGTACGAATGAGTTTAGGTTTATACTCTCTGTTTCTTTCTTTTCCTTTCCATTTCTTAAATAAAATAATTAGGTATTAAAAGTGACAAATCCTATCAGGTTATTTTAATAAATGGGCCATTAACTTAAATTATATTATATATGGACTTGATCCATTAACCACCAACTAATAAAATTAATTATTTAATAAATATTCGTCAACTAAATAACTGTAGTTAAACAAATAGTTCAAAATTCCCAACCAACTTTGCAAACTGATCAAAAGTAACTCGGGGAAACTATCGAGATGGGTAAAACGATAATTTTATAAAAATTTCTAAAAATGACTTTTCGGGTCATTACATGTATGTACTTAAATATTTAATTGTGCAGAAGAAGAAGAAGTTCAGAATTTTCATTATTTTAAAATGAGAGGGAACGCCTCTATTTATAGACAACAAAGGATAGTGTGAACAAATGTTTATTGTGCCTTACTGGAAAGGTCACAACTCTTTGGAGAAGTCACAACTCTTCGGAAAGGTCACAACCTTTCATAAATGTTACAACCTTTCATAAAAGTTGCAACTCTTCGTAAAAGTCACAACTTCTCATAAAAATCACAACTTTTAATAAAAGTCGCAACTCTTCATAAAAGTCACAACTTTTAATAAAAGTCAACCTTTCAAAAAAGTCGCAATTCTTCATAAAAGTCACAACTTTTCATAAAAGTCAAAACTTTTAATAACAGTCACAATTTTTCATAAAAGGGAAGGCTAATTTTGGAAATAAATAAATTAAAAAGGAATCCTTGTTTGTGGTAGCGCCACATAGGGGGGCCTAGGGTTCTCTTTTATATATATATATACTAGTAAACTTAGCCGTGCTACGCACGGTGTGAAAAAATTATTAAATTTATGATTATTTTTTTATAAAATTAAAATATTAAAAATGTTTTAAAGATTCTTTTCGAGGTTCAAATCCAAATATAAATGAGACTAAAAATTCTTGTACTTGAATTTGTAATTTTGATTTGATTCTTGAAATATTTATTTTATCCGAAAGAAAAGAATAAGATAAAGAATCTTTAAAATTTATAACTTTATTATCCATTTTAATGCATTTTTTAATAGAGCTATGACTTGGTAAATGAAGGAAAATACACATTTACAGTAGATAAATAAAATAAAGATCGGTAAGGATTAACTTAAAGTTTGCTTCCACTAAAATCATGTTATTTTTTTCTAATATAAATGCATAAAATGTAGAACTAAATGTAAATTAATATAAAAATAATAGATCTATCAAGAAAAAAATGAGATAACTAGAATTTTCATTCCTAGCCTCCTAAAGATTTTGCTTTATAATATTCACCTTTTAAAATTTATAATATTACATTTATCTTTCTTATTTTAATTATTTTAACACTTCTTTTGACCTAGTTAATATAATTATAAATATAAGTATAAATATAAATATAAATTATCATCCCATTTATTTGTTTGGATAAATCTAACTCAAAAATCTCGATTAAAGAATCTTCTAAGTAACATCACACATATAAATAGAATTTTCACTCTAGCCTCCTAGATATTTTCAATGAAATATTTGATGAAGTGAATAAATGAACAATCTTTAATCTCCATATGAAAAGTATTATTATAACTCTCTTTTAGGAAGTGTTCTAATTTCAACCTATTACATTAGGTAGTTTTATTGTGGGAAGAAAATAATGCTTTTAGTTGTTCATTACATTTTTTTTCTTTTGCTAATCATCAAAGACAAAATTATTAGATTATTTACCATAATAATGCATTTATAATTTTTGAAAGGCCTTAATAAATCATACTCACCGAATTTTGAGGAAAATGTGAGTTATGGAGTTAGTTTTTTAAAATAATATAATTGCAAAAAAGGTCAAGAAAAGAAGGGGAAAAAAAGTTTGATCATAGCAAGGTGTCACATTACTTTATTTATACATAACTTTATTATATAGAGAGAGATTATACAAATATTAATGTTCAATTTACGTATCTTTTGTGATTCTGACATCTCCTATGATTATTTTTAAAAACATTATATGGAAAAACATTTCAAGTTAAGTACATAATGACTGAATTAAATAATGTTTGTGAATTTAATTATGAAAAAACAGAAAGAGAAAAAAAATTATAAAGAAGAAAAGATCATGATATAATATTTTGGGAATGTAAACTTGATATATAACCGTCTTTGTGTATTTTATTTTTTAGTATAAATTGGCAGCATTTATGTTTGATAATGTTGATATATTTTCTCATTTTGATAGAAAATTTTTTTTTTTAAAAGTTATAAAATGAAATTGGAAATAATGAAATGAAAAATAAGAAAATAATTCTTTGTTAGCTCTCCTCTTTTTTATTTAATTTAAAATATTCACAAACATAATTACAATGTGTCAACAATCATTTTAATCTCTAATTAAATTGAACAATTAATGCATATTAATGACTATGCATTTTATTTTCTTTCCTACTCATTTGCTATCACTTATCTCCCCTCAAATTTGTTATTTGTGTGCTACCATAATACATTTTTTTTGTTTTTTCTTCTCTCTCTCTATATATATATAATAAAGGAGATGCCCAAATTGTTCTCAAGAGTCAAATTAGTTTAAACATATTTTGATAATAATTAGTAAATAGATGTTGTTTCAATAAAATTAAAATAAATGAGATAAGGTAATATCATAAATCACAAAAACATCAGAATATTATGAGACAAACATGAATAGAGATCTTTGAAATTATTCAAACAAAAATGTTTAAAAAAAGAATAAATAAATACACACTTATTATTAACTACGAACCTCTCCCTTAAAACAACCTGCTAAAATAAAAATAAAAGAGCAAAATCTAAATTTAAGAAATTAGGAGTATAAACAAATTGCACAGTACATGTATATAGAACAAAGGTTTAACCATCTAGAAACGAAAAGATAACCCACTTAAAAATAAAACTACACAATTATATTGAGATCTTTATTTTCACTTCACTTAAACTTTATATGACAATATATAGATTTTTTTTTCCCACCAACAATGTGTATCGTGCTTTAACAACAAAAAAGAACAAATCAACAACCAAAAGAAAAAAGCAAAATAAATTAGTATTTTTGAACTACATATAAGTGTTATATATATAAAAAAAAAACTGCAGTAAAATGTTATTTGAGAAAAGTAAAAATGAGATTATGCAGAATGATATCTTCTCATCCATTGATATATAAGTAAGAAAAGGAAGGATGTCCGTTGGACTTTCATCATTGGAAGGTGAAGGGGTGTGTTAATTAGTAGTTACTTATTTTTTTAATGACTTTAAAGGTTGTTAAAGACTTAATTTAAATAAAATAAATAGAGAGATGAGAAAGAAAAGCAAGAAAAATTACAAAACAAAATAAATGATATTCTTGATCTATGAAGTGTGCCACATCAGCAGGCTTATGTTCTTGCTTTATATTAATATATAGATTAGTTCTGCATATTTATTGAACAATATACCTTTGCCTCTTGCTTAGCCATGCTATCTGAAATATCTGATTGGATTTCGTATTTATCCATTAACTTTTAAGTAATTAGTATCTTTAAGAGAGTTTTTGAAAGGAAAGTTTTTATTTAGGCGTTGCCTACTTTACAATGTTTACAACTGAGTCTATATATAGATATACACACTCTAATACGCTTTCTACATCTGTCCACTACTATTTACTACTATTCATGACTACTATTTATTACTATTCATGAATAGTTCTTATTTTGTCTATCACTATCCTATTTACGACATATTAATAATGTACATATACACTTGTCATTATTTGCACACTATTTTTAAGACACATACCTACTTTATGACACACACACCAAACTATATGACTTTTTTACATCTTATCTACGTACTTATTTGACTACTTTGCAACTATTTTACATTATTTTACTTACATAACTTTTTCCGTTCTTATCTTTTTATCTTCTCCTTCTTGTTTTCTTCTTCTTTTCCTCGTTGATTATTCCAGCTGGACATTTGGAATTATGTTATCTTTTCCGTTGCATTCTGAACATACGTGGTCAGGGTATTTGTGATCAATTAGCTAGCAATATCTTGTTAATAACTCTGCCGAAATAAATTCTGCTTTTAGTGCTCGCGTCGTAGGTCGTTCTTCTGGCTTAAGTAATGACAAAATCCATCTCTGGACTTCATCCATATCTGCTTTTCTTAGCTCCCTTGAATTGGAATAAATCATTAGCTGATCTCTTGCATAGTAGCTCCATATAGCGTTTCCGTTTAAATAATTATTTGATAGCTTCTGTATGATAGTTGATATACCAATTATTCTTTTGTTGGCATAAAAACTTGGTATCTCTATTTTGCATATCTCTTTTTGTTGTCCGATGTCCTCAGGTATAATCATATATTTAGTTAGTCCTATCTTGATAACCTGTATTGGAGGTTTTATTTCCTCGTATAATATCTCCGCTGGTGCTGTATAGAATTTTATATAAAATAAATTTCCTTTTGTAACTCTTTTGTATGTGATGAAGGCCTTGTGTAGTTCTGGTATTACACTAACTTCTTCTCCGTCATATGTGTATACGGTATTTAACAGTCCATAGTTGTAACATGTTCTTACTAAATTAGCATTCGTTTTTGGTTGTGCAATTAGCTTGTTATATCCTTGTAACTTTTGTGTCAAATAATCCTGGTTTGGTTCTTTTGTAGTTGACCTGGGGTTGAGGTTTAAATAAGTTTGGATTTTGTGTATATTTTCGATATAGGTTCGTGTGATGTAGTTATATGTCTTTTTCTCATTTTGGTTTTGTAAACTATCTGCGTATGTAGATGTTTGTGGTTCCATAGACATATGTCTAGGTGTTCTTTGGGTAAATGGTTTTTCGAATAGCTGGTTTAAGTTCGCATTTTTATGTTGTTTATCGCTAACTTGTTTGCTTGTACCTGCAGCTGTATTTAAACAAACATTATGGGTTTTAAGGAGTTTCCCATCATCTCCTTTTAGCTCTGGGTTTTTTCCGTCTTCCGATCGACGTAGCTTTGCATTTTTATAGTCATGCTGCTGACTAGTTTTAGACTTCAAATTATCTTCATTAGTCTTTAGCTTTTGTATCTCGTTGTCCATACTATCCACTTTTGTACAAAGTGTAGTAATGGCTTTGAGTATCTTTCAATTGTATCTTCTTCCTCAGTCTCAGTCTGAGTAGCTTTGTCGTGATAGGTAATCTGCAATAACATTCTTATCAGTTTTTATTACTTCAATTGTGAATGTAAAATTTAATATATTTAATACTAATCTCCTTATTTCTTTTGTTGTTACCGAGTCTTGTATTTTTCTTGTTAGCCACCATTTTACTTGTGTATTATCTGTTCTTATAATAAATTCGTTATATACAATATATGGTTCAAATGATAATAAACATTTATATACCGAATATAATTCTTTCCTATTTATTTCCCATCTTATTTCTGCATTAGTAAATGTTCCTGAATAATATCTACAGTGATGTTCTATTTTTTCTTCTCCATACCTATATTTTAATACTCCTCCATAACTTTTTTCACTGGCGTCTGATTCTACTATATAAGTAAATTTTTTATTTTCATCCGGAAAATATAGTTTAGGTAGGTTCTTACATAATAATTTTATTTTTTGTATTTGTGTTTGGTCTTTCTTATCAAACTGGTATTCTACATCTTTCTTTAATTTTTGTTGTAATGGTTTTAAATTCTCTGCTAATTTTGGTATGTATTCTCTTACTTGGTTTACTAGTCCTAGAAATGATTGTAATTTCTTTTTCGTATCTAGCTGTTCTTTTGAGTTAATTATTTTTTGTACTATATGCGTTTGCATTTTTATTCCATTTTTATCTATTTGTATTCCTAGGAATTCTATTTGGCTTTTCATTATGTCTGCTTTCTTTTTACTTAGGCTTATGCATAAATATTCTATAATATGTATGAATTTTTCAAATAATCTTATGTGTTCATCTTGGGTTTTAGAATATAGTAATATATCATCAATATATACTACACAATTTTCTAATTGTTTAAAATAGTTATCCATAAAGTGTTGGTATCTAACTGGTGCATTTTTATATCCAAATGGTAATACATTACATTCGTAAAATCCTTGTGGTACAGTGAATGTTGTTAGTTTTTTAGATTCTTCTTCTAGTTTTAAGTGATAAAATCTTGATTTACAATCAAATTTGCTAAAATAATTATATCCTTGTATTTGTCTTATCTTTAGTATTTTATTTGGTATCGGATAATTATATGTTTTAGTTTTTGCATTTAAATTTCTATAATCAATAACCATTTTGCTTTTTCCTCTTTTTTGTTCACTATGTTTATTTACGATAAATGTCGGGCTTGTGTGCTTACTATTGCTTTCTTGTATATATCTTTTTTCTAGTAATTCATTTATATGTATCTTAAATTCGGTTAAATCATTAAAATTATACTTTAATGGTTTTTGGGTTATTATACTATTATTATCAATTAGCTCAATTTTTATTTTTGTTTTATGTTTTTCCCATCCTTGTAAAGGATCTTCACTATATAATAATTCTAACTTGTCTTGAATTATTTTTACTTTGTCTATAGAGAATATAATTAATTCTATCTTAGGGTCTTCTTCTTTTATATTTTCTAATTTTTGTGTAATTTTTTCACTTCCTTTTATCCATTATGTTGTTTTTTGTTTTTTGTTATTTACTCTTTTTGCTCCTATTTTTTGTTTACACGGTGTTGTGAACCACCAGTGTGTTTTTGTTATTATATGTGGGTATAATTTTTCAAAAAATGACATTCCTAATAGCATATCTTTTGTAGTTAATTCAAAGTTATATATTTCTTCTATAGTTAATATCTTATCCCATATTTGTATTTTTATATTTTTTGCCTTATATGTGATCATGCTTCCTTCATTATTAAATCCTGTTACTACTATCGATGTTTTTAACTTTTCTCACTTATCTTCTGGTAAACAATTATATTTACATATATTAGCTTCTACTCCCGTATCTATCATTGGTGTATAATATCTATTGTAATATCCCTCTATTATTATCTTTGCAAGTATATATATTTTCATATTTTTATCATACTAAAGTCCTTTTTATTATTACTCTTTTATTTTCATAATTTATTATTAACTGTTTGTCTTCTAGATTATATGGTTTTACTTGTTCTAGCCATTTTATTCCTAAACTGATATTTTCATCTCCTTGATATAATTTAAACTTTATTATTATTGGTATTCCTCCAATGGTTATTTCCTTTTCCGTAGTTTCTTCGGTATATGTTAATGCTTTTGGTAGTTCGGGGCATGATTGTTCAGTAGTTATTATTTCATCTTCCGTCACTAATTCTCTTGTAATATAGTTTTCTTCTAATCCTGTATTTATTAATATTAAATATTTTCGTTGTTCCATTATTCCCGTTATGTAGTAATGATGTGGTTTTATTTCTTCTTCCATTGATTTTTGTGGGGTTTTGTCTATTCTTTTTTAGGTACTCATTTTTTATGATATTTGGGGTATCTCATTGTTTATTCTTTTCGATGTACTTAGTCTTTCTTTTACTATTTCTAAATCTTCTTCTATATCAATTTCATTATAACTATAATCATTATTATCTATGACTGTAACTATTCTTTCAAATGGATCTTCTATTTTTATTTTATCTATTTTGTTTTTTGCTGTTATTTTATATTTTGTTGTTAGAACATATAAGTTTTTACATCTAGCTGTAAATATTTTACTTCCCGGGGCTAGTTCTATTCCTGACATTTTCCAATATAATACTAATGATTTATCTATATTTTTGTCATTTATTGCTACTGAGTAGTTAACACTTATTATAAATTTAAATTTTTGGTATATGAGGTTACATTTTACTGCACTTATTATACTATTTTCTATAGGTTGTATAATTCTATCATCTGCTAAGTATATTTCTATGGGTGTATCTATTCCTTCTCTAAAACATGCTTTTATTAATATTTCCGTTCCTCCTAAATGTACATATTTAATTGGATTTTTAGCCTTAATATCTTGTATTTCTTTATTTATTATTCGTTTATTTATTATTGATATTTTGGCCTTTCCTTTAGTGTATTTGCAATCTATGATATGTTCTCTTTGACTTACTACATAATATTCTTCTTTTTGTCGTTTAAACCAGTTTCTTATTGTTGGTATTTCGAATATTTTTGTTACGCTTAGGTCTAATTCTTTTCCTTTTATTTGTTCAAATATATTATTATCAAATATTATTTTTTGTTCTACCAATTCTTCATCTTGATATTTTTCTTTAGTTATTATTTATATATCTTTTTCAGTCATTGATATCGTATTCATTATCTGATTCTATTACTGGATTATTTTCCATTTCATTTTCTGATAATTCATATATACTATCATTGCTTTCTAATTCATAATCTACGTACTCTATTTGTGTATATTTTTCATCATCTATTATTATTTCTGATATTTGTTTTTTCTTCGGATTCTTAGGTAATTTACAATCTCTAGCTATATGTCCTAATTTTCCACAATTATAACAAGTACATTCCATTAGTTTTCTTTTTGGTCTATATGATCTTTTGGTTTTGTAGTTTTTTACATAGTACCTTCTTCTTGGTTTTTTATATTTATATTTTGATCTATATTTTTTGTTATATTTCTTTCTATTTTTATAATACCTATCTGTACAACCAAATTGAGGTGCTGTTTTATTTTTGCAACATGCCAAGTTTTTTACTAATATTTTTTCCATTTTTATTTCTTCTTTATGTTTTTCACATAGTTCCATAAACCATCGTTGTAAGAATTTTATTCTAGCTCCTAAGGTATCTGCTAATCCTGCTTCATTCCAACTTTTTATTACTTTTGAATTAAAAGGTTCCAGTAATTTTGTAAAATATAATTTTCTTATTTCTTTACTTTCGTCTATGCTATATGTTCCTTTATAATAGTATTCTCTAAATGCACATGTATATTCATCTATATAACACATGTTACATATTGCTAATTTTATCATTAAATTTCGGTTTATGATTTTTTCTTTATTTTGTTCTTCTACTTCTGTTGTCATACTACTAAATTCGTTTCTTATAGCTATTTTGTATTTATATAATATTTCCATAGTAGTAGTAGCTATTTCACCATTAAATTTTTTATTATTTCTTAGAGTTTGTAAACTTTCATCTGATAAATTTTGTAGCCATAATTTTACTGTTCTTATAAGTGTTCTTTCTATATATCCCGGTGTTTCTGTTATTACTATTTTGTTATCTATTAATTGTTTTGATATATATCCCATCCATAATTGGTTTGTTTTATTTATATCTGCTACACAGTCTAAATCTAGAAAATCATGTCGTTCAGTTATTGGTTTAGGTGTCCATTTTTTATTTAATCTTTTATCCCATATAGTTTTTTCTCTATTATATTGTCCATAGTTTTCATTATAATATTTTGGATTAAAATTTTTTGGGTTTTTTACTTCTGATGTATTAGGTTTTTCATCCATGTCTACGTCTCCTGTATTTACTTCTAAATCCTTTGTATCGTCCATATTTGCTAAAAGTTCCGTATAGGTTTCGCTTGTTTCCGAACGTTGTTCATCTGGATCATTGTCATTTATTTCATCAATTTTTATTTCAGGTAGATTATTTTGATTATTTTCTTCTTTTTCTTCTAATTCTTCTAATTCATCTTCTAATTGCAATTTTTATTTAAATTTAATTATCTCATTTGCTAATTTTGTTTTTTGTTCTTTTTCTTTTTGTTTAATTTCATACATTTCTTTTAATATTGCTAGCTCTTTTTCTAGCTCTATTATTTTAGTATTTTTTACTTCTTCTAATTGTTGTACTTCCTTTTTTGCTTGTTGTTTTATTTTTTCAATTTCTGTTTTTCTATCTATTTCTTCATTTTCTTTTGTTATTCTTATCATAGCAGTTTAACTATCTTCTAGTTTTACCGTTTCTTTTTCTAACATTAAATTTAGATTGTCACCTATTTTCTTATATCTTCTTCCTAGATTAGAAAATATTATATTTATTTTTAATCCGTCATAGTTTTCGTATGTTTTTCATCTATTGCATATTCTTCTTTATTCATTTATAAATTATGTTGTAGTTTATATTCTAAGTTATTTATTTGTATTTCTAGATATAAAATAGTCTTTCTTTGTGCTATTATAGATTTGTGACATATTCCTGCAAATATATTACTGTTAAGTCTACTTTGCCTATGTGCTAATTCTTGTCTTTTTGCTATAATTATTTCATTGAGTTTTTGTCTATATTCGTTATTCTCGTTCTTCATTGTAATTTTAAATACTGAATATATTTATATTCTACCTTAGATATACTATCTATTAATTGATTTAATTTTTCGTTATCAGTTTTTGTGATATTAAGTTGTTTATATTCCGAATATAATTTGTTTAGTTTTCTTCTTAATTTTCTTATCTTTCTACTAGTATGTTTCTTATTAAATTTATTAATGTTTGAAGTGTTCGGATGAAAATATTTTTTATAAACTTGTATTTTATCCCTCAAGTTCTTGAAGTGATGAAAAGGTCCATGACTCCACAACCCAACCCCACATTTTCACTTTTTCTTAACCTAGCACTAAATATTAATTCATAAAGAAATTAAGTGGCTATTTGATAAAATAAGTTTTGGGAGTGTCCTCTTTTGTAATAATTCTCTTATAAGTCATGAGCCAAAAGTCAATCCAAGAAAAATCCAAGTTTGATTTTGTGCCCTCTAACTGATAAAGAACTATATATGATGTGTCAATTTACCATAACATTCGATTTGCTTCACCCTCTGATTATTAACCAATTGCTGCTAATTTCATTTGTTTGGGTCATTTTCACTCTAGTGATAGACTAACAGAACTACTACTAAATTTTATGTATTCGCACTTCTATTTCTTTTGTGAACTGTTTTTGTACATACCTGAGTATACATATTTTTTCTTTTCTTATCTTGTTGTTTTCTTTGTATCTTATAAATAAGTTCATTTGTTCAACAAAATGTAGATAATGAGGAAACATTGTCGTCACAAAATTTAGAACGAGACATTTTGAGACTATCAACTGCATCAGGCTAGCCACGACAAGTCTTGAACTTCAACAAGTGAAACAAATGTCAGAGATCGTATAAATGGACAATATGTATGTCTCAGTGTTTCTTTAGAAAGTATGTAAGTTCTGAAGGCTTTCTTCCATTGAGGGTTGAATTAGTACATGATCAATGTTAACAAGCTAACTTTGATTTGACATTGCTAGATATGTCAGCTAAATACACCTTTGTAAGCAGGATATCTAATGCAATTTCGTTGTTTTAGATACACTCTGCTATGAAATTTGCTGCCAACCATTTTACAATATGACAATGACACAGATTTGCTAGCACCAGTCCAATAAGTTTTATGTTTTTTTTTTCATGTGTTACTTTTTTGTTCTTTGTTGTTCTTTATTACTATCCTTAGTGATCAAATAACTATTCAAATCATCAAAAAATTGATCATGGCTGAATATATAAAAACTTGGGTATGTAGTAAGTACGAAATAGAGAAATAAATGGCTCCTATATATTCTATGATTTCATATATTTTAATCATCCCACAACACTATTGTTGAAGAAAATTTTGTTTGTAGTTTCTATATACAAGAAGATCATATAATCATGTATTAGAGTCTACCATAAAGTTTACATAATAATGTAACAGATAATTTTTTTAATGACATTTATAAATTAATCTGACCTCCTTTTTTGGCAGTGCAAAAGAATGAGTTTGATTCTGGAGTTAATAACTTTGATGGTCACTCAACTATCAATTTTTTTCATAAAAAGTTACTCAACTTTCATTTTCAACTCAAAAGTCACTCAACTATGACTTCTTTGCACAGAAATTCACTCAACCTATTTAATTATTTTTTTATTAAAATTTGCTGACATGGAATTTTAATTATTAACCAAAATTTTAAGAATAAAATATATATCCATTTAAATCATTTAATAACTCGCCCCATTTAACCCAACCTGCTAAAATATAATATTGAACTTTTTATTTCACCATTAATTCGCTAAATCATTAAATCATTCTCCCTTGTCTCCATCTTATTTATCTTCTCAAGACTTCAAAATCACAGCCATTTTCTTCCCATCTTACTTTTGCCCTTTTCTTACGCGTAGTAAATGACCAAGTGAATAGAGCTAAGGGAGAAGTTGATGTTATTTTATCTAATGCTCAAGCAACTGCGAATGCAATTACTGAGGTATCAAGAGCAATTCTTGAAGATGGAGGTTCTGATGCTACTAGTTTGAGGATTGCTGAGCAGTATGTTGAAGTGCTTGAGAAGATAAACAAGATGCGGACAAGGGAGAATGATTTAGCAAATTAATGGTAAAATAAAATGTTCAATATTATATTTTTAGCCGGTCGGGTTAAATGGGGTATCTCAAAGTATGGGGCAAAGGATGTTGCGTTTTGACTTTATCTCCCGGGATCCACCACAGGTTGGGTTTGGCGGGCCATTAAATGGTTTAAATGGATATATATTTGGTTCTTAAAATTTTGGTTAATAATTAAAATTCCATGTCAACAAATTTTAATGAAAAAATAATTAAATAGATTGAGTGACTTTTTGTGCAAAAAAGTCATAGTTGAGTGATTTTTGAGTTGAAAATGAAAGTTGAGTGATTTTCTGTCAAAAAAATTGATAGTTGAGTGACCATCAAAGTTATTAACTCTTTGATTCTGCTCATGGCATTAAGCATATGAAGTGTTAGGAAGTGTTAGGATGAGTTATGAGTTTTTTCAAACTATGGATAATATTTAGTTGTAATACTTTAAACGGAAAAGGGCCTAAAATACCCTTCAACTATGTGAATTGGAACAAATTTACCCTTCTTCTACCTTTCGGGCCTAAAATGCCCTTGACATTAACCTTTAGGCTCTATTTTACCCTTATTTTTAACAGCCTAAATAATAACATCAATTAACAAATTCATTTATGACGTGTCGCTATCCTATTGGCTACCCTAATAATTAATTAAACTAATTAAAAAAATCAACCCACCCAAAAGACCCACCCATTAAAGTGACCCAAATCCTTAACCCATCTTTTATCCCCAATTCCTTTAACCTAAACATAACATACGCTCCAATCTAAATCTCCTCTCTTCTTCCTCAATTGAAGCTCACCGAACTCAAACTTTCTGGCCAAATCTCCTCTCTTTTTCATCTATCAAAGCTCACCAGAACTCAAGTAAGAATTTTTGTTTCTTCTGGCCTAGAGCAATATCCGAAGCTAAAACTAGGCTTCAAATGAAGAAGTTGCATCAACTACCAACAGGATCAAGGAAGATTAACTTCAGGGGTGATGAGAGTGGTGTAAGTATGCCTACCAACCTGCCATACTCACCAAGAAAGTTGACTTGGAAAGGCAAATCATGTGTGACCTCAAATCAGTTGGCAATAGAAAAGGAGAAAAAGATTGGAAAACTGAATCCAAAGAGAGGCAAGCATTAGGAATGACAATTATGCATTATGCAGTGATTTTTGTTGGTTATGTAAATGCATAATGAAAACTTTTATTTTGTTTTTGTGAATCAGTCCTGAAGCTGGTCGTTTCAGTCTTGACACTAGTCATTTTGTGTTCTTATGTTTTGTGACTGGCCATGAATATTTTTGTGGGCTGAAAGTATGTTTATCTTATAAATCTTATGTCTTGTTGGAGTGCAGAATGTATGTTTTCTCTGTTTTCTGGAATCAGTTTATTCAGTTTCTGCGGCATAAGTTTATTGTGTTTCGTAATGGAATTACACTAGTCATTTTGTGTTCTTATGTTTTGTGGGCTGAAAGTACGTTTATCTGATAAATCTTATGTCTTGTTAGAGTGCAAAATGTATGTTGGAGTGCAGAATGTGTCACAGAAGTTTTTTCTTTGTGAAATCAATTTCATTATAACTTTCATCTTTATTGTTGCGTAATATTAGCTCACTTGGTTGAGCAGCAATTCATGATTTTAGCTCTCTGGCATAACAGGGATAATGGTATATGCACAGGTCCTGTTATCACTGTCCATATGTATCTTCAGCCCACTTATTATTTCTTTTCCATGGAATGGTAAAACAAAGATTTGCTTCTTTACTAGTGAGGGTCTATCGGAAGCTACCTCTCTATCTCTACGAGGTAGGAGGAGTAAGGTCTCCATACACATTACCCTTAATGAATTTGTGAATAAAGATCAAACAAAGACTTGATGATACATATATGAACCTGATTTTAGAGTTTCTATGGCCTGCTAATTTGGGATGCATATATGGACTATGGTTCTGGATGATACACATTTGTAAGGATCATTTTCAGATCCTATGGATACTTGTAAAGGCATTAGTGATACCATTGAATTTTTGCAAAATCAAGTGCATTCAAAACCTTAACATCCCCAACCATTTTCACAACTTAACTCTGCCAGAAGAGCAGCAGTCACAGGATTCAAAGAACTAAAGTATTGGTATAGTTTAAAGCAAAATATTCTTCATATCTTGTCAAACTTCTAATACAACATTTTTACGCTAACAAATAATATAAAATTATTTTTGTAAAAAGATTGTTCATTACATAACACCAAAATAACACTTCTGCAAAAATAATTCATTACAATCAAACTGCAAATTTCAAATATGGAAATCTCTTTCATTTGACAACAATATCAAGTCACTAAACTAACCTAACCGACTAATAATACTAATGTAACACAAACCATACTACATCATTTTTACGAATAGAATCCAATTCAACTTTTTGATTATGAATCATCATTGACACATGAGGTGGGAGTTTTTCATCGAACCAATTCAAATAACCACAAGAGTTTGATCCAAGACGACGACATTTGTAAAATCGGCGTCCACCATTTTCAATGGTCGTAGCAGTAAAACATTTTGCACTCAATCCCCACTTACATGTATGGGACTGTAATTGTTGAGGAGAAGAAACAGAAGAAGATGTCGACATTGTTGAAGAGAAGAAACTGAAGAAGAGTGGCAACTTCAAATTGTTGGCTAGAAGAAACAAAAATTCTTACTTGAGTTCTGGTGAGCTTTGATAGATGAAAAAGAGAGGAGATTTGGCCAGAAAGTTTGAGTTCGGTGAGCTAAAATTGAGGAAGAAGAGAGGAGATTTAGATTGGAGCGTATGTTATGTTTAGGTTAAAGGAATTGGGGATAAAAGATGGGTTAAGGATTTGAGTCACTTTAATGGGTGGGTCTTTTGGGTGGGTTTGATTTTTTTTAATTAGTTTAATTAATTATTAGGGTAGCCAATAGGATAGCGACACGTCATAAATGAATTTGTTAATTGATGTTATTATTTAGGCTGTTAAAAATAAGGGCAAAATAGAGCCTAAAGGTTGATGTCAAGGGCATTTTAGGCCCGAAAGGTAGAAGAAGGGTAAATTTGTTCCAATTCACATAGTTGAAGGGTATTTTAGGCCCTTTTCCGTACTTTAAACTATTATAATTGTTGCAAGTTTCATATTTCTTTTCAACTGAGATAAAATTAATTATAAAGGTTGTAGTGTTTTTATATTGTTTTAAGGAATTTCTCTGTTTTATCCAGTTGAAATTAATGTGTTTACTTTTGGCAACTCCCAAATGCCTACTTTATTGTGATGCTCCTCTAGATGTTGTCATTGTTTTAATTTTATTAATCATCAATTGTAAGAGCTACCGTTGGGCCGGTGCTCAACTGGGTCATATATATATACTAGATATGAGACCCCGTGCTAGCACGGGGCCCAATATATGTTACTGTTTCTATTTTAATTTATGTGGTACATATGAAATTTGAAGTTAATTAATATAACTCCAAATTTTAAATATCTGGTGCGACAATGAACATTATGTTGAACTGAAGTCTAGCTTTCTCAGACTTTTTTCAGAAGCCAAATAACTTTCTAATTGTACTAATAAGATGAGGATTGAAATGATGTATCATATCCATTATAGCAATCTAAATGCCATTATTAAGTGACATGTGAGTGATTGTTCTTCTTTCCCATGGTAAGCACTCCCTCGATTTCACTAAGTATGTTTATTTTTCTTTCCGATTAGAAAGATACACTTACAATGGAAGACAACCTGAGAGTGTTTTAGGTCAAATCCATATATAATCGATACCTTCACAAAATTATCAAGAACAAGAACATCTAAGACCATAGACAACCAGTGATGATTTTCACATCCACAACAGAATCATAGAAGAAAAGAAAAGATACATTAGGCAAAAAAAGGGATACCTTGTACGTGATTTCTACTACCCATCCAACTAACACAACAAAAATATTCTTCCCAACTAAGCTATTCAGGCTCAACCAAATTTTCCAAACTTTATTTCCATCAACCAAATTTCTGGACAGATGACATTCCAGCAACATTGTCCATATTGACCTTGTTCATGGTCAATTGAGCTTGTAAATTAGGTGGAGCTAACTACTTTACAGTTGGCCTGAGATGTCGTGAAGTATTACCATACAAAAGTGGTTCATATATAGAGCTCTTTGATCCCGTGGCCGCAGGTGCAAGTGGTCTATTATTAATATGAGATGCAGTCTGTAGACCTCTTCCGTTCCCCTGCATGCGAAAGGTCATTTTTCACTGCGAAAGAAGTTTAGTTGTTGTAAATCTTTAGAGTTAGTTTAGCCCTCTACAATGAGACACTTTTCAGATCAAACATGACTTACTAATGAAGGAGAATAATCCCTCATATCCAGGAACAAGCCAAGCACAACATTTTTGAATGTCTCTTGGAAATCCACAAGATGTTTTGATGAAAAAGTATTTGGCTTCAACTCGACTGAACAAAAGACTTATCTCACATAGAAATATCAGCCTTAGATAAAAGAATATAGATTAAGCATTCAACAATTAATATAAGAAAGAACAATATAGAAAAGGATCAATAGCTATATATATATATATATATATATATATATATATGTCGCAACCTCAGGCTAAATTTGATATATTCCATGTATAGGTCAACCACCATTCATCAAAATAATTTTAATGTAGTACTTAAAGTCAAAGGTCTATAGTTCTATATCCAAGATATCGCCTTAGTCTTTCTCACTCATTCGTAATTGTGCAACTTATTGATTTCTGAAAGTCTGTGCAAATAAAAGATTTTACCATACTTGATACTCCAGCCAAACAAAGTATATAATGGACGTATGGACTGTGATGAGGCGCCATCCAATTGAAGCAGTCCATAGAATGTCACTATTGGAGCATTTCTGCAGCCCTTTGGTCTTGATCATATAGATTCTTATGATGTCCATGATAAAGCACTTCTTGAACTTCACTAAGCGCATTTTCATGTTTCCTCGTAATTGAAAAGGGACATAACACCTACAATGAAAGACACGGTGAAGGTGTTATATATATATATATCTTTCGAATTAGGACACATAAAATACACAAAAAGTAGAGAGCGTTATCATTTACAATCAGCAAGTGTTAAACATAGTAGCAAACCCAATACTTGAAACATATGATACTACCTACACAAAAAATGAATATAAGAATACATATTACATACCTCTCATTAATGAATATTTTCATTGTCTTTCCCTTTACTACAGCTGAAACTCCAGTCATAGTCCATCTAGCTTTTCCTACAATGTAAGCGAAATTCATGGATGGGTATTTCACATTATTAGGGACTTTAAATGTCAATGATCTGAGCATATATCATTGGGGACAAAATTAAGTTGACTAAATGGAAAGAAAATGTCAAAGCTTTAGTAGCACCAGGCAGAATAGGCTTGCCTACTAACATTTAAGCGATGAGGCAACCTGCACTTCAAAGATCAGTATGTATTCCATAATCTGGAGCACTTAGTAGAAGTTCTGAGGCTCATTACCAAAATGTGACAACTTCACTTGACAGAGGATGCTCTTTTACATGATTGAAGTAATGTGTGAACCTAGAATCAGTGATTTAGCATCCCATATTTGTCAATCAACAAAGCAGACCCCATAATATTTCGGTGCAAATACACTCTCGTGACAGTGCTGCAGCTATGCAAGTAACTACCGCATACAACAGTTTATATGAAACCGAAAAAATACTTTGAAAATCAGCAAGTGTAATGACCAACAACAAACGAAAATTAATCTGGAACGATACGTGTCTGTGTATTGTCCATTACAGGGTTGTTGTGCATCAAATCCTCAATAGAGAATGGGGCATTCTTACTATATCCCTCTTCCATCTCTCATCCAAATAAGAAAATATTGCTCCCTCTATGCTCATCAGTCAATGTGAAGTCTCAAAGAAGACATATCACATCTTCAAGCAGCAAAAACCAAGGGAAAAAAATAAAGAATCCCCAAAAATAGAGCAAATGCCAGCTAATAGTGAATATACTAAAGAGGGCTATCTTTGCGGTAGTGAGAAATGCCAAGCAAAGTGGGTTGCTTCGTGCAGATGGCAAGCATAAAGTAGGAGAAAAAGGAGATAATTAGGAAACTATTGTTAAACTATATCATTTCCAAATTCAGAGGAATTGAACTGAATTGAACTGAACAGTTGAAAATATAAATTCAGCTATGGCTAATTGGTAAAAATTTCTTACGAAGCAATAGAGATCCAAGCATACAATATTTAGCACAAAAATATCTTTTTTTTCTCTTTCAGTCCTCCTTTTTTCCTATTCTTCTTACTCTCTTTTCTCCTCCTCTCTTGTAGCCACCACTTTCCCCATCAGCCACGTTCCCAAAAACATTTTTCTCTACACATGTATTCTAGTAATTTTCTTCATTTTCCTTCAGTAATTTCCCCCCTAAACTTAGCTTGTTTTTCAAGAAAACTATTATCTTAAAAAGTAGCTTATGAAAGTCATGTTTGAAACTTTTGACTCTGTAGGAGGTAAAATACCTCTTCATAAGTGCATCATGCATGGATCATATACCATGAAAAAAATCTGAAGGGTAAATTGCTAAGGAAAACTTTATTGCAAAAGATATATATATTGTCGTTGAAAACATAGGTAAGTTCATAGCAGTGTAGAATCGTGGTGCAGACTTGTGAAATGATGTCTTGGTACTGATATTTAGTATTAGTTTTGTACTCATCAAATAAAAAGATCTAAACTAAAACAAATGTCTTTTTTGAAATAAAAGTAAAAGAGTTAGTGACATTTATTATTGATCTCACCAAATTTACCAAAGTGAAACATCAAAAAGATAAAGGGGGAACAAATGAGAGTTCAACCATTCATATATATCTTCTTATATGGTCTATGAATAGTTAAAGCCAAGCTTCCAATAATAACCTCATAATCATGAAGTTGCAACAAATTGGAAAATTACTTGGCAACCTTATCAATTGAAAAGGTACATCAAATGACTATAGACCAAACTATAAGCATGTGCAAATTGTGGTAAAAATCTATTGTATATTTAGAAAATTAGAAGACCTTTGTTCTTTTATTCGATGAGTCAATCTATCCATTCTCATTAGGGGAATTCCTTTATCTTATCAAGAGTCCTAGGGAAATAAAAAATAACTTCGAGGTATTTTTTTCCTTTCTATAAACTTCTTCAAATTTTATCATCCTACACCTCAGGACTCAGATAGCTTTGAAGTTATTTTCTATTCAAGCAATCCAATTTCCACAAAGGATGGGAAGAACACACATGAAAAGCAAGCTTTGTAAACATAAAAATGTGGCTAACCAAGTTGTGTCGGTGATCCTAGTTTCAGCATCTTGCCTGAAGTTGCATA
Organism: Solanum okadae; assembly: GCA_036553675.1. Classification (NCBI taxonomy): domain Eukaryota; kingdom Viridiplantae; phylum Streptophyta; class Magnoliopsida; order Solanales; family Solanaceae; genus Solanum; species Solanum okadae. The sequence continues at coordinate 32,658,423 of CM071689.1, forward strand.
TTTTGTCACTGCTACTTCCCTTTCTTGTCAATAGTAGTTGAAGAGGTCACATTCCTTTTGTTTCTTTCAGCGGCACTTGTAATCCATTGATTTAGGATGTTACAGAATTTGATAATATATTTACTAAGAATCAATGGATCATTCTTCTAACAATCTGAACATAACTTTCATCAAACATGTTATGTACAAAGGAATATGACTACAAAATGAGGAGAGAAAAGTAACTGCAGTTTCTGTGACCTCAAGGTTATGAGCCTTGCGAGCTATCAAATTGCTCTACCACAAGTGAAAGATAAGAACTGAAAACTAATAGATAAAAAGAATTAAATATTCCCCTCCACTCTATCAGTACAAATGGAAGAACTCATTTATACAGAATGGTAAAAGGGCTACTATGATCATCAACAATAGAAATAGAACTAAAGTGTTAATTCTTACCTACTTGATCTTCTTGCTCCTGGTAACAAACATGCTGAACCATTTAAGCAAATATACACAGTAAACTAAAGACGATGAGGTGATTTGTTCAGTGTAGTGACAGAGGAACACAGTTTTCTGGCATATGCAATTATTGAAAGAACAATAAACCATTCAAACAGTTAGGAAGCATGAGTAAACAGTTCCAAATTCTAACAAAGAATTTCTTACTTAACATCCATCTTTACGGTTGTTCATCTGGACTTGTTAGTTTTTCATGTGGTACCTGCAATCGAAAAATGATAATATACATTATACAAATAAAAAATAGGATAATATTGATTAGAAAACCGTCTAATTTTTCTAGTTATGTTCAATACAAAATTTAGATGCAAGAAAAAGGTTTAGGAAATTTATTTAGTTCTTTCTTCTGCCTTTTTGTTTCATAAGAGGCGTTTGAACAAACAAACAAATTTCTGTACATAATTAACAAAGAAACATGAAGAAAGACAAAACAATTATGTACCATCCATCAAAAAAACACTAAAAGAAAGACTCTATATTATTGGGAAAAAAAGAGACTCAAATCCATATAGATAAAGATGTCTAAATCAATGATCTGTAAGAAAAATAAGAATAAAGATACTATTTTTAGGTAAATTCAGAGACTAACTTCCACCTGCAAGCGGAATCGGTGAAAATTAGAATGATTTAGGATAGGGACTCGAAGACCATTCTCGTCGTTTGCAATATTTGACTGATTTTCTCTGGGGAGAGAAAGTGTGGCCGATTCTAGTAGCAGAGAACTTGCCGCGATTTCACCTAAGACGGAAACCGCGTACCATATAGACTGCTTTTGATACTATCCGTTTGTGTTGTGTTAGTCGCATTTTATAATTTCTAAGGCTCGTCTTACAAACATCGTCTAATGCTAGACTAAGATCATCGTAGCTTGTTTAATCCTACATCTTACCATGCAGTCAACATCCACATTTGCGTCACGTTCTCTAAAATTATTCCAATCTCAAATGGAACCAGAGAAAGAGGAATGAATATAAATGATTATATTCTGGGTTTTATCTGCAAGAATCACGACAATCCATAAAACCTCAAATTTCAGAGATTCTTGCAAATGTTTGGTTTTAACCTGCTCCTCTTTCCGATTAGCACCACAATCATATTATCAAATTTCACCAGAAAAAACTCAAATTTTAACCCTAAAGTAAGATTCGCAAAATCAGGCTAACATTAGTAATAAAGAAATAAAGAGAAATCAACAAACTAAAAGTACCTTAGCATACACCACCATAAAACCCAGAAGCTTCTAAAACAGAGAGCGAAAGAGTGTGATCGACAGAAAGACAGAAAATTTGAGAGAGCAGAGAGAAAGATCAGCGGCATGCAATGAAATCAAATCTTAATGAGGACACGTGGGGATAGACAAAAGAACCACGCAAGACTACATATAATGTTAATTTCCTAGCACACCCTTATTCAACTCTACTTTAACGGTACAACTCATACTACTTTTGGTACAATTAGAAGAGTTATATTTTTTGCCTCTTTTTGTGTTACCACGTCTCTATATATTAGAAATAAGATGACAAATTTTATCACAATAATTTCTTCCTCTTCCATAAAAAGCACTAAGAAATCCAAAAAATATTATCTCGACTATCATCATCATCATTTTATAAATTCTTTTGTTCAATATCTAAGCCTATTGGTAACAAAATAACTAAAGTTACGATTCCTCTCTAAATTAGAGTAAGTTTATGAAATCTCCCTTATGCCTCTTTACCTTCAAATAAACAACATAACAATTATTAATACATAAGTGATACTTACAAAGAAGAATTGCTCCATCCGGTAGAATCTATTTGTCTTACTTTCCTTTTAGTCCCAAAAAGAATGTCTCTTTCCTTTTTTAAGCAACTCTTCAATTTCAATTTTTTACCTGAAATGTTTAAAAACACAAGATTAGATGACATTTTGGTCCCATTTGACATAACTTTTAATTTAAGACCACAAGTTTGAAGATTCTTTTATATTTTTTTAAACTTCATGGCAAGTCAAAATAGGACAAACAAATTGAAAGAGGGGGAGTATTATATAAACAGCGAGACAGAAAACGTGAGCTATTGTTACAAGTAAGTAGATGTATTTTCAGCTAAGACAAACACTATTGAATACCTTGGAATAGCGAATCAACTGTGACCTTTTAAGTTAGAATATATGGTATCAAATATACTGTTTCAATCATCCCTATTATCAACATTAATCATAGTTTTTGTGTTTAAAACAAATTAGCAACTTGTTCAGGTATTTGTTTAAGACTTTTAAGATGATTGAAGTGTATATTCATTGCTGTAAATTACTATCTAGCGATTACATTAGTGAAATTAGAGAGACCAATTAAAAGTCTTAGGGCTCTCAAGCCATAAATTACCATCAGATATCCATCAACAGGATATTTGACACTTTGAAAAAGTGAGAAAAACAGGGAGAAGTCATGAAGATAGTGCAGAAACTAACCCAAACAGTGGGAACCAAACTTTTTAGCAAAAAGGATAGAACCTGCGACCTTCCTTCAAGGCATGCAACACTCTCAATTTTTTTGTCGACATTCCTGTTGCAAGTAGTTTTCAATTTGTTAAAGTAATAGTCACAATTTTTTTTTTGTAAAAGTCACACATTGTATTCTATTTTTTTGCTGGACACAAAGTCAGGACAAACAATATCAAACTGTAGTTGAACTACATTCATACAAAATATACATATCTCAAGTGAATTTTGTGGACATAACCATAAATAACACACATATTGCTCACTAATCTTGTCCAATAAAACTAAGCAATGTAACATTCCAATTGATGATTGGCAGAGGAGTATGTTACAGTAAACCTGATGAGAAAAATAAGAAAATTTGAAATAGTGTAGTGCTTTGTCATACTATCGAACACCTTAGGTGCATCAACATTAAAAAAGGAGCAGCCAAAATGTTCACCATTAGAGACATGCTCTATTAAGTTTATACGTTTTTGAGAACATCGAAAATTAATTGAGATGTATACAAACTTACAGCAAAGGAAGAAGCAACCCAAATTTGTTTTTAGGTTATTATAAACAATGAGAGTACAGTCTCACCAATACAAAGAGCTAAGATAAACACCAAGATAGAGAAATGTAGTAACTTCTAAAATGTTTGACACAAGAAAAACCTGATGAAATTGAGAGCCACAAAAGCAAAAAAGATTGTAATAGAATTATCGGTAGTACACATAATTTGATAATGGACAGAGTCGGATATGAGCAAGTATAATGTTATGCTAAGGAAAAAGTAAAACAAACTCTTACAATCAAATTAGAGAAGATTAAACATAGTTTAAGAGTGTAATTTGTTTTCCAATATTGAAATCGTAGAGCAAGAAATCACCAACTTACCCTATGAGAAATGGAGAAATTGGGCAGATATTTTGAATATGAAGTTCCTACGCTTCATCCCTGTAAAATACGAAGGATCAAAACAACATCAAATAAAATCAAAATTCAGTGCATGAAACATAACTACAACACAAAAACTGAATAGTTCAACAAATTGAATGAAAAATCAAACCATTCGAGTAATAAGTGGACAAAATAAGACCTAAAATCAAAACGAAAAAATAAAATCAAAGTACCACTTAAATTTTCGAGACAAAACTTATGACGATAGTGGGAAAAAACCTAAACGTCAACGATTGAAAGAAGCAGGTGGAAGAATGACTAAAGTTTCACCGGACATCCAAGGCCTTCTGTGAAGATGAAGATGCACAATTAGGTCAGTCAGTACAAAGTACTTTTTTATTAATAAAAATAAATGGGATGGAAAAGATTATCAGAATTCAGTACACGTGATTTGCTCACAAAAGTACACGTATTAGCATATGGGTCTAATATAAATGAAAAATGAGGTGATAACAGTTGTATCCCACATAGCTAGTAAAAAGACAAAAACACATGTCTAGAAAAGGTGCATACACGTCGTGATGTGATTGTGGGAAATTGCCAGTACAAAGACTATTTCCTTGGGTACAACAACATGATGCAGTGTTGGTCCTTTAGAAGTGTCATTTCTAAATAAGGGTAGTGGAAGTAGAAAATTGATTGGGAATAGAAAATTAAAAATTAAGCTAATCTCCGTTAGGAACATGCAAGTAGAAAATTTCATAATAAACTAAGAAAAAATTAGTAGAATTGAGGTCACACAATCAAATATGCACCCAAGGAAAAGCTGAAACAAAGCAATAATCAGACATACGGTGTAGATTTAATGACACAAACAAAGCGATAAGCTGTTCAACTTGAAGTTCCGTGTGTTGATGAAGCTTTAACAACAATAGCAACTATACTTTAAATCTCAGTTTAATTGGGGTTTACTATATAGATTTTTCAATATCGTTTTGACTCCATTTGTTTATGTTTCATTTCAATATTGTTATGATTTCTTTGTAAGACAAATTTGAAGCTCTCTACCCTAGTGGTTCTATTTATCTTTCTGTTATACAAATCTGTAAATAAATAAAGAAGACGTCCAGCGTAGTCCACGCGTTCAGCAAAAAGGCTTATGAAAAGTAAAAGTTGATCCATAACCAATAAATAAGTAGACGCTTATAGTACCAGTAAGAAAACCTTGGGTACAATATCGAATTGCAGTGTTCGTCCTATCCTTGCATTGGAACAAATTAAAGGATGATTAGTTGACTAACCTTTTATAAACGGTGTGAAGATTCAAATTCAATAACTGATAGCAGTATCTCCAGCTTGCCTCTGCTGAGCTGCTCCACCCTTTTAGCGTTACTGTTAGAATTTATGCGGATGACTTTGTCAGCAGAATGCAGAATAGTCTATTTGAGTACATCTGCTGTACATGATTAACGCATAGTAGCTGGTGCTGAAAACAAAAAGAAAAAATTGTAAGATTTAAATATGGTATGTGAAAAGGTTAGTATAAATATTTATAGGCGCTTACATGGTAGGAATGATTCAACTGGCTGCACAACTGTGGCAGAAATAGCCAAACAAACATGTATAATGTATGCTTATACGTATAAATAAAGGAAACCTTGCCATAGGTTGTGCCAAATATGTCTTCTACTGTCAAGGAGAGGAATTTTTCAGCCAGATGACCAGAAATACATGTTGTTTTCGAGCTACTGACAACAATAAGATCAACTTCGAAGGTACAACTGGAACCATAGTGAGTTAAGGTGTCATGTGGAATGTTAGAACTGAAGAGTTGCCAAAAAAGGAAAAAACATTCTCTTTTAAATGGAGTAAAAGGGAAAGTAAGGCAAACAAATTGAAATGGAGGGAATAATAAAAAGTTAGACAGAAGGGTCACCTGTGCCAATCTTAGGTCCTGCAGGAGTGAGTGAGAACTATATCAGGAGAACTGATGAATATTATTCTCTATCTATCTAGTTAGGATAGTGTTCTGTTGTCTTGTAATTGAAGTGGCACTTACTGTTCTCCTGATACTTTTGCTACTGTTGATGTGTAGACACCAAACCTGGTGATGCTGCTGCATTGTTTGAGAGAGTTACACAAAATGTAAAAGTTAAGAAATACAGTGAGGCACTTAATGATGTAAATTCAGCCATAGAGGCAGACCCAGCACTTTCAGAGGCGTATTGGCACTGTGCATCTCTCATTCGCAGTTGTGCAGGTTGAGATCAAATTTGCTTTTGTTTTTCTTGTAACAGCTCTAGTGTCATGTATGTGTTGATTCTAGTGAGGGTCTTCCTGATATAAGCTTGTTTGATGTATGTGGACATTTTTTATGTAGACACTTCCTATTATCTTCTATTTAATGTTGTGCAGCTTTTGGACACTGAAGAATTACAATGATAAAAGGGCATCTCTTCTACTGTCAAGGAGAAGGATTTTCCAGCTAGATGACCAGAAATACATGTTGTTTTCGAGGTACTGGCAACAATAAGATCAACTTCGAAGGTACAACTGGAACCATAGTGAGTTAATAGTTAAAAATATTGCACATATATGCTGGATTTTGTTGAAAGAGAATTCATGTGTATGGCATGTGATATTAGCATTATTATCACAATGTAGGGAACTCCAATTGCAGAGGAAAATGTAAATTATGTCTATATTACTCTATTCCATGAAATCAAAAGATGAAGCAAAAATTAGTTTGGTTTGGAAGGCACAAGGTGTAGTACAATGTGCATATATGATGATATCTTTTGGGTAAATTTTTGTTATAGCTGACTGCAACTGAGGTAGAAGTGAATGGACTGTTATAATGGTATAACTTTAGTCGTATTTCTCTTATTCTCTACATTACCTGCACGTCGAAGGAATGATGCTTTGTCTACTCTCAAGCATTCGAAGATTCTTGATGCCCACCTAGAAGGGTCAATTGAAGCAGCGCTGAAGTAACTCCAGCCTGAATCCTTGCTCGTCTATCTCCATATGACATGAATCGAGTTTGTGAGACCAATTTTCCTTTGTTGACAATTTCTGCCAGCTGATAGAGGATGAAGTCAATCACGCGATGAATAAATTTCATTAGGTAATACCATAGAACTTGAAATGCATACAATAAGAATAACTATGTTTCAATCCCAAAGTCAAGTTGGGGTCGGTCATGTGAATCCCGACTTAGCATATAGCTCAATTTTAGAATATTTCAGGCTAATAAGTATCTTCAAACAAAACCATGGTAACAGACTGAACATTCATTTGAGATGAGGAAGAAGGTTAATATAGTAAAGAAAAATAAAAACGATCGTGATCCAACTTCATGTTCTTACAGAATTTAGAAAAACATTGGTACATGTCATATCAAAAAGGATCAATAGCATCAGTTTGTGGCAATTGGGGAAGAATTTTGATTTCTGAAGAAGTTATCAAATCCAAACACCATTGAAACAGAGAGCGGGAATTGCATATGTTTTAACAAACGAAGAATTACTAAAAATTGATCAGATAACTCAATACGTATAATTTTGCCTAAGGAGTTTCCAGTGCTTTGACAGGAAGATGTTGCGACGGTAAGCTGCTTCGCAAGCAACTTCTTTACATCAGTAATTCATTCCAACTGGAGATGTGAATTATTTTTGGCGTTGTTCCAATTCGAGATGTGAACTATTTTTGGCGTTGCACTGATAATATTTTGGCATGGAAAACTAAGTCCTAAAAGTACAAGGACCACACTACATCCAACAGAATAATAAACTACAGGAATTCATGCTCCTACATAATTTTTCAGCAGTTAAATCACAATAGGTAGGATTGTAAATAAATGTTAATCATATTTATTGATTGCTTAATTGACAAAAATACAAAAAGTTAATGACCTTATTTTTGTAAGAAAGATTCAACCTCTTCATCAGGTACTTTTGGAGGTACTTTTGGATGAACAAACTGGGAACTTGTTTGTCCTTTGATTTTAAAATTTCAATTTTCAACAGAGGACGTGCCATGGTAAGTAGTGATTGGTCTGATCACATCTTGATTGAACTGCAGAAGGTGGAAGGCAGAGATGTTAAGATCTCACAATAGATGTTACAGAAAAGTACATAAGGAAAAGTGTATTGTACAATATGGAAACAACTACTACTGTGAAAATATTTCCTAATACATTAGTACTTAGTTGTACAACTGTTTATATATATGTGCATTAATATAATTTTATAGTTATAACTATCCTAGGTGATCTGAAAGAGACGGAGGATACACAACTAAAACAGAATAATTACCCTGAAATGGGTCATCTCCATCGAAAGGCATAAATAAAAATTACATTCCAATGTTAATGGAGAGAATACATGTGAAACACTAAAGGCATAAACTGAACATTACTTTTCAACCTGCAGTGTTTTTAATTTACGTATCTAATTTTTCTTTTGAACATAAAGTCAAGCTGAAACAAAGCAATAATCAGACATACGGTGTAGATTTAATGACACAAACAAAGCAATAAGCTGTTCAAATTGAAGTTCAAAAAGATTGTTACCTTAACTGTATTTGGTGTTTGTCTATTTTTGGAATAGAACACGGTATTGAAACAAAAGAAGATGGATATACTTATTTCAGAGACTAAAGTTCAGTTCATACCAAAAAAAAAACACTTATTTCATAGACTAAAGTTCTGTTCATACGACAATGAACTATATTCACATGACCTACAAAGGATGAGAGCAAGAAATAGAGTGAAATAACTCTACATGTGCAATATTACCCAATTTAACACAAACACAAAAGATGAAAAAATTCAAAAAGAAACTCAGCAGAAATAACAGAACAGTCTGATGGCCATAATTTCAATATTACAGATCGAGCAGACCCACAACATAGATTCATGGTGATCCCAATTGCCACTATCAATCATGTGACAGAAGTTCACTATGACAATTTGCTGAACCGTCTATGTACTATTAAAAGGAACGATACCTGTGAAATCAATAAACAAAATCCCAAGAGGAAACCATACCATGTACATAATATTTTACAGAAACAAAAGTATTACAATAGAAATCGGACAACCAAACGATATTTTGGATTGTTGTTCATCAAATAACACAAAATTCAAAATCTGATGCCTTTGAATTTGAAGAGACTATACCTGAATCAAAGTTCTATACATATTTATTTACATTTTCAAACATGCATATAGGAAAATAACATACAGTTTATGATACTGAACCTAAGAATCCACAGAAAATGTAAGAATCGAAAGAATACCGGAAAAAACTACCAATATAGGTTATTTTGAAGAGTTGGACACATTACCGAAAAATTGGGGAAGAAGGGGAAGCAAAAGTTACTGTAACTAAGGATTAGAGCAACTGTTGAGGAGAAATCGATGCAAACAATGAAAGAGCTAAACTCGATAGACAGCAAACATACAGATCCCTAAAAGTGCCCTTGTTCATCCGGCAAAAATCCCCTGAATTTAATGATGCTGGGGAGATGTTGAATGCTTCTACAGTTGTTAAAACTCTTATCTCAAATTAGCCGCAAGAAATTTAAGACAATGATGAAGAAAGATGGAGCAAAAGTAAGGAAGAGGAGAGTAAAGTTGCAGACAAAATGAACATGAGAAATGTCAGTCAAAGCAGCAAAAGAGCAAAGTAAAATTGTAGAGATAAGTAATATGATATACGCGGATCGAGGTAGAACACGTGTTTATAGGAAAAGATCATAAACACTGATTCAATCAACAATGAAATGGAGCCCACTTTTGTCAGTAGAATAGTTGTTGGGCCTAACATAGTACAAGTTAAATTACATTTGGTACAAGTTTTTGGAGCTGTGTTGGTCCTTCAAAACTCCCTCTTCTAAATAAGGGTAATATATATATATATATATATATATATATATATTCGTTTTTTGATAGGTGTGTTGCACATGATTACAAATGCAGAAAATATATGTTATAGTAAAAAATATTGCTTATTTAAGCCAAAGTTGGAATAATAAGCTTAGCACAAAATAATATTGCAAATTCTTTTGTGAATGTTCAATGTGAATTGTCATATATATCTCTTATTCACTCGAATCGATGAAGATGGTCAATGAAAATTTTATTAGTTAAATGCAATAATGTATAAATTTATTTTAATTTGATGAGGTTCAATCATGTAATTTATCGTATCTCACTAATATTACCTTATAGACGATATTTGTTGTGTATTTTTCTTGTCATATAACCAGATATGCTTTGCACCTGTATTTCACATTAAACTGTTTAGATGTCATATGAACATGTGAAGAGAACAACTACGTTAACTGAGAAAAGTTTCCTTTTTTTTACCGAAAAAAATTTAAAATTAAAATTAAAGAATATATTGAATTTGTGAAATCATATATATAATCACATGTTCATCTTACACCCAATAAAGATATAGTTTATATACTTGTAAATGATTTTCAATTTATTCAACCAAGCATGATTCGTCAAAGGAAAAATAATAACACTGTGTTATCACGTATATAGGGGCTAAAGTAATAATATGAAAAATTATTGGTCAAAAGTTAATATAAAGAAAGATGAGAGATAGAAATAATTAATGTAATAACTATGGAATTCATAATATTATAACTAAGAATGTAAAAGAGTGTGAATAACGTTTGCAATAATTAGTAATAACTAAGAGAATTTATAATGTTATAACTAAAGAATTAATGTACAATAGCTGAATTTCTAACAAATTTTATACTTACATAAATAAATAGGACTTTTAATTAATCTTACTATTTTTATAGTTATTAGATTTTAATTTGGTGTAGGGAAAAAATGTAAATGTTTATTCCATATTACTAAATATTTTATTTTATAAATGATAAATTTTAAATGATTCATATAATCACATATTTTCACATTTTTTACGAGTTTTTTTTTATTTTAAAAAAAACAACTCGGAACATTTTAAAATAATATATTTTGAAGTTAGAAGATCTTGTTAACTTGATAATACATTAGTGACATATATAATACTTCAATTTAAATACAAATACCTACCTAAATATAATTATATATTTGCATTAATGAAAATATTTATCTCATAAAAATTATCTATTAAATAAATAATAAAAATTAAACTGATACAAACTTCAACTTGCGTTATTGCAAGTCATATGAACTTTTCTTCATCTAAATTACTGAAATATTAAGAAATAGTAAATAAGTAAAACAAAATGACAATGCTTATATAGTAATAATTATTTTGAAGCAAACTTCTTGACAATCTAAATCACATAAGTATCATTGATATATAAGTCATTTTTTTAATCTTGAGCATCAAAAAAACAAATCATGGCAATCTCTAAAATTTGGAAAAAGCTATTCAAAAACATATATCTACATCACAAGAGAAATTGTTAACCAAAATAAATGAATTTAGACTATATCATGTTAACTCCATATATTGGAGCATTACATATTAATTTATATATTAAGCAAAAATATATTTATTATATCATCAAAATTATTTTCCCCAAGTACTCGAGGTTATGGAATATACTCTCTTAGGATAGAACAGTTTACTTCATCAGAATAGTGGTACCTCATATTCTACTAAAGTTCGAACTCACTCAATCATAATAAATCACACAAAATTTATAAAATGCAAGAAGAAGAGTAGATGATTAAAAAAAATTGTTGTTGAAAAATGAGAGGAAACCCCTCTATTTATAGTCAACAAAGGGTAGTTAGAACAAGTGTTTTTTGTGTCATATCTGAAAAGTCACGACCTTTGGAAAAGTCACAACTTATTGAAAAAGTCAACTCTTTGGAAAAGTCACAACTCATCGAAAAATCACAACCCTTTGAAAAAAGTCACAACTCATTGAAAAAGTCACAACATAAGATAAGAATATTATAATAATTTAACATTCAAGTTAGAAGTTCATGCTTCTAAAATAATATAGCTATAGATATAGATAGATATATCTGCATATGCCAATTGTGACATTATTAACAAATACAAAATTCAGTCGGTTCTTAAAGTATGATAGTACAATTATAATTAATAGATTAAAGAATCTAATTGTACTCCCTCATTTTCAAATACTTGTCACGTTTTACTTTTCAAAAGTCAACTTAACTAATCTTTAAAGCTAAATTGAATTAGACTAGATGAATATAATAAAATTAAATGTTATACGAAAAATAGTAGAAATTACAATTCTTCTCATACAAATGTGACTTTCTCTTATTAATATAATAAATATAAAGTAAGATTTTGCTAAAATCCACTATAACATTTATGGGGAAGTTTGAAAAATATTTCCATTAGTATTCAATGAATGGCTCTTGCTCTTATTTGGAGAAAAGGCCCAAAATAGTCCCTCATCTTTGGGTTAAGACTCAAAGTCAGCCTTGACTTTTCAGTTGAAGTATTAATAGTCCCTCATGTTTACAATATCGGTGCACTTTTGGTCCTCCTCCTAAATTTGCCTATTTTTTAACTTTATTTTTATCCATAATTTATGTATGGAATGTTCAATAATCATTTTATATATTTAGTAGAAATAATAACTCCATGTGAGAGATTGTGAGAAGAAAAAACCTTGTTTTGTTTAGTAGAAATCGTATTGCAGATAAAATCGAGAGGTTCATCACAATGATTTCACGTGCAATAGTACAAATTTTTCTTTTCTTGCAACGTCATATGTCAAGATGTTCTTAGTTTAGTTGCAGTAATATTTCTACTAAACAAAATAATGTGTTCTTCTTCTCACCTTCTCTCACATAGAGTTATTATTTCTACTAAAATATATGAAAAGACGATTGGACATTCCTTACATAAAATTGTGGACAAAATTAATGTTAAAAAATAGGTAAAAGTTTAGGGGAGGACCAAAAGTGCACCAATATTGCAAACACGAAAGACTATTAGTGCTCCATGTGAAAACTCAAGGTTAACTTTGAGTCTTAACCCAAAGATGAGGGACTATTTTGGGCCTTATCTCCTCTTTTTTGTCCAACTCGAGAAAAATTATTTATCTCAACATCAAATAAGACAAAAAAAAAAGGGAGAAAAGAAAACCTCAAACTAGAGAAATATGAAATACCAAATATATGTTTCTGAGAACCAAAAATGTGTATTAGTAAAGTAAAGCAAAAAGTAATAAGGCAAAACGCGTAGAGAAATAGAAGTAGAAAGTATGTACTGATTGAAGGATCCGAATTAAATCGAATGCTTTCAATTTCTTAAAACTGAAAATCACTCTATTTCTGTCTAATCTGTTCACATATTACTAGAAAATCTTTAACAACATAACCACAGCAGAGAAATGGTTTCAGGATTTGGAAGTACATCAAATATGAAAAGATTTACATGCAATCAAAAGCTAAGATTCAACTAATTTGTACATCGATGTCCTTCCCTACTTCATCTAGCTCCCATTTGCTACTATTAGGTATAGCTGGAACCATCTATACAACTTAGACTATCTAAATGAGCTTTGAGCAAAATATCACAATGATGGACAAGGCCATACTGATCCTCCTTAGTTGACACCACGATAGACGGCACCAGGGCAAAGCTCATCCATACTATCAACATTTCGATACCCATTATACTCTCTTAAACATGACCAACCTCTGCGTGATAAGAAGTTACGGAAATCATCCTCAGAGTAAAAGGTTTTATCCTCTGTATGAACAGGCAAGTGATCTGCCTCATCATACATGCAGATCTTTATCGTCAAGCCTGTGGAGCAGGAATCAGGTTAGTTTCTCTATTTCTTCTTATGAAGGGAATGAGAATGGGTTAGGGGGGACAAAAGAATAACAGAACTGAATACATAATAGCAAGATAGGCAAATGTTTACTCTGCAAAAGATTGACTTTAGTGACATACTGCTGTCAATAATGCGCATATTATATATGTCCAATGCTTTATAACTTCGTCACCTTAATTTTATATTCACAAGGGTGATGTGAGACCGGTCCTGGAAATAAATATGGAGTAACAAAGCTCTAACATAGGTGGTGTTTTTGACATGGTGCGTATTGTGGGATGCATTTTGACATCAGACAATTTAAGGAGAAAGATGAAGTATTGTAAGCAGTTATTTGCAGAAAACATGGAGTGGACACTGACCACCTTTTGCTACATTTTAACTTCATTTCAGAGTTGTGGGCAGACAGCTGGCGACAAAGTAGATGAACCACAGAAAGGTCATGGAGAGCCCCTTTATGAGTATTTTGGTTTATATGGATGGATAGATAGATAGATATATAGAGAAAAAATATTCTCATCTAGCCAAAGACCATGATGTGGAACATGGAGCACCTTTGCAGAGAGGGATATTGAGCTCAGAAGCGCGATCGCGAGCCCCTAGCCGTGATTGCAAAGAAGGCACCTAGAGCACCAGATTTGCAATTCATGCCCATGGCCATTTATGTAATTAGTTTAGTGTTACTATAAATAGTAAGACTTGAGATATATTTGCTTTCGGATGATTCAGAGTTTTTTTTTTCTTTTTTGATAAGGTAAAGGTTAATTGACTAAGTACCAAGAAGGTACCAAAACAAAAAGTTACAAAAGACTGATGGGAATATCCATACAGTCAATTAAGACATCTCCCTAGCAGCTCCAAAAACTCCATATATTGATCTATATTATCAAGGAAACTATTTTTACACCAACAAAACTAATTATGTAAACACTTGTTTTTAACTCTAGAAATATGGTCTTTTAGCCCATCAAAACAAGCTTTATTTCTTTCTAGCCAGATAGTCCAGAATATGTACAGAGGTATAGTTCTCCAAATTTGCTTCAAAGCTTTGTGTGTTCTCTGGTGCTGCCAACTCTCCAATAATTCCTTCACACGCTGAGGCATGATTCAAGAGATCCCACAAATACTGATTCAGAGTTTAACTCCTTTTGATGGGTGTTTAGGAATTTTCCTATAAATCTTCCTTGAAATCATTTATGTGATTAAAAGCTATTTTTATTGTTAGAATTGTTTTGTTTTGTTTTATTTTCAAACTGAAATTGTTAAAATCATCATTTCCTCCTAATTTCTTGTTCTCTCTTTCTCCCTATGTTATTCTTAATTTCTTGTTATCTCTTTCTCCCTATCTTGTTCTTAATTTCTTGATAAAATTTCTTACTTCCACGTATATGATTGTGATCATTCAATTAGCTGATTGCAGATGGGATTGTCTTAAAAAAGGAGTTTTTCGAGGCACGACAAAGGGATGTTAGAAATAGTGGATAGATAGAAGAATCTGATACTGTTAAATTGATGAACCAACTGGTGGCAGTAGAGATGGGACAGGGCAGGCTCAGGGAAAGGTTCCTTGCCCCTTTACCAGCCCCGAGTACTTTGTAGTTTGTTATGGATATCAACACAACTACCAAAACCTCATCACAATGCTAGTTATAATTTTACTGTTGCACGACATTACCTTCATCGACATGCAAGGTGTAGTTTCCCAGTGGCATATCCCTGTCAAGTGTTCTGACAATATTATCTTCATCCTCCAACCAAAATGCACGCTTAGTCCTTAACCGAAAAGCAGATTTAATAGCTTCCTTGATCGCGCATGCAGTGCCGTCAATACCAATTTTTTTGATGTAATCTCCCCACTTGACTGAGATAACTCGTCCCTCATATGACTGACTCGGCTCACCTGCAAACGCGTAGAATAGTTATTAGAATAAAATAAAAATCTAAGCGAGTTGAAACTGTAACCCTAGAAGCAATTTTTGACAGAAGCCTCAAAAGGGTAATCTTTGTACCAATTAAAATTAATTGACAAAGCCGCAATGCATCTAAACAAAACCCAGAGGCTGCCATCTGAACGAAATCCAGAGAATGATAGAATATAGACAGCATAAAAGTATTTGTTACTGGGTTTCTAAAAGAGTTTTAGGAGGGATGTTCTTAGAATAGTTCCCTCAGTGTGCTCTACACTTCTTAAATTGAAGAATCAAGGTAGGAAGAACTAGTCTGAATGACCCGACCAAGAAAAATATGCCAAAATAGTTTATTTCAGCTCTAATCTTTTTTGAGAAGATTCTTCAGACTCCTTTTGTTTTCCTTCTCTAAAGCAAAACCATCGGGATGTTTCCACACTAATTAGTAACACAGACTAACCGGTTCCAGGTGGCTCTCTCCAATTCCAAGGGGAAACTCCACTAGCGGTGACTGCATCTGCCGCTGTTATGGCAAGAGGATGGCCATCATGATCCAGACGTCGTTCTAAATTAAGTGTTGGTCTCCCATTCTCTGTACATCAAAAATTTTATAAGTATATTCCACTGCATATTGTAACTTGCAATTCGACAAAAAAAAAATTAGTATGAAAAAGTAAGTGCAATAAATACTGCATGTCGTTCAGAAATACAGAGCATATATTCAGGAAAAATAAAGCGGCAATCATCTTAAGCTTAATTTAGTTTGCATTTCTTTAGAAACCAAACTAGAAACTTGCAGTGAAGGATTCTGAGCTCATGATTAAGTTGGAAAATATCAATGTTTTAACTTTTACCCTCCTTGAATCAGATGGGATACTCGTTTTTAGGTTGAAGTGGTTTTCTTTTAATTAGATTACATTCTAATCGGCATTGATAGGTTTAGTTAGGCATTTTTGCAGATGTCTAAGAATCCGAAGGCAGTCTTCTTTGATTACTTACTTTGGTCTAACTTACATCTAAATCCATGGACAAACAGATTGACCTGACATAAGCGCAACTTTTGTGAGGGAAAGTAATGGAGGATATACATTAGAACATAATGGAAGAAAAGAAATTCAATAATAGAAGATGACAAGGTGTTGCTGACTTCAAGACATGGCTGCTTCCACGATTTCATATGATACATCTTTAAGAGAAACAAAGGATTATTCAAGGTGACGTATGATTCGGTTTTTGAAGCATTAGGAACAACTCCACGGTAACGTGTTGCACCTAAGATATCATGCATTTTAAAAGGGCGAACAAGTGATGCACATATGCAAAACATTGACAGATCGCCTGGTGATCCACTTCCAAATTCGTGGATTACAAATTAGCTTAAGGTTTTGGACCTAAGGTATCGTCAAGCTATACAAAAATGAAACACTGCCCACCTACAACTCAAAAGGATGCGTAAATAAGTATCCTTTAGATTCCGTGTATATTTTGTATCCTTTTTTTTTTCTTTCTTTTTATCAGGTAAATATATTTTCATTGTGAAACATGGACTAAATGTTGTATACAAGGGGTAAACCAAAAAGTAAAGAATCTGCATGCTATGATTCTCTACAAACTCCACCCAATTATCTATACAACAAGGAGCTTTATGTGAACACCAAAAGGAAATAAGGGAACGGAGACTACTCATCAATTGGGAGAAACTCGACTCTACTCCTTCAAAAGCTTTCCTATTCCTCTCTCCAAACAACCCACATTAACTCAAGTGGTATCACATTCCAAGTCCTTCGTCTTCTCCTCCTTCCACTCTTTCACAATTTTGGCATTGCCTATGGAGTGTCAAACCACCTAAACATATCACACCATAACCTCATGGTTAACCCACAATGGAGAAGAAGATGATCCACGTCCTCACCCGTCTTCTTACACATGCCAACCGACGCAAACAACCTTCCGTTTTCTAAGATTTTCCACGGTCAAAATCACCCCTCCAGCAGCTAGCCAAGAAAAAGAACACACCTTCCTCGGCCCCTTTGGTATCCATATTGTATTACATGGAAAAACATGCTCCTCTCTAACCAACAGGTTATCATGAAGGACATCACAGAAGTATTATTTGTATCCTTCAATTTTTTGTATTATAAAGAATTGTTTTAACTACAAATTTAATCAATTAAACAAGAGCTTTCATCTTATCTTTTGTTTGTGATCTTATCTTTCACTTGTGATGTAGTTTTATATGGTATCAGAGCCCAATGCAAACCTCTTCATCCGCATCCCTTCCTCCTCCATACCCATGTTGTCTCTAACACCTGCTTCTTCAAACTACAGGTCACGTAATTCTCAAAAGACTTCATTCTTTGTCAACCACATTCCCATATCTCAAGCAGTACTCTACTCCCTAA
This sequence comes from Solanum okadae, assembly GCA_036553675.1. Classification (NCBI taxonomy): domain Eukaryota; kingdom Viridiplantae; phylum Streptophyta; class Magnoliopsida; order Solanales; family Solanaceae; genus Solanum; species Solanum okadae. The sequence goes on from CM071689.1 coordinate 32,676,403, forward strand.
TTATCCTCTCTTATTTTGGTAATAAGAGTCCACATTTCTCTCCCCAAACTCATCTAAACTTGTGCCTTATCACTCTGCACAGTCTCAGTCAGATTGTGGTTCCTTCCAAGCCTACATCTCCTACTAGTGATACATAACCCAATTCAAATTCCAACTTGGCACATATATTAGGAGTGGTATCGATGGCCTGAAGATCTCGAAGTTGGGTGAAATTCAATTCTTGTTATAGTTCGTGATAGTTTGTGAGTGAAGAACAAGTGGCACACATCCTAAAAAGAGGAAGAAGGTGGACGGGAGAGAGCATTTGAGGCTGGAAAAATGGGTAGACCATAGTGGGTGTGATGATCCACCCACGAGTTTCTAGAGATTCAGTGGTGGTGAACATGATGAGCTTACCTGTTCATCTAGGGTGTTTTGAGTTTTTCAGGAAAGTGGGGGATGTGTGGTGGTTTTGTGGATGCTTCCATTAAAGAGAAGCAAATGAAAGATTTTCATAAAAATTCTCATAGAATCGAGAATGAAGTTTAAACCTTGTATGCGTATCTCCAAACATTTTGGACATAAATACCTTTTAGAAGGTCGGTTCACAGTCTACACAACCTCTCCAAGGTGAGACTTGTGGTGAGAATAGGGGGGAAATTTTGAGCTTCCTTGAAGACAGAAGATGGGGCTTTGGGGTTTAGGATATAGTTGTACCCTGAAGTCTGACATTTCTTGCTTGTCCACAAGGGAGTAGGACAGTGAGGAGATGAGGAAGAAAGGGGGAAGGATGGGAGACAGGGGAGAAGGGCTATTGAGAGTCATGCGAAGCCAAGTGAGTTGCTAGAGATGAATCTTCTGGCACCTGCATCGCAGAGGAAGCAAACATATGACGATGGATTTGAAATGGTGAGGAGAGGAAATGGGTTTCTATGCGGTGAAAAGACAAGAATACCGCTGGTTAAGTGAACTAGGAAAGAGAATATGAGTCAATTCACCAACTAAAAATAAAATAAACCAAATCAACCTATTCTTTTTTTTTTCTTTTGAAAATGGTAATGTTAAAAAAATCAGCCTATTCTGTAGATCCATATAAGAGCCCTCTTGCTAAAAATTGTTCTTCTCATATGGTACCTACAGCTTCCTACCCAATCATAGCATGTCTCAACTTTTGATCTTGACTCAGGATGTCATACAATTTCCCCCTAACCAGAAATAGATTCTATTGTCCATCCTGTTCATGAGGATCAAGATATCGAGAGGGAAAAAAAGTTCCATTTGAGTGGTCTGAGGAGTGTGAGTTGAGCTTACGGAAGCTCAAGGAGTTGCTTACTACCACTCCTATATTGACTCTTCCAGTTGGAGGAAAAGAAGCTTGAAGTGAAAGGATGACGATGGTGTTTTCCGGTGGAGAAAGTCCACCGGAATGGGGTTCCCCAAATCCAGAAGGAACTTCAGGATGATGCTTCGAGAAAGGGGCCTTTGATATTAGATAGACTTTCATAGTATTGAAACCTGAGTGTAAAATCCTCTGTCTAAAGTCTATATAAATAGATAGAAGCATGAAATATTGAAGTCACGCATTCCCATAAATTTTTCTGTTGTGCTATATTTTCATGGTAGCTATGGTAGAGCTTTCGTTCTACCACTCTGAATTAACTGTTCAGACATGCTATGATGCTAGAAGTTTAGAACTTCCAGCGGAATATGAAAAAAATTGGCCATGGAAAATGATATGGAAGACAAAAGTACCAGCGAAAGTGGCTTGTTTAGGATCGCTGGCAGCTCTCGGAGCGTATTTATCGCAGGATCGGCTGCAGGAGAAACGATTTATTCATTGTAGCAAGTGCTTTTTATATGAGAATGCTAGGGAATCAGTGGATCACTTGCTACTTCACTGTAGCATTTCATGGCAGATTTGATATATAATTTTATGCATTTTTGGAGTTCACTTGGTAATGCCATCAAACTTTTGATAGCTACTCCATATTTGACAAACAAAGAGATTGACAGGAGACAAAGAGGCTTTGGAGTGAGTCACCTTATGCATAGCATGGACCTAAGTTGCTCGGACTCTTCACTTTTGGTGCCGCACCCGTACCGGACACTCGCACCCGAGACTGAGCAACTTAGGGTGTGGGATCCGTGTCCGATTTGGTCAACCGATTTTGGGTACTTCGACTGAAATTGATGGGGAAAGTCTGGACAATTTTAATGATTTCTGTAATCAATACAAAAGCTAAGGTGAAATTGAAGGAAATGAAATACCTTTTATATAGAAATTTCTATGTCACTCCTTTTCCTTTGATCTCCTTCTAGGATTCTCCTCAAGTTCCCCACATAATATCTCATAATTTAGGTTTTATAGCTCTATTTTTAGATATTCTAATTATTTTTAGGCGAATCCCCGCACTCGTATCCATACATGAATCCATATCCCCAAATCTTAAAATTTGATAATGAAGGATTCGACCTTTAGATCCGCACCTGTATCGGACACACGCAGTCGAGTCCGAGCAACTTAGGCATGGACTATATGGCTAGGAAAGATCTAAAGATGCTTTGATGGGAAGAAGGAATTTGCAGCTGTTATAAAATTCAAATGTATTCAGAATCTGTTGTTTTAGGAGCAGTGGGTCCTTTGCTACTGATCTTTAAGATTTTATGGACTTGCTAGAGTCTTTTGTCATGTAATTTGGACGAGTCCAACTTGTGTAACCTTTTCAGACTTTATACCATTATCTAAAAAAAACAATTTATATTTTATCAATCTCCATATTTTCTAAAATTTACATTAACCCTTTCCTTGAAAAACTAATCCCTCCTATTATCACATATTGGTACCCCACAAATGAACTAGTATTGGATAGTGTATCCAACCAAAGAGAGCTTATCTCAAATTACTCCAACCACTATTGTTGGGTCTGGTTAAGGGCCAGACCACTAGGTTCTATTTCACACAACCTAACTGGTCACCTTAAATATAATTAATTTTGACAACTTCATAGAATTGAATTATAATGAAGCAAGCAGCAGCTGAACATAAAGAGTATCCAAAAACACAGTAGGAAGTAAAGAAATGAACAACCACAGAGATAGTAAAAAAAAATGTAATGGTCTAAAGAGATATGCTACAGCTTAGATGTGTTACCTTCAACGGGTCCAAATGTGATGCTTGAATCATCAAGACCTGGGATAAAGTGGGATACAGTGGAAGAGATTAGAACTGAGAGGAAAATAAGAGAAGATGGTTGGAGCAGTTAAAAAGAAGAAGATACCTTTTTGAGCGAAGTGCATAAAAGAATCAACCTTGGGAGGGGGAGGAGGAGGGCTCTTATAACCAGTATTAGTCCTGTCTCTTAAAATCTCGTCAATTTCCTTATAATAGGACATCTTAGCAGAGCCATTTCTATCTTGATTTTGTTTAGCTTTCTTGAATTCCTTCAACAAATTTCTCCATTTATCAGTACACATAGTAGGTGACCTATCAAAGCCTTTTTCTCTCATCTTCATAGAAATTTGGTCCCACAAATGCTTATTAGACTTTGAAGTATTGAAAAGAGAGTCAATTTCTCTACGAAGACCAATAAGTACTCGAGTTTCTTCTTGTACCCATGTCTCTGCACGTTTCTTAGGGGTTTTCACATCAGAACAAGGGTTTGTACAATTTTCCTCGCCCCCACTGCTCGTCGTATCTCCGCCGCCCATCAGAATTTGCTGCTGGCTATTGCTAGTCACCACGTCAACCATCATTTTCTCGATCCCAGACTTCTTCTTTCTACAACTCTATAGCTTCAGCACTTTCGCCTATCCACACTGCCCACTAACTAATTTTTCTCTTCACTTCCCTCTACATTATCTAAATTATTATTCCTTCCCTTAATTTTCAACGCTTTCTTTTTCTCCTTTAAAAAACTTTTCTTTTTAGTCTAAAGTCAGATCCACTGATCCATTTTTAGATTAAAACAATAGAAAAGTACTCTAAACATAAAAGAAATGGACCAATTAAAACATCCAAAAAAGCCCTGCCCTAAAATACCCATTAGCTATACAAATTGGTATAAATTGCCCTTCATCCACCTATCGGGCCAAAAATGTCTCTAAAATCGATATTTTGGTTCTTTTTTACCCTTATCTTTAATGGTCTCTATACATAATCCTAATTAACAAAATAATTAATGGCGTGTCACTATCCTATTCACTATCCTAACAATTAATTAAACTAAAAAGACCACAAAATACCCATTGGATCAGAAAAATATGTCATACAACTTCCTATGATCAGATGAACAATCGGCTGAGATTGAATAGGTTGAGGAGGTACTTCTAGTACTTCAACTTCACCTTCAAGCATTTCTAATAATACCCTACTCATCCAAGTGTGTCGTATCAGATTTGCTTGTATGCACCATAATGCAACTAAACTCAATTTTATAGCCATCTTCTTTTCATCATCATTTGCTTCTTTACCCACCACAATATCCTTCCCCTTGTTAAACTTATCATAAATATAATACGGAAAATATTGGTGGAATCCTCTTCATCTTCAACTTCATTTCTCTTTAAGTCCAACATTTCCATTAGCAACATCCCAAAACTGTAAACATTAGCTTTGTAAGAGGTTGCTCCAATGCTTCTGTTGATCAACTCTAGAGAAATATATCCAATCGTTCTACGAGCAATTGTGAGATTCACAATGCTATTACCTGTTGGATATAATTTCGCAAGCCCAAACTCAGAAATCTTTGGAATGAAATTCCTCAAGCCACTCCAAGAATAATGTCATACTTCCTCTACCAACTTAACATATGACTTCCTTCTTGACATGTGCTGATATACTTGCTAATTGATCCGTTGGGAATGAAGTCATATACAAGAGCACACTTTGTTCCCTCAACACTATACCCTACGAGTCCAACCACATTGACATGATGAATCCTTCTAATGGTAGCAACTTCATTCATGAAGTCTTGACCATCTACTTTAGGCGTGTTAGGGTAGCCAATTAGATAGTGAAACATCATTAATGAATTTGTGAATTAGGTTTATATATAAAATCGTTAAAGATAAGGGTAAAAAAGAGCCAAAAGGTTAACGTCATGAGCATTTCATGGTTCCATGGTTGAGGAATATCCTCAAGTGTTCATTGATGAAGTGTAGAAGGTGTTGATGATCATGGGAGTGACGCAGGTGGAAAAGGCGAAATTGTCCGCTTATCAACTTAAGGGTGTTGCTCAAGTTTGGTTCAACCAATGGAAATAACAGAGGGTGGTTGATGCAGGTCTTCTTGATTGGGAAAAATTTAAGGTTGCTTTCCTTGATAGGTTCTTTCCCCTTGAGACGAGGGAGACAAAGGTACTTGAATTCATAAACGTTCGTCAAGGAAGCATGAGTGTGAAGGAATATGTTTTGAAGTTCACACGATTGTCTAGGTATGCTCCTACTATGGTTACCGATCTTAGGGAAAGGATGAGTAAGTTCATTTTGAGAGTGTCTAAGAGGGTAGCCAAAGAATGTCGTACCGCCATGCTCATCAATGATATGGACATTTCTCATCTAATAGTGCATACTCAACAAATAGAAGAAGAGAACTAAAGGAAAGATCTAGGGAGAAAAAGACGACAAGAACATGTGATGATTTTTCACATTCCAGGTCTGATGGACAAGGTTGTTCTAAGTTCCGACAAAGGTTTTCTGGTCAAGGTTAATCCAATGCTCCTCCTAAGTTCAACTAAGATAGGGTATGTTACCCTAAACTTCAAGGAGGAAATTGTGGTGGAATTTCATCGTCTACTTGTGCTAAATGTGAAAGGAAGCATGCGGGTAAATGCTTAGCCGGTATGGATTGGTTGCATTATTGTTTTGCTTCTATTGATTATAGAAACCGAGTGGTCAAGTTTGAGTTCCCAAATGAGCCAATCCTAGAGTGGAAAGGCGAAAATTGTATGCCGAAGGGTCGGTTTGTTTCTTGGCTTAAAACTAGAAAAATGATTCCTAAGGGTTGCATATACAATCTTGTTAGGGTGAGGGATCGTGATACCGAAACCCCTACTCATAAGTCGGTCCCCGTTGTAAGTGAGTTTTCGGAAGTGTTTCCTGATGACTTACCCGATGTTCCTCTTGAAAGGGAAATAGACTTCGATATTGACCTTTTCCCATATACGCAACCTATCTCTATTCCTCCTTACTGAATGGCTCCGGCAGAACTTAAGGAATTAAAGAAGTAATTGAAAGATTTGTTGGAGAAGGGTTTCATCCTACCGAGCATCTCTCCATGGGGTGCTCCATTTTTGTTTGTTCAAAAGAAAGATGGTTCACTTGATATATGTATCGACTACAGTCAATTGAACAAGTTTCCCATTAAGAATAAGTATCCTCTTCCAAGGATATATGATTTGTTTGATCAAATACAACGAGCACGTTACTTCTCTATGATTGACCTCCGGTCGGGTTATCACTAATTGAGGTTGAAAGAGGATGACATTCTTAAATGGCTTTACGAACTTGGTATGGTCATTATAAGTTTTTGGTGATGTCCTTCAGGTTTACTAATGATCTGGCCGCATTTATGGATTTGATGAATAAGGTGTTTAGACAATACCTTGATATGTTCGTAATCGTGTTTATTGATGATATCTTGATCTATTCAAGGAATGAAGATGAACATACCGATCATTTGAGGATTGTGTTGCATCCTCAAGGACTAACAACTCTTTGCAAAGTTTAGTAAGTGCGAGTTTTGGTTAAGATCTGTGGCTTTCCTTGGTCACATTATTTCCAGGAAGGGTATTGAGGTAGATCCTAAGAAGACGGATGCGGTTAAAAGTTGGCCTAGACCTCTCTATTAATGGCATTGGCCCAAAACAAATTTAAACTGTTATGGTCGGAAGCCTGTGAAAAGATTTTTCAGGAATTAAAAACTAAACTTACTTCCGCTCCAGTGTTAACTTTACCATATACCAATGGGTTTGTGGTTTATTGTGATGCTTCGAGAATTGGTTTGGGATGTGTCCTTATGTAAAATGGGAAAGTCATTGCCTATGCTTCAAGTCAACTTAAAGTGCATGAAAATAACTATCCTACCTCTGATTTGGAACTAGTGAAAGTTGTGTTTGCATTAGAGATTTTGGAGGCATTACTTGTACGGTGTTCATGTTTATGTCTTTACCGACCATAATAGTTTACAATACGTGTTCAAACAGAATGACCTAAATCTTCGCAAAAAAAGGTGGCTTGAGTTACTAAATGAGTATAACATGAGTGTTCTCTATTACCCCCGCAAAACCAATGTGGCGGGAAATGCTCTTAGTCGGTTATCAATGGGTAGTGTTTCTCATATTGAAGATGGTAAGAAGGAGTTGGTTCAAGATGTTCATAGATTGTCTTGTTTGAGTGTTCGAATAGTTGATTCCACCAAATGGGGTGTTATGGTTCATAATGCTTATGAATCGTCTTTTGTGTCGAAAGTGAAAGAAAAATAAGGTCTTGATCAATTTTGTTGAATTAAATGAAGCAGTGTTTAGAAAGTCCGTAGAGGCTTTCGCCCAAGGGGGAGATGGAGTACTTTGACATCAAGGTCATTTGTGTGTTCCCAATGTAGATGACTTGAGAGGGAAAATTTTATCAGAAGCCCATAGTTCTTGATATTCCATTCACCCAGGAGCCAACAAGATTTACCATGACTTTCGGGAGGTCTATTGGCTGAATGGGTTGAAGAAAGATATTGCGGAATTTGTTGCTAAGTGTCCTAATTGTCCACAAGTGAAAGTTGAGCATCAGAAGTCGGGAGGTTTGTCCCAAGATATTAGCATTCCTACTTGGAAATGGGAAGATTTGAATATGGACTTCAGTGTTTGTTTATCCCGCACTCGGCGATAACATGACTCAATTTGGTTGTAGTAGCGTATGAAAAAATCAACTTATTTCATTCCGGTCAAAGTTTCTTATTCGGCAGAAGACTATGCTAAGTTGTGCTTGAAAGAAATGGTTAGTTTTCATGGAGTGCCCTTATACATTATCTCTAATTGTGGTACCCAATTCACTTCTCAATTTAGGAAATCTTTCAAAAAGGGGCTTGGTGCTTGTGTTAAACTTAGTACAACCTTTCATCCGCAAATTGATGGGAAGGCGGAGCGTACTATCGAAACTTTGGAAGATATGTTGCGAACTTGTTTAATTGACTTAAAGATGATCATTTGCCTTTGATTGAGTTCACATATAATAATAGCTATCACTTAAGCATTGGTATGGCTCCATTTGAGGCTCTATATTGTAGGAGGTGTAGGTATCCTATAGGTTTGTTTGAAGCAGGTGAAGTTGCCTTGATAGGTCCCGAATTGGTACATGAAGCGATCGAGAATGTTTGGCTTATTCGAGAAAGGTTGAAAATGGCTTAAAGTTGACAAAAGTCCTATGCAGATGTTAGAAGAAGAGATTTTGAGTTTGATGTGGATGATATGGTTTATTTGAAAATTTCACCCATGAAGGGTGTGATGAGATTTGTAAGAAAGGAAAACTTAGTCCCCGTTATGTGGCCTATATAAGATTTTGAGGCGTATTGGTAAAGTTTCGTATGAACTTGATTTTCTTAATGACTTGGCATCGGTGCATCCGCTTTTCCATGTCTCCTTGTTGAAAAATGTATCGGTGATCCGATATCTATAGTACCATTGGAAAGTCTAGGTATAAGGTATAACCTTTCTTATGAAGAAAGTCTAGTTGAAATTTTGGACCAGCAAGTTCGGAAGTTGAGAAATAAAGAAGTTGCTCCGTAAAGGTTCTTTAGAAAATTTAGTTACTTGAGGGTGATACTTGGGAGGCTGAGGCCGATATGATGTCGCGTTATCCTCATCTCTTTCCCTCCGTGCCTACTCTAACTTGAGGTATTCAATTCTTCATGGTTCACTCTTTTGGGTTCGTCTATCTTAGATATTCCCAGGATTCCTCATTTATGCATGTTCATGAGAAGCTTAAATTTTGAGAAAATGAGTTAACTTGATTGATTTCTTCATGTTTATATGTATTTGAGTATGAGTTGCATATAGACCTTATGAAATGATACTTTGAACATGCTTTAACTTAGAGTTGATGTTTCCTCCTCGGATATATGCATTTATGTGATTGCATTCATGTTGGACTGTTAGATCTAGTTCCTACCCTCCTTTTGATGTCTTGATTTCCATTCAAGGATGAATGTTCCAAAGGGGGAGATATTGCAACACGTCATATTTGAAAATAAGATATTTTATGTTTTTTGGAACTGGTGTCTACACCGATGGGACCACCAACGGACTGTAGATTGACCTACGAGCCGTAGGTGGTAACCATAGGTTGCAAGTCCAAAGATTTTTCAAATTTCTAGTCCTAGTAATTTTTTTACGGTTCACCAGGACGGTCCGTCATTCAAGGTACGAGTCGTACATAGGTCTCATAGGTGAGTCCCAAACTTAATGAAATTTGAGGGTCAAAGTTGGAACCTATGGCTGGCATGTATGGTCCATAAGTGGACCAACGAACCGTACATTGTAATCGTCGATGGGGGTCCAAAATATGTTCCCAGAACCCTATCGACGATTAGGCAAGATTATCCGTAGTGGGACCTACGAACCGTAAGTCGAACTGTAAGTGGATGCCCAATAGTTATTTTAAGGGCTTCTTGGTCTTTTCCCTAATTATTTTTATCCTACACTACGTCGTTTTACCTTCTACCGTAAGCCTTATAAAATGATTTTTTAATCCCAAAATCACCCAATTCAATTCACTCTCCTAAATTATTAAAAAGAATATGATCAAGTTCATCCTTGCAAATATTTGTCTCTTTAAGGAAGAATAAGAAGAAGACCTATGGTTTCCCTCAAGCCTCAATTCCCACCATAACTTTTGGGCTTTGAACTCCAAGGTATGATAGTCTAAACCTATGGAGCTCTTTCCTCCATAGGGTTCCTAAAATCCCAATTTTATAAAGTAAGATTCCGCAATCAAATTAGGGTTTTATTCAATTGCCATGGGTTCTTTTGAATACTGATTCGATTGATTGATTTATGTCTTTTTATGCATGAATTGAAGAAATTACATGTTTTAGGTTAAATATACCTTAAATCCATGCATGACCTAAGATTTCTATACCATGATGATATTATGTGGGTTTTGAACTATGAAAGATGAATATATGAAGATATGCATTTTCTTTATGAAATTGATGAAAATTGTTTAAGGTTGCTTTCAGAGTTAAGCATCAATGTTTATGTTGTTTTGAAATAATTTCTCACATACTACTCAATACATGAATGTGAAAGGGGTTTTCTCACATAAAGGATTCTTAGATTTGAAAGGTTTTCTCAACTAAACTTTGATTCAAGATTTAGGATCTATTCTAACGAACTGTAGCTTGGATTGGCTACTTGATGTGTCATTCCATGGATAATAAGATGAGTTAAGACTAATGACGTTTTCGTGGGATTTATACTTAACACCGAGAAGATATTGAGATGGAAGTTCTCCCATACTTCAGGATGGATTTCTAGTAGCAATCTCCCTACCCAATAACTACGTGCCACCATAGGTTTGTCTTAGATAAACGCTAGCTAGTGGATCCACGTAAGCTAGAAGTTTATAGTTCTTACCTTGGCAAGTAAGGGCATCTCTTTTCGGTGTGGGATAGACACCTGATTTCATGTTATAACTCACATGGTCCATATGTCGGTTAATGGGTAATTCCCATAATAATGAACTAAGGTTACTCTTAGAAGTATATCACATGTGTTTTGAAGATGATTTAACCTGCATTGACCATGATCACGATTTATGTTTTCTAACCTTTTATCATATGGCTTAAGCTTGGTCATTGCATTTCATGAAAAGTCCTTTTAGCATGATTCTCTAACTTTTATGCATCACTATCATACTTGGTACATTCTATGTACTAACACATAATCTTGTCTACTAATTCCCACAGTTTTTGTAGTGCTTCTTCTACCCATCTCGATAAAAAGCCCCTTCTTTCCTCGTCCGAGGGACTTTTTCTTTAGAATTTCTTAATAGAAAGAGGAAATCCGTTGTTTGGAAGAGAATATAGAGAATCCGCGAGGAGCTAGAAAAAGACCAAGTGGATACCTTTGTAGGCTTTGGAGATTGATGAGTCCTCATATTCCTTGTACCGAGACTCTTTATTTCTTTATGTCTTTTGTTTAGTATATTGTGTGTAATTTTGAAACACCTCAAAATCTAGTAGGCTAAGCTAGGGCTAAGTGAGAGGCCAAGAGCCAAGGAAGGAAGCTTGGGTAGCCTTCACCAAGCACTGCCCACCACCCACGACCACCATGACGGCTCGTGGTAGGGGCCACATCTCGTGGTGATGGCCGTGGTGAGTTAGGCAGTGAGCTCCCAAGCTTCCCCAAAGTAGGACCCTCTCCACAAGCCCCCCAGACGACTTGTGAAGGCCACCACGGGCCGTGGGAGGGGTCGTGGGGTTGACTTAGTTTTTTGGGGAGAAGGGGGTGACAACTTAGCCAATGGTCAAGGGACCACGAACACCACTACGAGCCTTGTGACCCTTGACGGGCCGTGGTGCCCCTCGTGGCAGTGAGTCTACAGTTATCAGTTCAATGGTTTTTGGGTCATTTTTGGTTTTAAGTGAATCAAAGCTATGTCGTTTTGCCCATGCCTAGGACTCCTATATAAGTGATCTTAACCCCAAAACTCACCCAAAACCCAAAAAGAAAATCAAAGATCTTCCTCCCCAAAATATTTTTCTGTAGAAACTTGAAGAAGAAGAAAGGATTCAAGCTAGGATCAAGGTCAAGCCTCAATTCCTCCATTGAAGTTAAGCATTTGGCTTTGAGGTATGATAGTTTTCATCCATGGAAGCCTTTCCTCCATTGAGTTCCCAAATTCTCTTATTTTCAAAGTTAGAAATCTGAAATTGAGTTAGGGTTTTCTTCAATTGTTATGGGTTCTCTTCAATGTTGATTTAAATTATTGAATTATGATCTCTTAAGCATGATTTTATGAAATACTATGATTTTGTGATGATTTCCCCCTGAACCAATGTAAACCCCATGTTTTCAAGTTATGAATTATGCGATGTGTGATTTTGATTGGAAAGGAAGTGTTTTATGAAATTCAGCATGTATTGCAAGATTCTCATGAATTTATAATAAAATCCATATATAACCCATGTTTTCTAAGCATTGATGAGTGAAAGTGGGTTTTGAACCTCAAGAAGTGAGATATGGACTTATGCAGTTTCCTATGAAATCTATGCAAATGATAAAGAAGCTTTCAGAGTAAAGTGTCAATGATCATGATCATGATGTGTTATTGAAAGGATTTTCTCATATGCAAATAAGAGTAAGATGTGAATGGTCTTCTCACATAATAAGGATTCTTGGGTTGAAAGGCTTTCTAACCTAATTTAATCAAAGAGTAAGAGCTATCCTAACGAAACTAGCTTGGATTGGTTATCCTAGGATACCTTTCCATGTATGATGACTTAGCTTGGATTGGCAAGATGACGTACCTTTCCATGGATAATAAGAACATGTAAGACATTACTATTACGTGGGATTTATGCTTAGCACCGAAAGGATATTGAGATGAAAGATATCACGTTAGTAGAGGTCGGGTTTCTAAAAGCAATCTCATCATCCCTTACCTATGTGCCCCCATAGGATGATTTTCTAGATAGACATTAGCTAGTGGATCCAGTTAAGCTAGAAGTTCATGGTTGTACCTTGGAAAATAGGACAACCCTTTTCGGTGTGGGAGACACCGGGGGATCATGTTATAGCTCATATGGTCTCTATGTGGGTTAAGGCTAATTATCCACATTAATAATGTACTGAGGTTTCTTCAAGAAGTATCTCATAAGTGTTCAAAGGCTTTAAAGATGATTAGCTTGCATTGACCTTAGTTTTATGACTTATGTTTCTATCTCTCTTATGTCATGTTTTAGCTTGGTCAGTTGCATGTCATGAAATGAAATGTCCAAAAGCATGCTTTAAATGTTTTATGCCTAGCTATCATACTTGGTACATTGTTTTGTACTAAAGCATACTCTTGCCTACATTTCCCCAAATGTAAGGTCCGACAATCAGGGTCATCAGTTTCGTGGCTGGTGGTCGACTTTAGATTTTCCAAGATTTGGTGAGTCCTCGTTCTTCTAGGATGGACTTTCATTATTTTAGTTCCTTTTCTTGTATTTCATTTTTGGACATAATTTATGGGCCAGGCCCAATTTCATTCTATTGTATTAGATGGCTATGATAAGACAAGTTTATTAGACTTCCGCTTTGCCTTTATAAATTTTTTTTGACTTGGACTATTGTTTTAATCTTATTATTCTATTTCTTATGTTATGAGAGCTAAGTGGCTTGTATGGAGTCCTTCGGGGTTCTATACGCCATGTTACATCTAAGGGGTACCTTGGGTCATGACAAACTTGGTAATTCGAGCACAAGGTTTAGAATGGTCTTAGGATGTCTCATAAACCACGCCTGGTAGAGTCTTGTTCATAAGTGTGAAGCGCGCCACATTTATGAATGAGTGGCTACAAAATTATTAGGAAACTCCACTTCTTTCATTACTTTAAAGTCGTGCGATAGAGTTTAACTCTATAAGTTCTCCCTCCTAATCCTTATCCAATGCTCTACAAGAAATGGCTACTTGAAGAGCGTATGCTAGAAGGAATGTGAGGGCAAATGAGGAAAAAAAAGCTCCTGCTAAAGCTCCTAAAATTCCGATCGATCCTTTTGCCGAGCAAGTGTCCAATGCAGAGTTTAGGGCTTCATTTCAAGTGTTGGCTCAAGCCATGACAGCCCAAGACAATAGGGAGGTTGTGGTTCCTGTGAACCCAAATGTGGGCACGGCGGCTTCAAGAGTGAGGGACTTTACTTGGATGAATCCTCCAGAGTTTCATGGTTCTTAAGTTGAGGAAGATCCTTAAGAGTTCATTGATGAGGTCTATAAGGTTTTGATGATCATGAGAGTGACGCTGGTAGAAAAGGTGGAGTTGGCCGCTTATCAACTAAAAGGTGTGGCTCAAAAATGGTATAACCAATGGAAGGAAGGTAGATCGGAAGATGGGGGTCCTCTTGATTGAGAGAAATTTAAGGCCATTTTTTTTATAGGTTCTTTCCCCTAGAGATGAGGGAAGCCAAGGTGCTTAGTTCATTAACCTTCAGCAAGGAAGTATGAGTGTAAGGGAATATGCTCTAAAGTTCACTCAATTATCTAAATATGCTCCAACAATGGTTGTGGATTCAAGGGCTAGGATGAGTAAATTCATTTTGGGTGTGTCTGAAATGGTGGTCAAAGAGTGCCATACCGCCATTATCATTAATGACATGGACATCTCTTGTCTCATGGTTTATGCACAACAAATTGAAGAGGAGAAACTTAAAGGAAAGCCGAAGAAGGAAAAAATGGCTAAGACCGGTGATGGAAATTTCTCTCATGAAAGGTCGATGGACATAGTCGTCCTAGATTTCGACAAAGGTTTTCCGATCAAGGTTCCTCTAATGCACTGCCTAAGTTCAACAGAGATAGGGTGTCTAACCCCAAGCATTAGGGAGGTAATGGTAGTGGATCTTCAATCCCTAGGTCTACTTTTACTAAGTGTGGAAGGAAGCACGAGGGTAAGTGCCCTGCCGGCACAAATGGTTGCTTTTGTTGTGGTAAGAGTAGTCACAAAATGAGGGATTGCCCGGTGCTTATGGCTGAAGGAAGAGAGGGTAAACAAGCTCCTACTAGTGGTTTAGGTCCCAATGCTCCTAAGAAAAACCACTTCTATGCGCTTCAGACTCGAGGTGAAAAAGAGGGTTCCCCGATATGGTTACCGGTTTATTGAAAGTTTTCCAACTTGATGTTTATGCTTTACTTGATCCCGGTGCTACCTTGCCTTTTGTGATGCCATATGTCGCTATGAGGTTTGATGTTCTTCCAGATGTGTTGTTAGATCCTTTTTCTGTCTCTACTCATGTTGGTGATTCTATTATGGCTAAGAGGGTCTATAGAAAGTGTCCCATTTCCTTATCCCATAGAGTTAATCTTTTTTACTTGGTAGAGCTTGATATGTTAGATTTTGATGTTATTTTTTGGTATGGATTGGCTGCACCGATGTTATGCTTCTATTGATTGTAGAACTCGTGTAGTCAAGTTTTAGTTCCCGAATGAGCCTATCCTAGAGTGGAAGGGGGGGAAATTCTATGCCTAAGGGTCAGTTTGTCTCTTATCTTAAAGCTAGAAAGATTATCTCTAAGAGTTGCATTTACAATCTAGTTAGGGTGAGGGATGTAGATTTTGAACCCCTTCTCTTGAGTCCGTCACCGTTTTTAATGAGTTTCTATAAGTGTTCCCAAACGATCTACCCGGTATCCCCTCGAGCGGGAAATAGACTTCGGTATTGACCTTCTCTCAGATCCACAACCTATTTCTATTCCTCCTTACCATATGGCTCTGGTAGAACTTAAGGAGTTGAAAGAACAATTGAAGGATTTGTTGGATAAGGGTTTCAACCGACCTAATGTCTCTCCATAGGGTGCTCTAGTTTTGTTTGTTAGAAAGAAAGATGGTTCTCTCTGTATGTGTATTGACTATCGTCAGTTGAATAAGGTTACCATTAAGAATAAGTATCCTCTTCCAAGTATAGATCTATTTGATCAACTTCAAGGGGCAAGTTATTTCTCTAAGATTGATCTTCGGTTGGGTTATCACCAATTGAGGGTGAAAGATGATGACATTTCGAAGAAGACTTTTTGAAATTGGTATGGTCAGTATGAGTTTTTATAATATCGTTTGGGTTGACTAATTATCCGGCGACGTTTATGGATTTGTTGAATAGGGTGTTTAGACAATACCTTGACATGTTTGTGATTGTGTTCATTGATGATATTTTTATCTACTCGAAAAGTTAGAATGAGCATGTTGATCATTTGAGGATCGTGTTGGAAGTTTTTAAGGACCAAGAATCTTTGCAAAGTTTAGAAAATTTGAATTTTTGTTAAGGTCCGTAGCTTTCCTTGGTCATATTGTTTCAAGTAAGGGTATTGAGGTAGATCCCTAAGAAGACGGATGCGGTCAAGAGTTGGCCTAGACCTCTAACTCCTTCGGATATTAAAAGTTTCTTGGGTTTGGACGGTTATTATAGAAGGTTTGTTGAGGGTTTCTCTTCGATTGCCTCTCCTTTAACGACTTTGACTCAAAAAAAGGCTAAGTTCATATGGTCCAAAACACGTGAAAAGAGTTTTCAAGAGTTGAAAGATAGATTTACTTCCGCTTCGGTGTTAACTTCACCGGAAGGGACAGATGATTTTTGTGGTTTATTGCGATACCTCGAGAATCTGGTTAGGATGTGTGCTTATGCAAAATGAGAAAGTTATTGCCTATGCCTCAAGGCAACTTAAGATTCATGAGAATAATTATCCTACTCACGACCTTGAATTAGCGGCGGTCATTTTTGCCTTAAATATTTGGAGGCACTATTTGTATGGAGGTCATGTAGATGTGTTTACCGACAACAAGAGTTTGCAATATGTGTTTAATCAAAAAGATCTAAATCTTCACCAAAGAAGGTGGCTTGAGTTATTGAAAAATTATGACATGAGTGTCCTTTATCACTCCGGCAAAGCTAATATGGTAGCGGATGCTCTTAGTCGGCTATCTATGGGTAGCGTTTCTCATATTGAAGAAGAAAAGAAAGAGTTGGTTCAAGATATTCATAGATTGGCTTGATTAGGTGTTCAATTAGTGGACTCCACTCTCATGACCCAGGGGTACCCCCTAGATGTAACATGGCGTATAGAACCCTGAAGGACTCCATACAAGCCACTTAGTCCTCATAACATAAGAAATAGTACAATAAGAGTAAACAAATAGTCCAAGTTCAAAACATTATATAAAACAAAAAGTGGAAGTCGAAACTCTTGTCTGATCATAGTCATCTAATATAATAGAATGAAATTGGGCCTAGCCCATATATCATGTCCAAAAGAGAAATACATGAAAAAACTAAACAATAAGAGTCTGTCCTTGAAGCATGAGGACTCACCAAAGCTCAGGAATCAATCAAATCACCCACTAGCCATGAAACTAAGCACCTTGAATATCGAACCCTATATTTGGGGAAAATGTAGGCAAGAGTATGCGGTTGGTACAAAACAATGTACCAAGTATGATAGCCATGCATAAAACATTTTAAAACATGCTAAAGGGACATTTCATTTCATGACATGCAATTGACCAAGTTACACATCATATGAAAGAGTTATAAAACATTAGTCATAAATCATGGTCAATGCAAGCTAAAAAACCTTTGAACTCATGTGTGATACTTCTTGAAGTAACCTTAGTTCATTATTACTTATGGGGAATTAGCCTTAATCGCCATTGAGACCATGTGAGCTATAACATGATCCCCTGATATCTCCCATACCGAAAAGGATTGTCCTACTTGCCATGGTAGAACTAAGAACTTCTAGCTTATGTGGATCCACTAGCTAATCAACCTATGGGGGAACATGTTATGGGATAAGGAGATTGCTACTAAAAACCCGGTCTCTTATATGGGAGAGCTTCAATCTCATGAGATTGCTTTGGAAACCCGACCTCTACTATGGGAGAGCTTTAATCTCATATTCAATATCCACTCGGTGCTAAGCATAAATTCCCATGTAATAGTCATTTCTTACTTGGCTTTATAAATCATGAAAAGGTGCCTTTGGACAACCAATTCAAGCTAGTTTCATTAAGATAGCTCCTTGTCTTTGATTCAATTAGGTGAGAAAACCTTTCAACCTAAGAATCATTTCTATGTGAGAAAACATTTCACATCATGCTATTATGTGTTTATGAGAATATTCTTTCAGCAACACAACAATAACAACATCATCATTGGTACTTTACTCTAAAAAAACCCTTAAAACATTTGCATAACTTTCATAAGAAAATGCACAAGTCCATAATTCACCTCTTGAAGTCAAAACCCACTTTCAATCATCAATACATAGAAAACAAGGGTTATATATCGATTTCATGATAAACACATGTAAAGCTTGCGATACATGCTCAATTTCATAAAAGTCTTCCTTGAAGATCAAAATTGCACATCATATGATCCATAACTTGAAAACATGAGGATTACATGGGTTCATGGGGTAAATCATCATAAAATCATTGTAATTCATCAATTCATGCATAAGAGATCATAATTCAATCATTTATATCAACAATTTAGAGAACCCATGCTAATTGAAGAAAACCCTGACTTAATTAGGGAATTCTAATTTTTTAAATTGAGGAATTTTGAAACTCCATGGATGAAAGGAATCCATGGATGAAAACTATACCTCAAATCCCAAAGCTTAACTTCAATGGAGGAATTTAGGCTTGACCTTGATCCTAGCTTGAATCCTTTCTTCTTCTTCAAGTTTCTGGAGAGAGAAATATTTTGGAGAGGAAGATCTTTGATTTTCTTTTGGGTTTTGGGAAATGATGACTTGAATGGGTGAGTTTTGGGGTTAAAATGACTTATATAGGGGTCCTAGACATAAGGAAAACGACTTGGCTTTGAACTAATTAATTTTGAAAAGGCCCAATTACCCCTAGCTTATAGTGGTCTACCTCATGACCACGTGAGGTCCCACGAGCCATGGTCCCTACCACAACTCTTGGTGCCCTCCGTGGTCCCTACCATGACTCTTGGTTCCCTCTGTGGTCCCTACCACGAATCTTGGTGCCCTCCGTGGAGACTAGTAGCTAGGGCGCCATCCCCTTAACCCCGTAAAACTAAGTGTAGACCATGAGCACTCCCACACCTGTGGGAACCTTCATGAGCCGGCAAGGCTCTCGTGTAGAGGAGGCTGTTTTGGGAAACCTTGGGTAGATACTGCCTCACCACCACGAGCCATACCACGAGCCGTGGTGGTGGTCGAGGGAATGTGGGCAATGTCTATGAAAGAGTGGGCTGCCCTAGCCCTCTTCCTTGGCTCTTGCCCTCTTACTTAGCCCTAGTTTAGTCTACTAAATTCTGAGGTGTTACATCCACAAAGGGGGTGTTATTGTTTACAATGTTTTCGAATTGTCTTTTGTGGCGTATGTGAAAGCCAAGCAAGGTCTTGATTCGATTTTGGTAGAATTTAAAAAGGCGGTGCTGAAGAAATCTGTCGAGGCTTTCTCCCAAAGGGGAGATGGTGTACTTAGATATCATGGTCGTTTATGTGTTCCAAATGTTGATGACTTCAGGGAACATATCTTGTTCG
The DNA here is from genome assembly GCA_036553675.1 of Solanum okadae. NCBI lineage: Eukaryota > Viridiplantae > Streptophyta > Magnoliopsida > Solanales > Solanaceae > Solanum > Solanum okadae. Next base: position 32,695,635 of record CM071689.1, read on the forward strand.
AAGCCCATAGTTTGTGGTATTCCATTCACCCTGGAGCCACTAAGATGTATCGTGATTAACGAAAGGTCTATTGGTGGAATGGGATGAAGAAGGATATTGTGGGATTTGTGGCTAAGTGTCCAAATTGTCAACAAGTAAAGGTTGAGCATAAAAAACTGGGAGGTTTGTCCCAATATATTAGCATTTCTACGTGGAAGTGGGAAGATTTGAATATGGACTTTATAGTTGGTTTACCTCACACCCGGCAACAACATGATTTGATTTGGGTGATAGTAGATCGGATGACGAAATCAGCTCATTTCCTTCCTGCCAAGTTTTCTTATTCGGCAGAGGACTATGCCAAGATGTACTTAAGAGAAATGGTAAAGTTGCATGGAGTGCCCTTATCCATTATTTCCAATTGTGGTACCCAATTCACTTCCTAGTTTTGGAAGTCTTTCCAAAAGGGTCTTGGTACTCGTGTTAAGCTTAGTACGTCCTTTCATTCCCAAACCGATGGGCAAGTGAAGCGTACTATCCAAACTTTGGAAGATATGTTAAGGGTTTGTGTGATTGATTTTATGGGTAATTGGGATGACCATTTGCCATTGATTGAGTTTTCTTATAATAATAGCTATCAGTCGAGTTTTGATATGGCTCCATTTGAGGCACTATGTGGTAGGAGGTGTAGATATCCCATACGTTGGTTTGAGGTGGGTGAAGTTTCCCTAATAGGTCCCGAGTTTGAGCATGAGGCCATAGAGAAAGTTCTGCTTATAAGAGAAAAGTTGAAAACGGCTCAAAGTCGGTGAAAGTCTTATGCCGATGTGAAAAGAAGAATCTTGAGTTTGATGTTCACGATTGGTTTTACTTGAAAATATCACTCATGATGGTTGTAATGAGGTTTGGTAAGAAAGGGAAGCTTAGTCCCCGGTATGTAGGCCCATATCAAATTTTGAGACGTGTTGGTAAGGTTGCGTATGAGCTAGATTTTCCAAATGAGTTGGCATTGGTGCATCCCACTTTCCATGTCTCTATTCTTAAGAAATGTTTTGGAGATCTGACATCTATAGTTCCCCTAGAAGGGTTGGGAGTCGATGAAGGTCTTTCTTATGAAGAAGTTCCAGTTGATATTTTAGACCGGCAAGTTAAGAAGTTGAGAAACAAGGAATTTTCTTTTGTGAAAGTATTGTGGAAAAATCATGTAGTTGAGGGTTGTCCCGATATGCTCATCTTTTTCCTTCTACTCCTACCTAGCTTGAGGTAATGAGTTCCTCTTGGTTTGTCCTTTGATTTGGAGTCATGTGTTCTATATGTTTCCATGATTTCCTTATGTTATGCATATTCATGAACAACATGTGTTTTGAAAGAAAATGAGTTACATGATTGATATTCCTCATGTTGTTGTTGTGTATTGAGTATGGGTTGCCCATTAACTTCATGAGATGAATTGATGAACATGCTTTAGCTATGCTTCTTGAGAATGAATTGTATAGAGGCTCCATGAGATTGTGTTGAGCATGATTTTAGCTTGGAGAAGGTAGTTCCTCCTTGAACGTGAGAAATATTGAAATTTCGTGCATATTGGTTTGTTAAATCTAAATCCTACTTTCCTTATGGTGCATGGAGTATGTTGATGTTTCCTCCTTGGTTTTGTGCATTTTGATGAGATGGCATGCATGATGGGCTGCTAGTATTGAGTCTTTTCTTTCATAAGGTGTCTAGAATGCCATTCGAGGATGAATGTTCCAAGGGGGAAATAATGTAACACCTCGGAATCTAGTAGGCTAAGCTAGGGCTAAGTGAGAGGGCAAAAGCCAAGGAAGGAAGCTTGGGAAGCCTTCACCAAGCACTGCCCACCACCCATGACCCCCATGACGGCTCATGGTGGGGACCACGGCTCGTGGTGATGGCCGTGGTGAGCTAGGCACTGAGCTCCCAAGAAGCACCACCCATGACCCCCATGACGGCTCATGGTGGGGACCACGGCTCGTGGTGATGGCCGTGGTGAGCTAGGCACTGAGCTCCCAAGAAGCCCCAAAATAGGACCCTCCCTACGAGCCACTAGACGGCTCGTGAAGGCTACCACATGTCGAGGCAGGGGTCGTGGGCTAGTCTTAGTTTTTAGGGTATAAAGGGGTGGCAACCTAGCCACTGGTCAAAGGACCACACCACTATGGGCCGTGTGACCCTTGACGGGCCGTGGTGCCCCTCGTGGCAGTGAGTTGACAGTTATCAATTCAAGGTTTTTTGGGTCTTTTCCGGTTTTAAGTGAATCAAAGCTATGTCGTTTTGTCCAAGCCTTCGACCCCAATATAAGTGATTTTAATCCCAAAACTCACCCATTCAAGTCATTATTTCCAAAACCCAAAAGAAAATCAAAGTTCTTCCTCCCCAAAATATTTCTCTCTCTAGAAACTTGAAGAAGAAGAAGAAAGGATTCAAGCTAGGATCAAGGTCAAGCCTCAATTCTTCCATTGAAGTTAAGCATGTGGCTTTGAGGTATGATAGTTTTAATCCATGGAAGCCTTTATTCCATGGAGCTCACAAATTCTCCTATTTTCAAAGTTACAATTCCCCAATGAGTTAGGGTTTTCTTAAGTTGTCATGGGTTCTCTTCAATGTTGATTTAAATAATTGAATTATGATCTCTTATGCATGAATTTATGAAATACTACGAATTTATGATGATTTCCCCATAAACCCATGTAACCCCATGTTTTCAAGTTATGAATCATGTGATGTGAGATTTTGATTGTAAAGGAAGAGTTTTATGAAATTGAACATGTATTGCAAGATTTACATGAATTTAAGATGAAATCCATATCTAACCCATGTTTCCTGAGCATTAATGAGTGAAAGTGGGTTTTGAACCTCAAGAGGTGAATTATGGGCTTATGTGCATTTTCCTATGAAATCTATGCAAATGTTTTAAAGATGCTTTGAGAGTAAAGTGTCAATGAAGATGATCAGGATGTGTTATTGAATGGATTTTCTCATATACACATAAGAGTAACATGTGAAAGGTTTTCTCACATAATAAGGATTCTTGGGTTGAAAGGCTTTCTCACCTAATTGAATGAAATAGTAAGAGCTATCCTAACGAAACAAGCTTGGATTGGTTATCGTAGGATACCTTTCCATGCATATGACTTAGCTTGGTGTTACGACTCGAGCCTACACCCCAGAAATAACACAGTGTACAAGACTCTGAAGAGCCTCATACAATCCTCATAGAATTCATAACATAAGACATAAGAAAATGGTACGGAATATAAAAACTTTTATCCATACAATCGAAGTCTTTATTTAAAAACAACGGAAGTATAACTTTGTCTCACATGGTCATATAATACAACTTTGAATGAATAATAGGGTCACAACACTTCAACATAGTTCGAAACATAAAATGACATGAAAGAAACTACTAAAGACTCTCATATGTCATCGAATCTTGAGGACTCACCACTAGCTTTGGAGAATAGTCAATCCAAGCTTTGAACAATATAAATCACCTTAAGATTCGGAACCTACACTTTGTAAAAATGAAGAAGAAATATGGGTTAGCACAAAAATGCACTAAGTATGATAGCCATGAAAAAATCATGCTAAAAAGGACATTTTAGTTGAAAACCATGCTATATGTCAAGTTTGAGAAACATCATGAACTTTAGTATAAAAGCATAGGACACAAGCATATTCAACATGTAAATAATTATAACATAATAAAACCACCATCTTATGTAACCCTAAGTTATACTTGTGCAATGTTGGAATGACATCCATAATACCATTCATACTAAGTACCACTTTGAGGCCACCATAACATACTTACCATTCTTCATTCTCATATTTAGTTAATACTCATAGACAATGAACATTCACCTTTAATAAGTCATTACAAGGAAAGCAACTCATAATAACAATCCAAGTTAAGCATTCATCTTTTCATTTAGTCTTTAAGTTAACACTCTCATTAGCATCATTATAAGCACATTCATTTCATTAGACATTATGACATTCGAGAACAGACCATAGCCACTCTCAAAGCCTACTCGTGTAATGCATGGATGGCATCCCATACTACCACCCACACTTCATAGAACCTCTTGAGTAACCATAGCACATAACTCACATTATGGGAATAAGCCCTAACCCACATAGGCCATGTGAGCAACCGGTGTCTCCCACACCGAAAGGGTTGGTCTACTTGCCTAAGGTAGAACCAGTAATTTAGCTTAGGTGGATACACTAGCTATAACCTATGTGAGCACATACTTATGGGATAAGGAAGGTGTTACTTGAAGCTAGGCCTAACATGGGGAGAGCTTCCACCTTACAATATCCACTTGGTGCTAAGCTTTAAATTCCCATAGAGTAGTTCATTATCTTTTAACATTATTACACATGAGAGGGATGCCATTGGCCTACCGATCCAAGGTACATTATTATACACATGAAAGGGTGCCATTAGCATATCGATTCAAGGTACGTTATTAAACACATGAAAGGGTTCCATTGGCCTACCGATTCAAGGTACATTATTAAACACATGAAAAGGTGCCATTAGCCTACCGATTCAAGGTACATTATTAGGATAGCTCATTGAATCCTCATGAAAGGTCTACCATATGGTCTACCGATTCAAGGTTCATCGTTATAGTAGTTCATAGACTCATCATGAAAGGGCTACCATTGGTCTACCGATTCAAGACAAAGCCTAGAATACTCCATTAGTCATTTATAAAAGAGATGCCACTTGCCCTACCGATTCAATGTTCATTAAGTCAAGATACTTTAGTTATAGAAGAAGAGGATGCCCTAAGCCTACCAATTCAAGGTGTATCATTACATTGAAGAAACCTTTCACAACATGTCATCATCATTCACAAGTGTATACTTGAGAATAACCTTTCAACAATATCACAATTTCATTATAGTAATAATCACATTACTTTCATTGAAATCTCAAAGCATGTATATAAGCATCATAATTATACAACAATCTTCACATTTTTCCCTTCAAGGACCATGAATCATAATTCACCAACACACCTAGAATTACTACAATTTAGGCATGATTAATAACATAATTCAAGTAATTAAACTACTACAAGAACAATTGAATAGTATTCATCTTACTACAATTCACCCACATCATATAGTCATAATTTAGGGTTATGGGGAATTCATGGATTCATGGGAGATTTTATCTTAAAACCATCATAAAACAGAAATTAAATCTTAATATATGATAATTAAACCATTGAAAATGTTTTGAGAAAGAATCCATGACTTAGAACGAAAACCCTAGGTTTTGGAGAATTTCCAACTTTGAAATTGAAAGTTTGAGGGCTTCATGGAAGAAATCTTTCCATGAATCAAGACTACCATACTTTAGATTAAGAAATACAATCAAAATTGTGAGATAAATCCCCCTCTTCAAGCTCTAACTTGACCTTCTTCAATGGAGTTTTTGGGAGAAAACTTTGGGGGTAAAGGTGGTTATGATTTGGGTAGTTGAGATTTATGAAGTGTAAGGGTTAATTACTAGCTTAAAAACCCTTATATTGGTCTAAATAAACAATATAAAATGACTTCACTTCATAATAACTGACCTAGGAATTTGCCTAATTACCCCCCACTTGGCCGGAACTTAGCTGAAAATGCAGGCATGACTCACGCCCATGACCCACGGGCTGTGGGTGCATCTACGCCCAGTCCTTTAGGTCGTGGGTGGGTGATATGCAGCCTAACATTGAGGGCTTGACCTACGAGGCACCCCCACAAGGCGTGGATGGACTTACGCCTCGTAGGTCCCATTCGTAGGTCTCAACCTTTTTGGTAGGTTGGGCAGTTTTGGGGCAGCTTTGCGGTTAGACTTGAGGAGGACCCTGGGTTGGTCCTTGGGGGGTCTTACCTTGATGTTTAACCCCTAAACCCCTCAACCTAAGTTTGGGAAACCATTTTATATTTCTAAACCCCACATCAAACTCAAAAACTCTCACTTAAGGCTCTAGTCCACCTACTAGTTTTCCGGGTTGTAACACTTGGATTAGCAAGATGACATGCCCTTCCATGGATAATAAGAACAAGTAAGAAATGGCTATTCTATGGGATTTATGTTTAGCACCGAGAGGATATTGAGATGAAAACTCTTACGTTAGTAGAGACCTGGTTTCTAGAAGCGATCTCATTATCCTTTACCTATGTGCCCCCATAGGATGATTGTCTAGATAGACATTAGCTACTGGATCCACTTAAGCTAGAAGTTCATGGTTCTACCTTGGCAAGTAGGACAACCCTTTTTGGTGTGGAAGACATCGAGGGATCATGTTATAGTTCACATGGTCTCTATGTCGGTTAAGGCTAATTCCCCACATTAATAATTGACTAAGGTTACTTCAAGAAGTATCTCATAAGTTTTCAAAGGCTTTAAAGATGATTACCTTGCATTGATCTTGGTTTTATCCCTTATGTTTCTATATGTCTTATATCATGTTTTAGCTTGGTCAATTGCATGTCATGAAATGAAATGTCCATTTTAGCATGTTTTAAATGTTTTATGCATAGCTATCATACTTGGTACATTGTTTTGTACTAACACATACTCTTGCCTACATTTCCCCAAATGTAGGGTTCGACAATCAGGGTCATCCGTTTCGTGGCTAGAGGTTGACTTGAGTTTTTTTGAGCTTTGGTGAGTCCTCATCCTTGGAGGATGGACTTTCATTGTTTTAGTTCCTTTTCTTGTATTTCACTTTGGGATATGATTTATGGGCTAGGCTCGATTTTATTCTATTTTATTAGATGGCTACAATGAGACAAGTGTATTAGACTTCCGCTTTGCCTTCATAAAATGTTTTGGACTTGGACTATTGTTTTACTCTTACTGTTCTATTTCTTATTTTATGAGAGCTAAGTGTCTTGTATGAAGTCCTTCAGGTTTCTATATGCCATGTTACATCAAGGGGGTACCCCTAGATCGTGACAAATTTATTGGTCACGTCCCAATCACTCTTTGAGTTTATGTTAGACGTCTACTACAGTTTGTCGAACTCTTGATATAAAATTGTCTTTTTAACTCTTTAAATTCTATTATCTTGTATGATGTATGGTAAGTGACTTGTGTAGAGCCTCTCGGGGTCCTATATGCCATATCACATCTAGGGTATACTTTGGGTCCTGACATTTAGAAACATTTAGTTGAACCCAAAGGACTTATGATCAATTTATATTAACTCTACCAATTCCACATTTTAAAGAAAGTATTCTCAAGAAATTTGTGTTCTATTCACTACTATCGTGAATAATTCAATTATAAAAATAACTTAACGACAACTTCAATTTTAGTGATTTAAACGATCAAGGGATAATTTCATAGATGCAACATACTTAAGGTTTCCTTTATCCCATCTCATGTATAAATTTATTACGGTTCTCAAATTACTAATTTATAGGATTGGTTTTAGGACCATGATCTCTCGACCTCTGATTGCCTACTCCAATTGACTGTCTAACTACATCATTTAGAGGGGATATACAAACTCAATTGCCGTGCATATATATTTCATCATGTTTCATAACCAAGTTCGGTGTTTGTCCAGGTGTCAATCCTAAACACGAATCCAAAAAAGTGATATGCAAGAAAGATTGAGCTCTTTCTATTCTTGGTCCATCTACATATTCGTCTCTCAAGTTCAATAATATTCAATATATTTATCTCAATGGTGACCAATCACAAAATATTAAAAAAGGAATACAAAAATAATTTAAGCGATAACCAAAATTAATTTACAACAATCGATGTTGAAGAATTACACATAGCTACAACTCTAGAACAAAAGCTTTTAGCCACTCATCATATTCAAAAACTCAAAGACAATTGTTTTCATGAAATTCGAAATTAAAGAAAGAGTAGAAATTTTAAACCTAGGAAAAATTGCTAATCTCTTGCTCTTGCACTTGAAAATTAAGTTGTAATTCACAAAATAACCCCATAGTTTATTTGTATAGTTTAAGAAACTAATTCCTATTCCTAGTCGCCTGAATCACACCAGGAAGAACCTGGACAAGTCTAGGCCTAGCGCAGCGCGCCCAAATTGCTTCTCTATTGATTTTCCTTGGCACAACCGCACCGGCCTTCCTTCAGGGATGTCTTTTCTTTGTCCTTGCTTCCTTTGCTTCCATTATGCACATACCTCTTTAGGAACTTGTATGTAGCTAATCATTAATGTTAGTCATGTGCAATAATCACAATACTTATATAAAACATATCAATTATAATCGGGAAGGTTCTCAAAACATAAGGTAAACATGGGGAAAATGTAGTAATTTGGAATATAAATATGCCCAAGATCACCACCCCACACTTAAACCTTGTTTTGTCCTCAAACAATCTCTAAACTATCAACTCATCATTATTTACCCACATTAAAATCAACAAAGCACATTTAATAATGTTTTCGTATTCCACACTTTATTCAACATCAACAAGTTAGTTCACTATGTTAGTAGACCAATCGACACAACACAACCTCAATGAATGATACATAACTAATTATTCCGGGCCAATGTAGTCATTTAAGAACATACCAACATAAAATACACCCAAATGTGTGTCATGAATGTCCTCACTATTTTTGGTATAGCCTTTCTCTCATATATGCATTATGTTTGCACATTGCATTTCAAACAAGGCCTATTTTTCAAAGTTTATCTCTCAATCTCACAAATGAGGTTCTTACATATTATAACAAAACATAGGATTTCCCTTAGTTTACTTTAACTTTCACAAAGAATTTATCATAGAATCAAGAGGACTTAATTTGGTTGTGATGTCGGTTTAAGGCATGGGAGTGTACATTTAGGATATAATTAGTGACTATACCTCCTCAATGCACTTGTTATATGTTTTGGACATCTCTAACCACTTCTATTTTCTTTAGTGCACATCTCATCAATATCCTTCAGTTCATTCTTTAAATCCTTACCCTTTTGTTTATTTGAGCACTCATTTCTTATTTAAGCATGTCTTTTTTATAAATACAAGCGCTTTTGCAATTTATAATCATGGGACATTTTCACCTCTTTTCTTTAATTTCACCACATAAGACATGTTCACCCTTGTTTACTTATACCATTATATTACCCTTTGCTTCTTGACATAGTGAATTAAGGACAAAATTTTGGATCAAACAAAGTCATGGTATCATAAAAAGGGATTCGGCTCAATATGTAGTTAATTAAAAAAAATGGTTACAAGGCTCAATGGGACTTTACTAAGGATAATTTATTTGGAAGCATATAAGAGAGTTAAAATTAGCTATTCAAAGAAATCCTATTCCATAATTTATACAAGTTACTTGTTAAGCACACACGGGGTAAGTTTTAGAAATCATTAATCTAAGCAAATACTCACCACACATGACATCATGACATACAGAAAAGGATACAAAACCTCATCATGCTCATACAAATCACATGGTGTGTTCTCACATGATTAAGCCAAACTTTATAAATTTAGAGTTAAAACAAAGAACCCATGTGTGTCTTAGGGTTACTACTTCCATTCTAGTTGCATATACAAGTGTGAACTACTCGGGACGTCTGACTAAATTTTAAGCATGGTTTCAAAGTACCAAAAGTTCGGTTTCACAATATACCAACTAATTTTACCTTAAGAGGACCGCCATCCATCTATCATTGGGAACTAACACTTCTACGAAAACTCTATGACTTGACACAATTAAACAAAATAAACTAATCCTAATCGGTTCAAAGAGACTATCCTCAAGAAAAGAACCGAAAACAAAGGTAGAGGAACCACCTAAAAAAATAAAAAACTTGGTAAAGGAGTAAAATATATACATGGAAGTTCATTTCCTACCCACAATCAAACAAAGAATTGTCCTTAGTGCACAAATCGAAACATAAGTAAAGAGTGAAAGAAACCTACATTTTGTTATCTAGGACTCGCGCTCTCATTAGCAATCGCCATATTTGTGGAAAAATCAACAGCCATCAAGGCTGTATTATCATCACCAAGACCAATGTCGTCATCATCATCAACCTCGTCTTCCTAATCATCATCATCCTCATCAACAATGACATCATCATCATCAATAGGCTATTGAAATGCCGGACCCATCCGAAACATATACAAGGTACTATCCGCTAGAGTGTAATGCTCCACCAATGCAGCCATATCCTTCTTAATGACCCGACGACCACCAATCCTTTATTTTAGCTCAACCATACCATACATCTAGCCCAACCAACAATCTTCCTTCGCTTGCCTATCCGTAATTGATAAAACCGGCCCATGTGAAGCATCTTGTGCCTTTGTATTTGTAACATCAACAAGAAGACACACTAAATGAGGGGCACGGGGTGGACACACATCATGAGCTTCCTTTACAGTATCTTGTGCACGGAAGTATCGAGTTAACAAGGTCCCATAACAAAAGTGCCATCTCTTTTTACTATGAAGTTTCAACATATTTTAATGCAGAATTGCACCCACATTAATTGCCATGCCTTTCATGAGTCTATAGATACTCTTTCTCTAGTGACTTAGGAGTTGTGCTATCAAGGCAACAAGGTACTAGACACAATTTTCAACAAAATAGCCTCTTGATTTAAGTGGGTGTAATATAGAGTAGCATGTCTACCTGTATCTTTAGTTATATCTATCACGACCCAAAGTACAACTTAGGCTTAACATGACGTATAGAACCCCGAGAGGCCCTACACAAGCAACTTAGCATACATCATCAAAGCTAATAGAATCTTAAAGAATTCAAAAGATAGCATTTCATATATTAAAGTATTTGATGAAAGAGGAAGTCTGAAATAAGTCTCAGAGCTATCTAATAGATTAGGAGAAAAGTGATTGAGATGTAACATATACATCACATACAAAGTTAGAAACGAAAAGGCAGGCCTAAGGCAATAAAAGAGTCTTAGTCCTCGAAATATGAGGACTCACAAATCCTCAAAGTCTAAGAAGCCAGCTAGCCGTGAAGATGCGGAGTACGAACGTCGGAACCCACATGCATTAGATAATGTAGGCAAAAATATGGGTTAGTACATACATGTAATGTATTATGTATGAGGCGTTATGTATAGACATACAATGAGAGCATAAGTAGTTTAAAGCATGTAGAGATGATCAACGATTGGACATTTTAAACATAAGGAAGTAGAACATGGAAATCGCATGATATAGTAAAAGAATTTGAAGTAAAGAACATAAGAAATGCTTTGAACAAAACATAGTCATTTTGTGGGATCTGAGCTTTAACCGACAATAAGACCATGAGAGCTATATCATGGAATCTGATATATCCCTCATACTAAAAGAAGGGGAATCTATTTGCCATGGTAGATTCCGTACATATCATGTTTTGCTAAAGTGGATCCACTAGCTAGGTCATTTAATACAATCCTACGGGGGCACGTAGTTAGGAGCTAGATGTTTCTACAAGAGACTACCCTATTTCAGCCTCCAAGTCAAAGCCCTCTCGGTGCTAAGCCTAAATCCTATGGGAATAGTTAAAAGTCAAATATCAATTTAACATAAGGAAAGACAATGATCAATACCAATCCATATTTTCAAGATCAAAACATAGAATAACTCCTTAAATATAATTCAAAATGGATGAGAAAACCCTTCACCAATGTGAATTCATTTGTGAGAAATACCTTTCACAATCATGATCATCATAGTAAGTGAGAAATTCTCTAAGAACATCATCACTACTTTCCTTTCAAGGCATCATCAATTTTTTAACAATAACTTCATGAAAATATGCATATCTTCATAATTTCATAATTCATAGGTTCATGAGTTCATCATAAGGTTTCTAGTTGAAAATCATGATCTAGGCATGGGTAACCATAATTTCAACTAAGTATCATGTATTAACATGGAATAATGAATTAGGAGACTAAATCAACAACAACAACTCGAAATTGAATTAAATCCATTATATTGAAGTGAAACCCTATTTTGAATTCAATTGAAATTAAAAGGGGACTTCAAAATCTTGGGGACCCTATGGAGGAAAGGACTACATGGGTGAATACACAAGAATGGAGGATTTGAGACTTGTATGAAACCACAACTCTTCTTCTTCTTCCTTAGCCTTTAGAGAGTTTGAGCAGATGATTTTGGTGAGTCTTAGGGAATTTAGGAGATACAGTTGAAAATGGGTAATTTGGGGGTTTTAAACATTAATATAGGGCTAAGGGTAGAAGGTAAAATGACATTGTATTAGGTTAAAACAATTAGGAAAAGACCCAAAAGTCCCTTTAAAACTAACTGTCGGACCCCATCTACGGTGGACCTACGGTCCATAGATCCTTCTACAAACCGTACTGGTTGACCGTAAATAGGTTACCTGGACTTCAAAATTTTAACAAATTTTGATGGAACCCTATGTATGGCTCGTAGGTCATCCTACGGACCATACATACAACCCGTAGAACCAACCTTGACCCTCAAAATTTCACTAGGGCTGGGGCACATCTACGAGACCTATCTTCGACTCGTACAAGGAATGACAGACTGTCCTTGTGAACCGTAAAAAAGGGTACTGGGACTTGATTAAAAAATTTATTTCCCTAGTTCCTACGATTACTATCTACGGCCTGTAGATGTTACCCGTAGACATAGTCTTCAGTCCAAAAATTGCATTTTCCTTCCTTTCCAAATCCAAGGTGTTGCAATATCTCCCCCTTGAGAGCATATGTCCTCGAATAGAACTCAAGAAATTATAAGGAGGGTAGGGAAAAGATTTAATAGCCTAACATGAATGTAACTACTCAAAATGCACAATATTAAGGAGGAACATCAACTCCAAGCTCAAACATGATCAAGACATCATTTCATAAGACATGCATGCAAATCACACTCAAATTCACATAATCACGAGGAAATTAATCAAGTTAACTCTTTTTCTGAAAATCAAGTTTTCATGAGCATGCATGCATGATGAAACATGAGAATGACTACGACACATTAAACCACAAGGGATGAACCATGAGGAACTAAATACCTCTAGCTAGAGTGAGATTGGAGGAAAAGAGATGGGGATAAATGGACATCATATCGGCCTCGGCCTCCCAAAAATTCACCCTCAAATCTTTTATTCCTCCATAAGACTTTTACAGATGCAACTTGCTAATTCCATAACTTCTTAACTTGCCGGTCCATAATTTCAACCGAAATTTCTTCATAGGAAAGACTTTCCCTTATACCAAGAATCTCTATTAGTACAATAGATATCAAATCACCAACACATTTCTTCAACAAGGAGACATGGAATACGTAATGTACCGATGCTAAGTTATTAGGCAAATCAAATTCATAGGCAACCTTACCAATACACCTCAAAATCTAATATGGTCCCATATAACGGGGAATAAGCTTTCCTTTCTTTCCAAATCTCATCACACCCTTCATGGATGAAATTTTCAAATAGACCCACTCATCCACCTCAAATTCAAGATCTCCCTTCTAACATCGGCATAGGACTTTTGTCGACTTTGAGTCACTTTCAGCCTCTCTCTAATACACAAAACTTAGCCTTAGCCTCATGTACCAATTCAGGACCTATCAAACCAATCTCACCAACTTCAAACAAACCTATAGGAGATATACACCTCATACCAAAGAGAGCCTCAAATGAAACCATACTAAGTCTTGAATGATAGTTATTATTGTAAGCAAACTTAATTAAAGGCAAATGATCATCCCAATTATCTTTGATGTCAATCACACAAGCTCTCAACATATCTTCTAATGTTTTGATAGTACGCTCTGCTTGCCCATCGGTTTGATGATGGAAGGCCATACTAAGCTCAATACGAGTACCAAACCCTTTTTGGAAAGATTTCTAAAACTTCTAAGGTAAATGAGTACCACGATTGGAGATAATAAATAGGGGCACTCCATGCAACCTAACCATCTCTATGAGATATAAATTGACATAGTCTTCCAGCGAATAAGAAACCTTGATGGGAATGAGATGAGCCAACTTCGTCATAAGGTCTACAATAACCCAAATCAAGTCATGTTGTCGCCGAGTGCGGGGTAAACCCACAATAAAGTCCATGTTCAAATCCTCCCACTTCCAAGTAGGAAAGCTAATATCATGGAACAAACCTGCCGTCTTTTGATGCTCAACTTTGACTTGAGGAAAATGAGGACACTTAGCCATGAATTCGACAATATCCTTCTTCATCCCATTCCACCAATACACCACCTGCAAGTTACGTACATCTTGGTGGCTCCCGAGTGAATGGAATATCAAGAACTATGGGCTTCTACTAAGATTTTCTCTCTCAAGTCGCAACATTGTGAACATACAAATTACCTTTAT